>OZ024772.1:14647979-15167070 GCA_964017025.1 Stenichneumon culpator
AGTCTCGTGCAGATATATTCAGGCTCATTATTTTTTTCACTCAGCGAGGTCGAATTTATTGATTCGGCCATGCTACGAACAACCGAAATGTCCTGGAAACGGGGAGAGAGAAAAAATGTATGCTAATAATAATTTATTTCGCAGGGCCTCCAAAGCTATGAAAGCATTTCCGGAACTGCCGCCGATCCGTCGTTGCCACGACTACGAGATAAAGACGAAGTTCACGTATCGTTGCGTCGGTTGTGGCTACAGCATCGGACGCCACTCGAAGTCATTGGACGTGGAGAAGAAACGTTGCGGTCATTGTTACGGAAAATTCGAGCTGCTGATAAACAAAACGACGAAATCGGGAACGGTCGAGGTAAAGACGCCGACGACGAAGAAGCCAACGGCTTTCGCTCTCTTCGTCAAGGAGAATTATCATTCGGTCAAGAAGGAGCGCAAGGGCGTCGCGCACAAAGAGGTCATGCAGATATTAGGTCAGCAATTCTCAGCTATTAAAATATCGAAAAAAAATGGTAACTCTGATGGGAACAATTCCGACGGCCTGTCGAAAGACTGTTAAAAAAAATGGTCATTCCGTTTTTGGCACGGACGACACGTCACATCGGCTGCCGCATTTTGACCAATTGTACACTTGTATGATACCGATATGTTTATAACCGATTTTTTTTATAGTCTATATACTAATTTTAACAATCGAATGATTATCTGATAATCCACCCTCCAATTGCAGGCACTGGAATGAGAGATGTTTTACCTAGACATGAATTATCGCGTAACGGGACGCGTACGTGTTTTATGTTACCGAGACTTAAAACACGAGCGTAGATTCACGCGTATGTAAATATATATATATATTGACACTGTACTTGATACTCGAATGCACCAAGTGCTCGAGTTCTGACGAATATACACAGAAAAAAATAAACAAAGATCGAATAACACTTGCTCGACGTCTTATCAATTTCCTTCTCCGAATCCCGCTACTGATAGGTGTCGTGGAATTTTACAGGGAGAATACATCGCGTGACGAGTTTCTTATTCCTGGAAAAGAAAAATATTAAGAAAAGTGAAAGAACTATCGAACGCAACGTTGTAAATGGTACAATAACCGATATAGCCACAAAGTGGAAATAATTTCAGACAGCAAAATTTACGGTAACTTATTTTACCCATTTAAAAAAATGATAACTTCCAGTAAATTTTTTTTTGAGCCGTGTAAGTAGAAAAGTTTGATGAAGTTCCGCGAACGGTGTGAGATTAGAAATAACTCCAAAATACCTCCACGAAATAAACAACCATGCGTAATAAAAATTCGATTATGCGTTTCTTTTATTTTCATTTTATCGACGTCAATTTTCATTGCAGATAAGTCGAATCGATCATCATCGCGATTTTATCCGTTCGAAAATTTAATCTGCAAAAAAAAAATAAAGTATTTTCATAAACTTGACAAAAGTTACCGCTACGGATAAATAGCGTGCGCCCGCGCATTGTGACCATACAGTGGCGGCATTGGTGGCGGCATCGGCGACACGGTGTGTGCGGTGGCATCGGCAGCGCACTCTAAAAACAGTAGTAGCGCCGAAGATGGCGACGTGCGAGTGGTGGTGTCTGTACGGTGTTTGAAAAAAAATCTCTACCACGTTGTGCTACCTGAGTGCTCTCGATTAAAGTGAAATACACCGCGTATTAGATCGTGCAAATGTAGAATGTCAGAACCTAAACGGGTTGTCCCGCAGAGCCTGGAGTTTCCGGATTCCTTGGGCCACGCAACGAAGAAGGAAAAGAAGAGGGAAAAGGGCAAACAGCTCGCGCCCTCCTTCCGCTTCACGATCGCCCTGCCAGAGTCCAACGAGAATTCATATTCCGAGATCAACTACGCTCAGCTCGTCAAAGCGGCGGAGGTTAGTACAAGAATTAAAAAAAAAAAAATAATAAAAAAACTAAACACCGAAGGGAAAGCAACGAAAATACGTCGATCGGGCGAGCAAAATAAAAGCAGAGGCAAAAAAAAAATAAAAATAAAAATAAAAGTGCAAGTACAGGGACGAGCGAGATAGTTCAAGCTGTGAGAATGTGGTTAGAGAGAAGTGCCAGAAATACCGGTCGTGGGTAACCGGCTGCTAGCTGGAAAAGTCTCGCCCGATGGGCATTAGATTGATAGGGAAGAGGAAAAAAAAGAGAAAAAAATATGGTACGATATGGCCTCTCGATATGCGATAGACGACGATCGAGCGACCCGATGGATATCCGCACGCGACTCGCGGCTCTGTGTATACCTCGTGTGCGCGGTGGTTGCTGAAAATATGTATCGTCGACGATGATTTTCAACGTGTGCATTCGTAGCCGCTGTCACGCATCCTGATTTTCCAGGCTGGCTGGACGGAGGAGCCGAACACCGACGATAGTGTACCGGATCAGTTGTTCTGCCGTATTACGAGCAGCGAACCGAGACCCTCGCGAGATGGTTCACGCGCGTCAGCCGTGTCTCTTCTGTCCGCGGCAAGGATCTCCCTCTCTCTCCCAAGAGAGACGGACCGAGAGTCTCCGACTTCGTTATTCTCGTAACATCCGTGCAGGGCGACGGAACGAAACTCCTGTGATCGATTCGTCAAACCTTTCCTATCGCATTATTTGTTTTACATCTTTCCATCTACTCGTACGCGAATAACATGGCACTGAACTCGTCCTCGTCTCGTCCGTTTCTCAGCGAGACGCGAGAGAGAACGTCGCTCGTTGCCTCGTCGTCGCGCAAGGAGTACAGTTTGTGCTAGGTGTCGCCGGAAATCCGGTATTTGACGCGGATAATTCTCATTTCTTTTTTAGTCGATTCTTATTATTATTTACCGAGCGAGGAAATTGTAATATTTTTGTTTCGATCTTGTCATCGTCGTTTTTCGGATGTAACGAACTACAAAAAAGTATATTGGCAAAACTTTTGAAGGGATCGAAAGGAAACATCTGCCCGATGCAATCTCGGAGTTGCGCGTTCTATCTCTCTTCCCTTTCTACTTTCTAGCGACGAGCGAGGGGGGAGCTCGCGCTTTGTGTGTGTCTGTGCGTGCGTGTCGTGAAGCTTCTATCTCACGTTTGTTGATTCGTTCCTCCTTTCTCCTCGTGACGATTGGCGAATGCATCGTGCAGACGGACGGACCGACTCGGGGCACGCGAGAGAACGCACTGGTCGTTATAGGAACGTTAGAGAGGTGCAATTTGTACGGACCGAGGCGTCCCGCGATGCTTCGGGCAGTATAATGGTTCATCATCCCACCTCGATGATAATATCGCGTGGAAGTTTGAGATCGATTCGAGTATCGGGGGAGAACCGTGACCGTACCCACACGTAACGCTGAACACGTTGCGTGTCGAGCGGTTGGGAACGCGCACATGGGGGAGAAACAAGCGTACTTATCAATGGCGCGCCGTGGTCGACCGGCTGCGAGGGTGTATAAACAGTTGGATCGATTATTGATGTGTAATATTGAGGTTATATTTTTATGTTAATACGTTTTTCATGCTGATATCTACATTGAATGGACGGGAGTTCAAGGTCATTCTGGACAAATTAAGAACGTAAGAACTAAGATTAAGATTGAGATGAACATTTTATAATCCAAGATTTTTCAATATAAACCACCTTTTTTAAAACGGAAGCATCATTCTGATAATAATAGGCTTGGGACTATGAAAATTTGTTAGGGCGAAATTTTTTATTAGTTTCAATTTCTTAGCAAAAAAAAATTGAATTCACTTTGATATTTGCTTTCATATTTGCATATATTTACACATTGTTTGCAGAATTTGTGTAAATCGATTAAATCGTTATTGTAAGAGTCGGTAAAGTGGATCCCGCTGATCGTATTGTGAGCGATCTATCGGCAATTATTTCGTAACGCGATTTAATGCTGCATCTCGGCAGGCGTCTTCACATAGCGGCAGATACAATGTTATCGTCACTCGTCGATATCCGTTTGTTCGCTCGCATCTTCCGGTGCTGTTCTATCCGTCTCCGTATGGCAGCGTTGTTGTTTACTTTTCACTCGTGTATTCTCTTATGGCTATTGATCCCGACGACATCGTCGTCGTGGTCAGCTTCCTTATTTTCAAGCCCCGCCTTCTCGCGTCGCGTCTTCCAACATCCTCCCTCTCCGGAGACCATTGCTCAACTCCCTTCCGCTCATCCCTTCGGACGTTCCATTCGTTACGCACGTACCAATAGACATTCGCCGCTTCACGCGCATCTTGTAAAAAAAGAAATCCACACTCATCGATCTCTTTTTTCCCAGGTGGCGCGGAGAGCCTCTGTCCCAGTTACTGACCGTCTCCTCGCTGTTGACAAAAATATGATTTTTTTTATTTTTTTTTCGTTAGATCGAACGACTTAAACTTTGCAGGATTACGGTTAGCGTAAAACCGGCAACATCCACACTTGTTTATTAAAATACACTTTGAAATTTTTTTATTATTGGCTTCTTATTAAACATAAACATAGAAGCAAAGAAAGATTTTGTTATAATGAAAAATGGATGAAGGCTGGAATTAAGAGCATGTCTAATAGCGCTGTCGGTAACAAAAACTGTAATAAACTTTTCTTACGGATTCTGGCATGTACGGTCAAAATTATAAGTCTTATCTAAAAACGAAATGATATCTGCTTTCGATGAGACTTTTCTTGAACGTACATACGAGAACTTTTGAGAACAGTTGATTGCAGTCTTTGATGCTGATTGAGTCCGGGATGGATGGGGTAGGAGGTGTTTCATGTGGTCTTAAGAGCATGTGAAATCCCTCCACACCGGTTCCATGCCCAGTCGGTATCAAAAACTGTAATGCATTTTTTTCACGGATGCTAACATCTACGGTCAAAAGAAAAGTGTCACCAAGAGTTGACATGTAATCACTCTTCGACGATACTTTTCTATTGACCTTATACACAAGCGGCCGCGAAAAAGTTGATTACAGTTTTTATTACCGAACGTGGTATTTCACCAGCTGTTAAGGAGAAGTGAAATATCGCGGTCGGTAATGATAACTGTAATGAACTTTTCTCAAGGCTGCTATTTTTTTTTTTAAGGAAAAAACAAATTCGAGCCGGATGCACACGGTAATTTCGCATCCGGCCCGAATTAATTATTTTCTCAAAAAAATTGACACCATTGAATAAAATGAATTTGAAAATTGCAACTATCTCTCGCACGCACAGCTGTTTCACTTCCCCTTAAGTGCAGAAATATCGTAAATAATGCATTCAATTTTATATTATCTTTCCAAGAATTCGTCAACAATTGGAAGAAAGCTAATACCAGCAAATCATTATAATTCATTTAGAAATTTCTATCTAAAAATTTAAAAAGAGATGTTTTTTGAAAAATCGATGTTCTTCGAACACTCCTTTTAATCGAAATAAGTAGTAGAGAAAAAACGTCACGAAATGGCACAGCAGACAACAAGTGTGTATCTGCTCTAACGCACCCGTTGCGGGGATTCCTCGTACACGTGAGCGCTCCGACGATGACGTCGAAGCGGTTGAACTTCAAACGCACGTAGAGTGCGGCGCCGAGAGAAGGAAGCGGTGGTAGGCGGTGAGGGGCGGGGGGGGGGGGAAGAAGAGCTTCGCGTAGTTCACGTTTGGCACTCTCGCGTGGGATCCAGTGGCTTTCAACGTCGCGCGGCATCCCACCGAGATCTCCGGCGCGGCTCACTCTGTGACTCCTGAATGTTTCACGACACGCCCTCCCCGACGACGAGAACCGGGAGAGGACTTGAGGGGGGGTGGGGGTGGGGGGGGGGAGACACCAACATTTCAGAAACCAGACTGATGTGCCGCGGCGCATTTTATGCGCCCATTTCCCTCGAGCGCGCAGACACACATACATCGACGACAATCCTGTTACGCTGAATGTACAATACAACGGCAGACCCAAGTCGTTTTGCATAATGTCAATACTGCTGGGCTCTTCCCATCGTGCGGTTCTAACGGCAATGTGGGAAAAAAAAGATCGGATGCCGATATTTTGCACTAGTTTCATTATGTTGTTCAGACATCGTTAATTGAGAACAAAAAATTAATTTACAAAAAAATCGCTTAAAATATTAATCATTTTTTTTTTTTTACGAAAATTATTTTCTCATTCGGTAATGTGTGTAAAACCATTTTGAAGTAGGAGAGTTCGTCGATTCTGCTCAATACTGCTGAGGTCTTTCCATTGTACGGTTCTAACGTTAATGTGGGAAAAAGAAAGATCGGATGCGGATATTCTGCACTAGTTTCGTTATATTCAGACATGTTTAATTGGGAACAAAAAATTAAATTATAAAAAATCGGTTAAAATATTAATAATTTTTTTGCGAAAATTATTTTTTCTTATTTTGAAGTAGGAGAGTTCGTCGATTCTGCTCGATCCTGCTCACTCCTGCTGAGGTCTTCCCATTGGAGAATGGGAAGACTGGAAGAAATGTGCTGCACTAGTTTCATTACATCGTTCACACATCGTTAATTGGAAACAAAAAAAAAATTGATTAAAAAAATGCCGATAATATGTTGATGTATTTTTATCGAAAATGATTTTCTTATTGGGTAATGTGTGTAAAACGATTTTGGAGCAGGAGGACTCTTCGAGACGGGGTTAGTGCTCTGGATCGTAGAGATCAACTGGAGCGGTAGTGGGAACACAACTGGAGACATGTATCTCGCGCGCGCTTCGATTGGCTAACGACCTCGAGTCTTGCCTACACTTGCACCCGGGAAACACCGATACAGCCGCGGCAATGAGCTTTATCGTTTCGCACGTGGCTTGGCTCGACGCACAAACTCGCGTTAAAAAGACAATGAGATAATTAATATGATTACTCGTATCGGCGATATTGGTTCGAATTGTGGTCAGGATAAATTACTGTTCGTTCAGGGAAAAGTCCGGGCATTTTTTTCTCCACTGTTTTTCGTGGCGACCGTGAACGAGAAATTCAACATTTTCCTTTTGTTTAAGCAGAAGAAACGCAGAAAAGAGGAGCAGAGGGTCGACGATGAGAGAGCAACCAACGGGCTGGACCCTTTCGAGGATGTCGACGACGACGAGGACAAGCTCAGGGAAATGGCCAAACGATTCGAGGCTAAATACGTGAGATAAAGAATCATCATATACGTTTAATTTATCGATTCGAATTATCGAAGTTCCTTATTAACCCTTCAAGTACGAGGGACTCTTTTAAGCACAAAAACGATACGGATGTTCATAATAAAGTTTCTTCTGCGTCATCAAAAAACAACACTTCAAGATCGGTCTGTGAATTTTTAGATTTTTTTTAGCACATTAAATCGTTATTCGTATCATTCGAAGGTTACTGTTTGGCAAATACCAGGTCCTCGTTGAACAAGGACCCCGTAATGAAGGATTAATAGAATCGTAAATGAACATTTAATAAATGGTCAATCGGTTTATGCACCGATTGAAAAATGCTTATTCAATTTTATTTTGATCGGTCAATTTCCTCCGATCGGTTACCGATATAATTTTTTTAATTTTCTTCCGACAGGGAACCGCGCCTGCGGGAAGAAAGAAAGAACGGCACAAGTACGACGATTACGTCGACTTGGGAGCAGGATACGACGAGAATGATTCCTTCATCGATAACACCGACGCGGTAAAGATTTTTCAACCCGATTTCTACTTTGACACACTGTAAAAATAAATTGCAAATTTAACGTAATGGAAGTGGAAATTTGCTCACATTACTTACATTAATTAAACATTAATGTACTTTGTTTCTGAAATGAAAATGTCAGATATTAAAATTCCAAATCTTTAGCTTGAAATTCACAAAAATTCTCATGAAAAATAAAAGTTTTATTGTAAAATTGCAACGCACATGTGTTTGAAATTTCAGAAACAGTTTATGTGCACAGACAAGAAACGTAGTTAATTTTTGTTTTCTATCTTCCAGTACGATGAGATCGTTCCCAGCGAGGTGACGACGGCTTACGGGGGTTTCTACATCAACAGTGGACCCCTGGAATTCAAGCCCACCGACGGCAACAGTCCGGTTCACAGTCGTCTCAACAATAACAACAACAACAACGAGGAGGAGAGCAGCGAGGATAGCGCGGACGAGGATGAGGACGAGGGCAGTCGGGTGCTCAAGAGAATGGAGAAACGTATTCTCAGCTCGTCCGAGGAGGAGGAGGACGAGGACAATGCCGGAGATCCACCGCGTAAGGTAAATTTTTCGGCGCACGATGACCATATCGCAGCATGCGCCGAACAGTTATCATCGTAATTGGGCGCGTTGAAAAGCTTGGGTCAGAATTACATGAAAGTGTTCTCAAAATCTTGAACCGATGCTTCGTTTTCCAATATCATTGGGTTTTAACCACTTTCGGCATATTGGTGTAGGGGAGAGCGGGGCAAAATGGGACAGTGGGGCAAAATTCAATTTTCCAATAATTTTTGGATGTCCCATTATGTTTTGAAAATTGCATTTTGCCCCGTTGGCTCATTTTGCCCCGCTCTCTCCTATAACTACTTGGTAGATCACGGTTGATTTTTTATTTTAAGTACGTGGCTTCGATCCGTTACTGCGTCTCTTGATTATCATTTTTGAAGAATTATTTAAATGTCTCGAGCAACTATTATCCTCGATCCATCGGCTCGATCGGCGACTGACCCATAATGTCTCTGCCCACAGAAATACAAAACCGAGGAGAACGGCGACAAGAAATCGAATCACGAGAGCGTAATAAAGAAAAAACGAAAGCTACAACCGGAACAGAGTAATCAACAGAGCGACGATTGCGAGATATTGCATTCGCGAAAAAATCCAATCGACGACAAGCGCGAAATACTCGACCTGGAATGTTCCTCGGGTAATTCGATTGTCTAAAAAAAAATCAGGTGTCCGACGTTTCAGATATAAGAAACTACGAGGCGCGAAATAATTGATGATAACACGTCTTTTTGATCGTTTGATATATTTCAGAAGATCAGGAGGAGAGAAAGAGAGCGTCGAAGTACGACGCTATCAAGACTAAAGGAGACAAGAAGAAGTTCGATATAAAAAGTTTCGTTAAAAAATCATCGAGCAATGGTCTCGATTTGAAGAAAATTGATCTCAAGAAATTCGGCGGCAAGGACAGTAATATCGACGACGCGATCGAGAGCGTCGTCAACGCTGGGAGAGTTGTCGATGAATCGAGCACGGACACGATGGATTCTGGCAAATCGCGCTGTCTCGCCGGCACCGAGTCCGAGGGCGACGAGATGGATAAGGAGGAGACACCATTGCCCGAACCACTTCCCGATGACATTAAAGATATAATCAACAAGCTCAAAGCTCACTCGGAAAAACATAAAGATGTTAAAGGCAAATTCTTCGATGAATTTGTTAATACGACGTTGCTCACGTAAGATTCTGTTTTCACTACAAAAATGAAAATAAAGTAGATTAGATAAAATAAAAAAATAAACGTGATGATAAATTTTACGGGAAGCATGATTAATTTGTCTATTGTGGATTTTTGCAGATTGGACGAAAAACTTCGTATGATGAACTCACCTAGTGCAAGATTGCTGACGTACGGTCATCTCGCGCATTTTTTGCCGTGCAGCAAAGTGACTCTTGTTAATCGAGCAAAAAACGTTTGCCTCCAGGATGCCGAGAAGAGGGTAAAGGTTCCCCTACAGAGGTAAACAGATAGAGTTCTCGGTCTTGAGGTGATGCGAAAGTGTGCTGTTCCTGTTAACTTTCATATTAAATTTTATACATATAACTTGGCTCATTTTTGAACCGGCATAATGTTGGAAACAGTTATTTCTAGAGTTGGACCAAATACCAGAAAATACTGAAAATACAAAATAGTTTTTGTACTTAAAATACATTGACAAGTACTTCGTTCGAGGACTTCCTAAAATACGTCGTAAGTCAATGAAATTTCAATTTCATTTTTTCGAATTGAATTTCAATTTCGATGTTTTTTTCATACTTGACATTAACTTTTCTTTTTGACATTCGACATTTGTCATTATTTTCACCACAAACTTTTTTTTTTAGTTTGACATCCGATATTTTTGAACATCTGACACTTTTCCATATTTACCATTCAATATGTCGTTTGCATTGCAAATGTAAGATTTCTTTACATTTAAAATTTACTTCGCATGGAAATTTTTCATTATTCAGGATTCCATATCAGAATTTGATACTTCTTTCACGTCTGTAATTTGGCATTTTGCAATGAAATATTCATAAATGTTACATACCGTTTTTTATTCCTTTCTGTTACCATCATCCAAGTATTTTGGCTCAGGATATTCCCACAATCATCTTTAAAATTCAAATGTGAACGTGGATGTAAAAATATTTTGTATTTTAGACCTAATTGGCCCAAAAAATACATTAAATACCAGAGACGTATTTAAGTATTTAAAATACCTAAAATATATCATGTATTTAATACTGCCCAGCTCTGGTTGTTTTCATATAAATTTAAAACAGGCCTTTCGCATCGTCCTGACTCTCCTATCTTCAATCTAACCCACATCGAGTTTGTGGATTCCTCGTAAATCACCCCCGCTGGTTAAGATTATCCGTGTTCCAGGTTAAAAGTGATCATTGACGGAATAATGCCAGCGGTTATCGAGAGACACGCGAAGGAGTGCCAGAGAGTCGCCGACGAGAAGTAAGTAGAATGCCGCTTTGATTGTAAGAGGAGGGTTGATAGTCGGTCCATTATTGTTGATACCGAATTAAGGGACTATCGTAGATTAACAAGATTATTTTTGAGGGAGAGGTGTAAAGGTTTGGACTGGGTAATTGCTTCGTCTATCGATAATCGATAAGAAACCCACTTTTACTTGGTATACTCACCGTAATTCCTTTATTTCGTAGCCCTCATTTGTACTGGGAGATATATCGGTACTGTGGGTAAGCCGCGACTTAAAAGCAACTTCTCTCTACTCACATCATTTCGACCATTATACCATTTTTTTTCTTTCTTTTTCTCAAAATTTTCGTAAAAGCTCTTTAAGTTTCTCAGTGTTCCATTCATGTTCATTGACGCTTGAGCTCTCGAACGTTGTTGGCGCGAACGACTACTAAGATCTTGAATATTCTTATCGAGACTGCGAAAGGTGTACGTTCCTTTCTGCATAAGTACCGAGTCACTAAGCGTTCATACTTCAACACTTCGAATTCTTCGCGTCCCTTAGTGATTTCAACTTTGCTGGAGAACAACATTTTTGACGCTGGTTCGTTTCCAGGGGACTCGAAGGTTCACCCGTCGAGGGTGAGAGCAGCGACGCCGAAGCTGAGAAGTCGAAAATTCCTCGCAAGAAGTTTCCATGGTCTACAGAGACAAAGTGAGATGACTTTATTATTTTTCAATTTTTTTTTTCTTTCTCAGGTTGCGAAAATACTGAACATACTTTTTGCTTTTACTCTTCAACAGAACGCTGATTTACGAAATAGCTTGCGCGAGACGTCACAACTTCAAGATACGCAAGCCGCGCAAAGAGAGTTTCGAGACGTTTCTCGCATCGTTCATGAACTCGAAAGTTTTGCCTCTCTGGCCGGGTGGCTGGATGAGCTTGCGCGCACTGATGAAGTACGCGAATCCCGAGCCGGTGTAAGTACCCAAGCACCAACAATCGAGATACCTCACGTAGAAAACAAAAAAAAACGGCACTTGTTGATTCATACTCGATGGCTTTGATGGGTTCACACCACTTTTTCAAGCTTTGCTGTATATAAGCGGTGATTATCGCGGTGATTATCTCATAATTTCCAACGCACGAGAGAAGGGAAAAGGTTTACTACGACACTTCCAGCACGGTACACTTATGCATAGAGAACGATTTTCATCCCATTTAACGGTACGTGAAATACCGACAGGGTCGACACGATTTCAGAATAGTTGCTATTCCCATTTTCAATTATATTTTGTAAAAAAAAGAAAAAAAAATTATTGCGTGGATTTGACAAACGTATGTGAAATCTAATTTACCGATGCCTCGAATAATTAATCGTGTGTAACAAAAAAATCGGGGAAAAAGACGATTTTGTTATCGACCGCGGTACTTCGCGTGCCGTTGAGATCCGATCTCGCCAAGGAGATGCAACGCTCTTGGGGGGATAAAGAAAAATCGATGTGGCAAAAGTGCTATGCGCATTTACCATGATTCGGCCTAGTCGCCCGGATCTCGCAAATCTATTTACAACGGTGATATATTTGTCTTCGTTTCGTTGTTCAATTCGTCGTTTCGTATCTTCGAATTTGTTATTATTATTTTCATTTTTTTTCGTCCAATTTATTGTCGGTTACTTCATGTTTTACATTTATTTTTATTCAATTTTTCGTTTCAATCGATTTTCGCCGGATCGGGATTGTTTGTGTGAATTACATCAATCGCCGTGGCTATGTGATAGTAAAAAAAAATTGCTAAAATATTCTCTCTTCCCGTATTCATGCCATTTCGGTCGTCTTCATCGGTCATTGAAGCTGACTCCGCGCTATCTTCACCGCATCGATGCTATTCACACCGGTGATATATTTGTTTCGTTTAGTTTTTTTTTGCCGTTTCATCGTGCATTCCTCGTTATGATGCAATTTAGTGTCGTTTGCACCGTGATTAAAGTTTAATTTTTTTTTGTTATCACATTCGGAGATTAAAAAGTGTTCGATCGGTCCGGGCTCGTTTATGTGAATCGTTCCCCGCAGTCTATGGAATAGCGCGGCGCTGTCCTCGTTCGACGAAGTTTCGAAGATTATAGAGTGCTTCACGAGCGACAGTGATGGCGCGACATTGATATATCACCGTGCCTAATAAACGGTACTTAACATGTAAAAAAAAACAACTTCAGTATCCAACATTTGGAGGTATAAATACATTATTTTTTTAACGTTCATACTAACGATTTATAGTCTAATCGACAAACCACAAATTGCATTTTTCATTCCGTGAATGAGGCACTTAGAAAAAAAAAGAAAAAACAAACAAACGCTTTGTAATTCATTATTATTAAACTGTTGGCAAATGAGTTTGCTTTCTTTTCTCATTTCCCTCGCAACTACCAAAAAAAACCCAACTCTGGTGCAAAAATCCCGCTGACGGAACTCTCTCTCTCTCACCCTTACAAAAAAAAGCTGAAAATTGAAATTTTCATATCGCTTCCTCCTCAAAGTTGGAAGCTGAAAGTTGAAAGTTGAAATTTTTATATCTCTTTCTCATAATGGCCCTTTATTCGCAAAGCTCCTTCTATGAGAAAGCATTTCTATATTTTTGGTTTGAAACTATATTTTTGGGTTCCTCATAGAGGAAGCTTTGCGAATAAAGGGCCATTATGAGAAAGTGATATAAAAATTTTAACTTTCCACTTTCGACGTTCAACTTTCAACTTTCAACGTTCAACGTTCAACTTTCAACTTTTATGAGGAAGCGATATGAAAATTTCCATTTTTAGCTTTTTCAATACCAACGTCGTATTTAACTTTTAAGGGCATGTGAAACACGTTCTCAGCGTGTCTCACTCGCTCCGCCGAGAGCGCGACCGATGCTATGTCTCTCGCACTCCATAGTGTTTCACATGCTCTTAAGCAAAACTGCTGGCCGAGTCAGGTTTAGTGCGAAAAAATACACCAACCTTGCGCTTTTGGTCAAAACGGCTGTCGAATCTGTACTCGAGGCGAAAAATACATAGCGTGTCATAGAGTATTCATCGGGAAGCAAAGAAATCGCTGTTCGAAAATATGCAAAATCACCCATTTTTGTAATTTTGGCTATATAAATGCCCGATAAACTTTTTCGTTAGTCGTCACCCCGGGATTGTATTCTATGTTATTTTTTTGTGTACACAATTTCAGCCTGATCGGTCGAGACATTTCCGAGATATAGCGATTTGAATTTTTCGCGTCCGATTCACACACGCGCGCGCGCGCGCGCACACACACACATACACACACACACACACGCGCGCGCGCACGGACATTTTTGCTTAATGTGATTTCTCGATGTTTTGGAACATTCTAAACACGTTTTCATTAAAATCTGGAAAATTTTTTTTTCACCATAACAAAGCATCCTCTATGAGGAAGCAAAAAGGACAAATACATCGTCTCGATCGCAAATGTCACCTCCTTCATTCTCTCTCGACGAAATAAAAATTACTTATCCGTCAAGGCTCTCTCTGTGTTTATGTTGCAGCGAAAAGAGAAAACAGAAAAAATTGCGCGACGCCACAGTGTCGAATAGCGTGAGCACAGCTGCAGTGACGAATTCGACGCTGAGGCCGGAAGTGTCCAACGCGACTGCGGCCAACAGTGTCGCAGCGCTCGGTAACGAGAGAGCAAAGTCACCGACGAATTTGTCCAAGACGACACCGGAAAATCCAATAAACTTCTCGACCACCGGTCAGAGCGTAAAATCCAGCGATGCCATCGACGGGAGAAAGCAGACCGGATGCAGCGGCGGCAGCGGCGTCAAGCACAGAGACAAGAACAACGAGAGTCCGGTGTTGATGTTGGGTCATCAGGAAAACCCGTCTTCCGCAAACAGTCAGACGATGGCCAAGATAACGGTGGTGCCGACTTCCCAGCTAATGGCCCAAAAACCAGTCAAAAGTATTACGGAAAAATTCAATCCGATGGACCTCACGAGTAGCTCGTTGTCGATAACTCCGGTAAACGATTATCAACAGAAACCCGCCAAGTTACCGAGCGAAACGAAGAAAGACGTTATCTCGATAACTCCGTACAACGAGCCGTCGAGCAACGTCCCGAGCGTAAATGAAAGCGTCGTTATACCGCCGAGCGGAGCGGTTTCTTCCTCGAGACCGGAAGTCATGTCTTACGCGCTTCCGAATTCAAGCACGACTACCAAATCCGTTTCGAACAAGTACCGACACTTGCAGGAAAGTTCCGAGGGCGTTGCGAGCGAGAAGAGAACCGAGGACAGAATCGAGGTCGAGACTCACAAAAGCGAGAAGAAGGAGAAGAGGCGAGATCGATGGCCGGAGGAGAAGCACAGATCGCACGACAGTAAGAAGCGCAGGAAGGAGCACAAGTCGTCCGATCCGAGCGTCCAGCAACAATCAGCGGTGCCTGCGAAGATCGAAGTTCCGACAATCGTGACGGCGCAGTCCTCGCTGTCGAAGGAAGAGCAGGAACAACGCCAGATCGAGGAAACGATGGCGGCGACGAATTTTCTTAGTCAGATAATAAACGACGATCTGCCACGTGTCGCGAGCGATAAACGCAAGGAACAACCTGCCGTGGACGTCGTGGATGAGAACATCGCGAATCCTGTGCAACAGCCGAGCGAGCACGACAACGACGTGCAGATGGTGATGCGATCGTTGAAGGAGCTTCAAGAGCTTCAGGAAATGAAGTACTCGCCGAGTCATTCGCCCGGCAACCAAAAAGCTAGCAAGTCGAGTAGTCAGTACGTCGGCTATCAGGACGAGTATCCGCGTATCTACAACAAGAAGGACGACAAGATGAGAGTCGGTAAGGAAGAGAGTCCATGGTAATTCGCTCGGTAACAGGAATGGTTCCTCCGATTGAGCGATAAATAAATTTGAAGAAACCGAGTGAGAGCGAAGAAGCCTCCGGACGAGGTGAGCTGCGTCCCGGGGCGGGAGAGGGCGCGTGTTCGGACTGGTGGAGAGGCGAGTCAACACACTTTTCCTCCTAGCATAGTGAAATTTTTAAAGTATTTTTCGAATTGCCAGAAAAAAAACAGAACGTTGTAAATATACTTTTATTTACCATAGTGTCTCGATCGGTAGCGTGTACAGAACTCATAAATTATGATATGAAATAGTTGATGTAGGCTTTGTATATAAAGACAGACGGAAAAAAAAACAAGAAAAAAAAGAAAGCAAAAAAACAACCGTGACGTCGCAAATGATCTTGATGAGTGTCGAATTAGTAACGCGGGATTTGATCGTTGGATCGAAATCCTTGGCCTCTTTCGTCGAAGATTGTCTCTTCGTTAGAAACTTTTATTCATTTTTTTTTTAAATACAGAGTGACATGCAGCTTGCTGCTTTTATCGTTATAAAAAAGCGTACTGCTGAGAAACGGGTAGGCGCACTCGAGTGAAATGTGTCCGCGAAGATGTGTGCTGTAAGAGTATTCGTCATTAGGGATGTTGGACCACGATGCTTCTTATAGTATAAACTATCGATGTTTTTTTTGTTTTTACAATAAAAACTGATACATTCTTACCGACGTATGAAAAAGAAAATGTTTCTGCTTAAAAGTTAATTATCGTATTACATTTTGGCATTTACTGACGATGAGTTTAAAACATTTCAATCTATCGACGAACGATCCAACGTCCTTAATTAATTAATTGATAAATGAATTTGCTCCATCGGTATCGCGATTGATAGAGAAGCGTTTTTTTTATTAACGCGAGCGTTCATCGTCCAGAAAAACCATAACTTCCGGCAGCTTAATTTCCTCTGCAACTGTTTAAATTATTTATGAAAAAATTGAAGCTGCAAGATACAGAGCGCGAGTGAACAGAAAAATGTACGAATGAACGTGTTTGAAGTGAGAATAATTCTGTGTGCGAGGGAAGAAGGGAGGGGCTAGGATATTTTTGAAGCGCGTACACGGTGACTCGATTAAGTGTGTATATCGAACTATCGGAGATGCCCTGCCCGAAAAAAACCACTTCCGTTTTAAACATTAGGAAATAACTTAGTTACGAGTATGACGATAAGTGTACTGTACAATTCTGCATCGAGAATGTTTCACTAAGACGAACTTAAAATATAAGTTTTGAATATTTTTTAAAATACCAACAATTATCTACCTTCTTCCTCGCGCCCGAACGTCTTCGAGACACGATATTCGGCGCGGGTCAGTCCATACTCAGGTAAACCAGGAAATCGATCGCTGCCATGAAAAGAGGATAGGAGATTGCATCTGAAAGTCGGAGCGTGCCAATTCTTCGGGTAAAAAAAGACTACATCGGAGATATATTTTTTTTTACCCGAACTTACGTGCATTTTCTTCGTCGAAGTCGACGATGCTTTCGTGAATTAAAAAATGGATCATCGTCAGATAAACATTGTAGGCATTTATTCCTGTTCGCACGAGCCAATCGTATTCCGGATCGGACATAACTCCCTCCATAATTGTTTTTCGTTTTTTTTAAATTTGTTTGTATTTTCTACGGGCCGGTTATAACAAGAACAGAACATCCACAATTTTATTTTTTTCGTTTCATGATTAACATCAATTCTTCCAATTTATTATTCCTTACAGAAGTGCTACAAAAATTCTGACATTTACATCATCGAGGCGAAAAAAAAACAAACGCTCGACCTTTCCAATTTGCGGTCACAGCGAATTTCATCGCCGGCCTTACCGACGGCCGGTCGAACAAACCGCGGCGGTTCGACGCTCGGTGTGTGTGTCGCCTCGATCGATCCTCGCAGTGACGTAACGCGCGTGAGCGCAACTCAACGCAGTGTAGGCAGTCAGAGCCTGGGGCCAGCTGAGTGACCTTGCAGTGTTTGTAAACAGACACACGTTGTCGCTACGAGAATTGCCGAGCAGTGATTTTTAAGTTTGTTTTTTTCCGCACAGCGTTGTTTCTCGAGTGTCGCGAGCGGGGATAATCGTGAGCGCCGACAATAACGTCGCGTCTTTTATAAGGGAAACCCAGAAGAGAGCTATGGAAGTCGAAAAAATGTGCATAGTCGAAAACGAGATGGTGAGTTTCTTTCGAAAAATTCCATTAAGATTTTATCGAGCCTCACGCATGCATGACGTAATAAGATACAGTCTAGAGCCGGAGAAAGGTGGAACAACAACAGATTCATCGAGCGTGATGCAAACGCGAGCCCGGGAGATGCAACGTCTTCGGTATCAGTCCGAGACAATGACACCATCTTGATGGCTGCGAAAAAAAAATGGCATTAGTCAGACGATAGAGAACAAAGGGAAAACTTTGGATAGTCTCGCGAAGCGAACAAACGAGCGGGCGTTCAACGGACATAAGGGCGTGTGTCTTCGGTTTGACGTCGGGTCTTGTAGGTCATAGAACATCGCGGGGTTCGGAGTGTAGGAAGGGGGAGAAACAGCGCGTTCGCAGAGGGATGCCTGTTTACCCGTGTCTCCCCACACTCTCGCTCGAGTACGGCTCCGTCAAGCCGGCGCCCGGAGTCGCTGCGGTCGCGAGCGTGTTTCGCATTTTTCCCGCGCGAGGCCGCTCACGGCCATTTCCCGGCGAAGATTCGACCCGACGACCGCGAGAGGCGAGCTTCGAGACGCGCAGTCGCGCGACCGTTGCACCGAATTGAATGAACTCTCGCGCAGTAGTGGATAAACTTTGTTCAACAATTTGTGTCTCGCGCACTCGAGTCTCTCGGCTGAATATTGGCGCGTGCGAATTAATTTCTTTTTTTTTCTTGCTCAAATTGTTGAAACTTTCGGTCACTTGCGATGCATTTAATTATTTAAGGAGACGTGGATCGGCTCGCGACGTTCGGTCGATAGAGTTGTTTAGAATATCCGTGCGCAATCTTAATTTCAATTCGACGCTTAATAAAATCGCAGTCGGGCGCCAGTCGCGGCGACGTTCGTCATTGCTCGATAGTGCCGTACTGCGTTCAACTGCGTTGCGCTCGTGAGTCCCGACACGCACGAACGCCAGACTTCGCGGAGAGACAGAGTCGATAGTGCCGGCAATATCCGCCGCGCGGCGCTTCGGACGAGCCCGCGTGCATCGCAGTATTATCTCGACTTCGTGTATTCCGCAACGCAGTGTGTCACCGGGGAGAAACAAAAACTGCCGCGAGCACGTTCGTACGCGACTGTGCACTATGCGAATGATCGGGCTGCACGCGTTACGCTCGGGGTGCCGTCATTTCTCAAGCGGTCCCTGAAATCGCAGCGTTTCCGTCTCCGTGAAACTGCGCAGTTGGCACGACGACCGAGACGCTCAACACACCCGGTAAGTCTCGTCCCGTTTTTTTTTTCTTTTTTTTTTTTTGAGCCGAGCTGCGACTAACTGCGGTCATCGCGCCCGGTCGCGTCTACGCGTCGCTTTCGTGGGTTCGACGTACGAGAATCAGCCTCGTAAAACTCGGCCCGCTCAAGAGACTCGCGCGACCACTTCGCTCGGCGGTCGAATAAAAAAAAGTCCCTCGAGCCTAACTGCACGGGGTTGCTTCCTAACCTACCGACTTTGGCGCGTCGCACTGTTTAAGTACGCGTATTTGACGCTGAATAAAAAGCTTGATTTTTTATCGATATTTAATGGTTTTTTTTCGGATTTGTTTTAGTTTAATTTTTTTAATATAATTCGCGAGGTCCTCTAAAGTAGCGACTGTAGTTGCGTGTCGGGTCGATATAAATCGTTGGCTCGTGCTGTGTGCGTCCTTGTCGGAACGAAACTGTCGTGACGAGCCTCTACGGTGCATACTGCGCAATTATCACCTTGACACCTCCCTGCATTACGAACTGTTTGCCCCCATTTTGTTAATCGCTTTTTTTATGGAGGTCTTACAATGACACGTTTCGCAGCTGCATTAAAAACGTAAATGGATTTTTCAATCTGCATTTTTTTTACTTGTAGAGTTTTACAGTGTAGAGCCGTAGTTGGTTTTTCTACGAGCGGATAAACTGACGTAGGTTGTAATTAACGGAAGGGCTCTTAATTAGCAGCACGGTGTTCGTAATGAAAGAGGAAACAGAAAAGTGGACTAAAAGTTTTCGAACTTTGGATTTCGCGTTGCCGAGTCAGGAAGCTAGTGGGATTAATAAATAGATAGCTCCGTGCATTTCTCCGCGCTAGAGCGAGAGATTGCTGTTAAACAAATATATATATATATATATATATATATATATATATTTTTTTTTTTCAAACAACTCTCGCGTTGATTAATTAATTTTTCAGGCAAGGTCGGATCCACCGACAGGTCGCTCTCGACGCGACACGTTATTTTATTTCATTTTTTTGGATAATACATTCGGCATCTCGCGATTCATAATTCGTCACTGCGTATTTAAAGCACGAGTGGAAAACCTTCCACTACATGTGCCTTTTTTTCGAGCTGTAAGAAGATTTGCACGTGCTGTGGTACGTAATTCGCTTTAGAGCTTGGGAACGAATGTCACACGATTATGAGTTTGCAACGGTGCTTCGTTATAATCTCGTAGGGGGAGGGGGGGGGGGCGGATCGAGAATGACTGCTGGTGCTGCAGTCGCTCGTGCCGGACGAGTCTCTAATCTCTCACTCGGAACTGGGAGAAATTCGTGAAGCCAGTTTCGAGCCTCTTTACTGTCCGCCCCTTTCACGGCTAACAAAACAAGCAAGAAACGCTAATGCATGGAAATTTCGACACTCGCGACGAAATTTATTATGACAATTTCGTTTTTTCTCGTGCATTCAGGAGAGAGCCACTTTATCACGGGGTGACACTCTTAATTGGTTGGTCGCACCTTTGTGTCCGAGGGAATGTATGTGTTGCGTTACTTGAGTCCATCTCATTGTCACTGATGAGGCACTATTTCCTTATGTTCGTGTATCGCGTTTCCATAGCAACTATGCTATTTTTTTATTATTATAGATAAAACAATTTCTTTGAGTTGGTCGCCAAGAAGACCTCTTCGAGTCACGTTATAAATGAAGGAACTTTCGTTGTTAATTCAGCGTCCTATTTTGATAGGACGCTGAATTAACAACGAAAGTTCCTTTATCAATAACCAAGTTAAATAAAACAAGTTTTATTTGTAATTTTTTTTATCTGTAAGAAATCATGCACAGGTGTTGTGCCTATGTCATGGTTTTGTACCTTGTTGCACGGTGTTCTTACGAGCTTAGGCTGCAGAACACGAAATAAACGAATCTATATATCTACGTAACCATCGTCGAAGCCAATTTCAAAGAGAAAAGATAAGTTGTGGCATAAAACTGAATTAAAAACAAAAACAATAATTATAATTCTTTGACGTCTAATCGTACAGAATCTTCTTTTAGTCGAAATTAAATTCAACAAGAATTCGATGCGAAATTGTTACAAACTGAATCTTTGCTTCAATTTCGCATCGCCAGTTCTTCGTTGAGGCCACATTGTTCCCGACCCTTGTTTACATCGATCTCCGCCAGGCTTACTTTTCCATCAGCAAATAAATACATGTACATAGATCGGTGAATCGATTCGATTTGCACGACCCGTTCGCCTTCGTCTCCCCTATACGGTTGAAAATGAATTTCTTTCGATCGAAACGAGCGGCTATCCTCGTAGTCCGGTGTGTCCTTAGTGCGCCCGGCACTTATCGAGATTAGTACGTTAGTGCCGTGCGCGCGGCAAGCGGGGAGTACCGATGCGTGTCTCTTCCTCGTCGTCCTCGTTCGCTGCGTTGGCCGACGTTGTGCGCCTCGGCAGCGTACTTATTTTTCTCGCCGCTGCGTTTCTACCGCCGTATAGAAGCCGGGACCGCCGTTTTGCGAGTTCTTTTTTCCTTGAACTACATTTCCGCGTGTAGCACTACCGGCGTTCGTCGAGCGAACTGCAATAGCACCGAAGCCACTTTCAATTACGAGTCTCCCTCGCTTTCGGTTCTTTCTTCGCTCTTTATCTTTCAATGTATTCCCCCCCCCCCCCTTTTTCGCTTTGACTTTCTTTCTCGGCCGCTCAAGCGGCATCGCTGCTAGCGTCAACTGTTCTCCCGGAATCGCCTCGTCTCTCGACGGAGTTTCGAAGCGATAAGAAACCGTTGGGTCGCTTTAGCCGGGCGCTCTCGGGGTGGAAGTCTCCTAAAAATGGACCAATGGCTGGGCAGCCGAACGGGCAAGTGGTAGAGCTCAACCTGCGGTCGGACGCACTTCCTTCTTCTTTCGCTGCTGCTTATCGTTGCAGTTTCTCAACCTTGATCGTTTTCCATGACCGTGTCTTTCTCTAGAGTGGGTTATACTATATCTGTATGAATATATATATATGTATATATCCGTAAAAGCGAGGAATAACAATTGTCGCGATTGTTAGCGTTATCGTTGAAACCTATTACCATTATCATTATCATCATCATTATCGTAATGGAAAACGCCTTGACTCGGGTGTTAGCGGTCTTCCGCAGCTTTCCGGGGTTAACGATAAGATCCGAAGCATCGCCGGGTAATCGGGGAACAAGAAAGCTTCGTGCCGTCGCGGCTATTCTTTAACTTCGAATTACAACTTCGGCCCCAACGAAGTTTTTCCGCTGCGTTATAGAAAGAAACGTTTTACATGTTTCGTTCAAAAAGTATTTTTCTGGAATTGTCGTTCCTACCATAAATTGCACACAATACGATTGTACAACATTTTTCACATTGTCCGAATTGTCCGATATGCAAATTGCACAATCTGCAAATGTCACAATGTACAATTTACACAATGTACACATTTCACAATGCGCGTATTGGCCACTTTACAAATCTATCATTCATTTTCATAGACCCTTCACGTTTCATTGTCCATCACAAACATTCCCGACAAATAACTCTTTCGTTCCACCTTCAAGGGTCACAGGTTGAATGTCAATTGTAGATAAATTCGTTTATTCATTTGTCAACCTGCTCAATAATTTTTTTTTCTCTTATCTCCTCTACGACCATTGTTAAAAAAAATCGCCTCACGTGTATTCACGTACCACGGGCAAACGGTGCGACAACCGTCGGGAAGTTTCAAAAATTGTTCGCTTATCGACAGGTGGTTTAACGTGCTAATCCGCATGACAGTCGACGGCTATCCGATGTTTATGGTCCACGCGCCCAAACCCAGTGCACTATATACACATCGTGCATTATCAGTCGAGAAATTGGTATATTGACGTAATCCCCCCAACGGCGTATTATCGATGCCCCCCCCCTCGACCCCCCCCCCCCCCTTCGACTCCCATCTCTCCTCTGTTTGCTCGCGAAATTTATGCTTATTATATTGTCGGGCAAACAGCGAAGAGCGTGTCGCGTCGTTATTAACGGTGTGTATTCGGTTACGAGAGACATTATCTCTATGTATGATACGCGTGTGTGCGTGTGTGCGAGTGTGACTGTGTGTATATCTCCGTGCCACACCCATTCGCCCGACGCTTCCCTTGGTCTACATCGCTAACTGCTCGCAAATGCCAAATGTCGCGAGCACACCGATCCTGCCCTACCACAATTCACCGAGGCATTATCATTATTGTTATTCTTGAATTTCCCAGAGCGTGCCCGACTCGTGAGAGTGGCGCATCTGCCGTTGTAACAATACTCGACGGTAATAGGCATAAATTCGAAACTAGCAAGCGTGCATTGTAATTCGGTCATCCGCGCCAGCGATAGTTGTCCTCGGGAGGAATTAAGCGTCGATTGAAACCTTCGAAGAACGATTATGTATATTTATTTATTTATTTATTTATTTAGTAAAAGCGGACAAGCCCAATTACAAGTTGATGGGTAGGAACAATCAATCGAAATAACACACAGTGCAAATTACCAGAGGCCGTGAGGAGAATGTTATGCCGTAACGATATGTTTTTATCTATTTGTTTTATTGTCAAGATCGTTGAGTTCGAAGGTATTTTCTTGGGTTCGTTGAAACGGCTGAACGAAGCTTTGTTTTCTTGTCGAGGATGGCAGAGACGTTCTTTTTGGCTAGTGCCGTGGGTTTAGGCATTACAGGATTAAGTGTCGAATTTTATGAGGTCAGTTTGAACTTAAGATCGCTCGTGAGATCGAATCTCAGTTCAAACTTGATTTCGTGGTTGAGTTTGATCTTAAGTTTGAAATTAAGTTCGAACTTAAGTAGATCTTAAGTACGCAATGAGATTCGGACCAAGCTCCGATCTTAAGTTCAAACTAATGTCTTAAAAATCGACCCTACGATGATTGTGACGACGAGCGAAGAATTTATCATTGTTGTCTTATTTTTTTCTCTAAAGTCATTGTGCGAACAGTTGCGATTTTCGGTATCTTCAAACAGCGGTGTCTTGGCTCACGCTGAGAAAAAATTACACAGTAAAAGCAACACTATTGACTTTTTACCATACAAAACAGTTCCCGAGTGCAAAGTCTCGATTTTATAGTTAGGACAATGACAAAAAATCATGGTTGCAACCGTAATTATACCGTAAGTAATTGAATATACACTGTCAGAAACTATTTACATAGACGTTCCTCCTGGAAACTATTCGTTATACTAGGAAATACTAACCGTTTTATTAAAGCACCTAAAAATTAAAATATTCTCCGAACAACGATGCTTCAACTCGCATAATTCCATTTAATGTTTTGCCCCTCTAATACAATCAATCCAGCTATTTTGGTAAATTCATTCGAACAATTGATTACTTATTTATGTATTTAAAACATTTTTTACTAAAAAAAAAGATTCACTTCGTTCAGCGGCGCCTACAAAAGCTCATCTGAAAACAATAGCAATAATCAATCCTCCATTCCCCATCAATACCGAACTAACTAAGGAAAAAAAAGAAAAAAATTGCCTCTCCAAAATCGAACTTCGACTCGCCCCCCGTGAGACGACCGATCGAACAACACCGCTGCTCTCTATCGCCTCGATCGGACACCCCAGACCGTCCGCGGCGTGCACCGCGTGCCGTTCGTAGGCAGCGCCCTCGCGCTCTCTCTCTCGACTGGTAAACGTTCGGTCCAGCGAGGGGAAGTAGTTATGGCTCGTGAATAATCGGACCAGTTCCCTTCCCTCGCCGGAAACTGCGCTATGCGCCTCGCGGACGGGATCCGTGCCGGGCCTGCCGACGGACCGGACGATCGCGAATGTATAGCGATGACGTCGACGGTGGGACTTGAATAATTTTTTTTTTTTTTCATTTTAAAAAGTTTTTTTTTTTTTTTTAAAGGTAAATTATGAAATTCACGTGCGCCGCGTTTCCACGATCGTCAGCGCGGCTCGTTGCGGCATCCAACGACTCTGCTCTCCTGCGACGCCGTTTAGCGGTTCACAGAGGCATTGTTCGTTTCAGTACGGACCCGCAAAACATCCATCCCTCTGCCGGCGCCGTGCGTGAGGTTTCATTGTTATGCCGGGAACGGCGGGGCCAGGCCGGCGTTGCCAGAATAGCGCCGAGCCAGCCTCGCCGAGAATTACGAGGCTACCACTCTCTTTCTGCCGTGCGATTCGGAGTGGCGCGGTTCGTGTTCCGCGGCCTACGAGGCGAAACAATGAGATAGCAAAAAAACGATTCTCAAGATCCCGAAAAATAGGCCGATAATCCATGGTTTTTTTCGAATTTTAACTGTACATGATTTTTTTGAATTCCGATAATCTGTGATTTTTTTCTAAATCCGATAATCCATGATTTTTTTGAATTCCGATAATCTGTGATTTTTTTCTAAATCCGATAATCCATGATTTTTCGAAATCCCATAATCCATCATTTTCTTAATTCCGATAATCCATCATTTTCCGAATTCCGATAATCCATGATTTTTCGAATTTCGATAATCCATTATTTTTCGAATTGTGGTAATTGATAGTTTTTCGAATTGCGATAATTTATAATTTTTGGAATTCCGATAATCCATGATTTTTTGAGAATGAGGTTTTCATCGATAGGCCATTTAATCAAACCGCCTGCGAAAGACGACTCCGTGCGTGAGGTTTCGTTTTTATGGCGGGAACGACGGGGCTAGTCCGGGGCCAGATGTTGCCAGAATAGCTCCAAGTCAGGCTCGCCGGGAATTACGAGGCTACCACTCTCTTCCTGCCGTGCGATTTAGAGTGGCGTGGTTTGCATTCCGCGGCCTCCGCTGTGAAACCGTGAGATGGCAAAAAAAAAAAAAGATTCTCAGGATCCCAAAAAATCGACCTCTCCTACGCGCGATGTCTCGAATTCTATCGATAACTCATTATTTTTTTTAGGAATCGGGTTTTTATCGATTGCCAACTTAATTAAACTCTGTCCGCCGGTGAAAGAATAAATAAACAATTGTTATTGCTCGCGATCTATTTAAACGGGACGATTGTAATTAAAACGGTCCCGGTCGGGAGTGCACTTTGTTATTGGCAATATCGACAGCGAATCGTGCTCGCTCTAGATCGAACGATGCGCAAATATGCTGAGTCACGCGCGAAATTATAAACGCACATATTTTATCGTTTGATTGAAAATTAGCAGGCAACCTCCGTTCGCTTCGTATCTGCAGTTTTTTAAAATGTCTATTTATTTATTTATTTATTTATTTTAAATAAATGGTCAATGATACATGAGAAAATTCCTGCTTTCGCACGAGGATTCGTGTGTTATACGAACATTAATTGTTTTAAACATTTTCCCCCTTATCAAACAATATATACATGAAATATACGTACGCAAAACTGGTTGTATCTGTGTAGGGTTCAATTATTATTTTTTATTTATTTTTTTTTACAAAATAAGTGGACAAAAATCGCCCCGAATTTGTAGAAACCCATCCCTCTCTTTGAAATATTTTCCTATGACGCAGTTGTTCATTCAGCATGAAGGCACGTAGCTTAACGCTGTTTGACACATAAGAGAACAGTGTTAATATCCTTATATATAATCTTATATAATATTTATTAGATTTTAATAACAATAATAATAAGAATAATAAATTTTGCCATATCATTTTCTATTATATGACAAATATATAAGGACATATTGAAGCCATAAAAATCCCAAAAAGCTCGATATATGTTGTATATATTTTGCATATGCGGTCCGCTGTTTCGTGGTATATTGGGAGGTCCTGCCTGTTCCCCGACGAATTGTACGCCGTAGACTATTGCACGCATGTTATTTGCCGACCGAGAGATTGGAGAGATGTGAAACGGCGATTTTTCATTGCCCCGCCGATGGCCAGCATCCATCGGGAGGGGTTTCCGTCGGGTTTCGCAGGAACGATCCGCTGCAAACGAGACGCCTTTATCCACCCGCGAGTACCGCCTGTTCGTTTCCGCGACACGTTCGTCATGTAATGGGCTCTTTAAACTAAAACGCTGCGCGCTTCACGCGAGGCGAAGCTCGAAACCGACCCCTGGCTTGATTGCCTCACGCGGGACGAGTAATAAACTCCGAAGACAAAATTCAAATTTTAAGGTTTATATACATTTTTCAAGTTGCAAAAAATCTTTTATGTTTGTCTGTCGTTACAGGACAGTATAGTGTGGGGTAGAGTTTTTTTTTAAAGTTATTAAATTGGATTTTAAATGACGGTGAAAAAGTCGCCTAAAAACTTCGATCCAGCTGTGTAACAAAGAGTCACGGATTGACACGGTCCTCGATTAAACGCGCTTTACAAGATGAAAAGCTCAAACCCGATCCCTGGCTTGATTGCTTTACGTGGTAGGCAGTAATAAACCCCAAAAACAAAATATGACACTGAAGATATCTGCATGACATCAAGTTTCATTTTAAGCAAGTCTCTATGAGTGCACGGCTTAGGGAGAATAAACAATTGTTTTTTTATAGAATTTTTATTCTCCAAGTGAACTTCCTCGAGCAAAGTTTGTGCGATGCAAAATGCAGCCGTTATAACTTGACGAAATTTTCTCTCATGCAGATGTCTTCAGGGTCGTAGACAAAATTTTAATTTTAAGGTTGATATCAATTTTTCAAGTTGGAAAAGCATTCATTCTTTTTTCAGTTGTTTTAGCGCAGTGAAGTATTCAGATTAAAAATGGCGGTGAAAAAGTCGCCTTTAAACTTCGGTCTAGCTGTGCAACGAAGAGTCACGGATTGACACGATAAAACGCGTTTTACGCCATGCAAAGCTCGAACTCGAGCCCTGGCTTGATTGCTTTACGTGGCAGGCGGTAATAAACCCCAAAGAAGAAATTTTAATTTGAAGTTTGATATGCATTTTTCAAGTAGCAAAACCATTCGTTCTTTTTATCAGTCGTTTTAGCGCAGCGAAGTATTTTTTTCTGCAAAAAGTAATTAAATTGGATTTGAAGTGGCGGTGAAAAAGTCGCATTTAAACTTTCCACCGGCAATGCAACGAAGAGTCACGGATTGACACGGTCGTCGATTAAACGCGCTTATACGCCTTTTCATTATCACCGCAAAGAGCGACGGGGAGTGAAGTTCCGGACGGAGGCTTGGGACCAGAATTATTCCCGCTAAAGCTCGTGGATACCAACTGCGTCCGGGCTAACCGAGGACTTTGCCATTTCTCTCAAGGAAACTCTTTAATTACGCCACTTTACCCCGTCGGGGAAATCCTCTTTACCGCGGGGCTTGCGGATGGGGTGCGAGGCGGGACCGGGGACGGACGAAAGGTTGTGTTCCAACGATTTTCCCAGACGGCGAACGGGACCAACGCTCTCCGTGTCGCACAGTTTCGCCCCGCGAGACAGTTGTACACTGGCTTACGGAGAGGATAACTCCCGAGTTGGACAGAAACGAGAAATGTCGCAGTTACGATTAGTTTCTTCTTCCGTAACTGAAGCGATTCAGGTTGTCTTTGACACACTTTGCTGGCGGGTCGTTGCTCGTGAACTGAGTAAAGTTACAAAAACGTTTTCTAAAAAATCGCAATAGTTGTTTAGATATGAGCGTTAGAAATTCGAATGAAAGGAAGAATTGGAGCGGATAATCTCTCTTGGATGTTCGAGATCACCGTGCGAAGTTATGACAACATCGGGCGCAATTCGGATTATGTGATTGATTTTGCGATCGAGTAGGAGCTGTGCGGACCGACCAGCCCTAAACTCTCCATTGGATAGATGGGAATTTCGGGCACTTGTAAACATAAATTCGTTTACTAAAATCGTTTCAATGAGGTAAAAGTCGTAGTGCTAGTAGTGTTGTTTATTACCAAGTACATCCTGACGGGTAGAATATTTTCTGTAATATATACATTATATTCCAAAATATAATGCATACAATATATACATTATGTTACAAACTATACTTTCACTTTGCTCAATCGCCTCTGAAACTTAGCAACACATTCACACACGGTATAACCGGCTTGGAATGGAAAATCGAGATTACGAGTTTAAAAGGTTAAACTAATCGCGATTTTCCATTCCAATCCCTGCCCTTGGCAGTTACCTTTCCAGTCGGTCAGACCATCTATCAGTTCCCTTCTCGTTTTGCGACTCGTTTCCTCGCACTCCAGAATATTAGCTATAGTTTCATCCTTTTTTTCCACACAGGCTGCATTTCGTTTCCTTAAATCACAGTAAGGTTAAAGTACGAGTGGCCGCAAATCTAAGGGAGCAGTCTTGGTTTCTCGGACATGCTTGCAAAATCGCATTTCCGTCTCTTCCAAGCTCGCCTTCTCCGGCCACTGAGACGTGTTCAGTCAAAAAGTCTTTATTTTCGTCAAATGCCCAATCAGCTGTATAAAACGATCAGTTTACTGTCCACTGAATAGATCAGAATTTCCAGATCCTGAAAAAATAATAATAATAATAAATAAGTCATTAATATTCAAATTAATGAATTCGTAATAACACGTGAAAGATTTATTAATCTTGTCCGTTACGAAAAATTCGTGAATGTCTCCGACAGCCTTAACCGAGATCAAAATTGGGCCAAACTTAGGCTAAACCTACTAAGTTTGAAACTTGGTGGGTTTAAGATTTTTTTTCCATGGTTTTTGAAAGGAATTTGTTTTTCCGCTTCTCGTTTCTCGATTATCTCGTCCGTTACATTTATTTTCCTCTTCTTATCTCGCTCTCCGACCTCCTCCTTGCCGAGCGACGAAAACTCTTTAATTAGACTATGTAAATACCATTCGTCGGTTGGCTCGAGTCGCGACGAAATTTCGCGGGCGCCTGCCGCGGTGCAGGCTGCGATAGACGGATGGAGAGGAGAGACGGTTTCTCGGTCTTCAACTCGAGGAAATTTCGAGACGTCTCCTCGTACTTCCATTATTAACGGAATTATACTCCCCCGAGCCTGGGATACTCGCAGACGCGTTATTAACGGCTTCTTACTGCAGGCTTTATGTACGTACGTGGCTTCCTGCTTCTTAATCACGGTGGAGGATCCTTCTTCGATGGGAATTCATCATCCTCAACATTTATCAGCGTTATTAAAACGGGACGTAGCAAATGAATGGATTAAAAATGGCTCTCCCTCTTTCATTAGTCCGTGAAGGTATTTGTTGTTAAAAAAAAAGTTCGGATCCATCGCTGCCGCCCCATGACTTTCGGACCGATGATGTGGCTCTGTTTCGTAATTCTTGAAATTCAAGTCCTTGAAAAGACCTTGAATTTCGCTTGTCCTTGAAGAGAGATGCAAATGCAAAAAACCTTCCTTGATCTGAATGACTTGAAATGTTTGCGCCTCGTTCTTTTCACGAAATCCTTTATTATCTTTATTTATCATTGCAACACAGGGTCAGTCTTCGACTGTTTAACATTTTGAGAATGCCAAACTTGATCGGTTATATTTTAAAAAAATTAACAATCGGGAACTCACATTCGCGAAACATTTGACTATTTTATCATTTAACTTCGAGGCTCGCCGAACCTCTAATAAAGAAAAAAAAACAAATCGGAAGTTGAAATGTCTCCGAGATATCCGCGCAGGTGGCGCGTTTGATAAGCGTCGGTCGACAAAGGCCCGAGAGATTGCGAGGACTAAAAACTGAATGGACGAACAGAGACGTGGAACGGATATGGGAGGCGAGAGGTGGATAAGAGAATGAGAAGCAAAAGAGCGGACCGGTTAGTTCGTGCGGCAAAAAAAAAAAAAACTGTTATGGAACTATAGCGCCGGCGCCGCGGGCGAAAGTTAAAAAAAAAAAAAAAAAAAAAAAAAACCGGACGTGAACGCGAGGCAAGAAAGGGGATTCGAGGAGATTTAATACCAGATAGGATTGAGGGAGTATAGAACGGAGGTAAACATCCCCGGTCCGCCCGTGGAGCAGCTGGTCGCTCTTCGTGAACGACAGGGGGCAAAAAAAGAAAAAATCTACGAGAAAGACATAGTGGGCGACGTCGACGGGGAGGCTCGTGAGGCCAAGGGAATTTGTATTTTGTCACCCGTGGGCGAGAGTATGCATAGCTAATAACCGTAGAAAGCTATCACAACCCTCGGACTACGTGCCAACTATAAAGGTGTGAATTTTCTGACCCTTTTTTTTCGCGAGCCTCCACTTCGTCGAGCTCTATCTGGCCCGACGTATGACTTTTCTACCTTGCACTTTAAAGTTAATACTAATAATAATCACAATAATAATAATAATAATAATAGTAACTAAACAAGAAAAATTAAGTTCTACGAACGATTAAAATATACAGGCATAACATTCTTTTATCACTATTCCAAGGGTCACAAAATTGTATGTATTTATTTATTAATTTATTTCATGATAAATCGACAATACCAATCACAATTGATTAATCGATGATCAATCGGTGGTCAGAGTGAGCAGCAACCGACTTAGAATAAAAATTAGGATTAAATTGAAAGTTAATATAATACGCTCATATTATTAGTCTAGATCTTATTTCTCCCTGATCCCCTTTTTTATCATACTGAGAGGAATTCAAAGCAGTAAAGGTCAGCGATGATCAGACCAGTATATATTAAGAACCTTGCTTCCCAAAATTTACGGTTAAGATGTACAAAAGTCACTATAAGATCTATAAAAAATTGGCTTCCGTGTTGCGTTTTCGTGAACGGTTTTCCCAAGAACACGTCGAACAGTTTCGGGCACCCTCGGGAGAGTTTTACGTCCGTCGTGAAACGAGAGAGAACGCCCGGATAAGACCCCGCCTCGGTATCTACCCTTGTGTCCTAACCGTATCCCTTGTCGACCTGCTCGCCCAATGCTAAGCTAAACGGTATCTCACCCTCGATATCTTTCACGTTTCAGGAGGGTTCCCGCGGCGACCGGAAAGAGGGGGGCAAGCGAGGACGCAAGCCCGGAAGGAAGGCGTCCGACAAGGCGGACATGAGAGCCAAGCTCGGTTAGTGAAAAAAAGTAAAATATCTAAAATGTAGACACGACCCTTCGACCACAACTGACGGCGATTCTCACCGGACTTGACCAATTTCTTTCGGCCGATACCGAATCACTTTGGCCCCTCGGCGAAAGACCGAGAAACCCGAATATCCACATAAGTCTCTGCACACTGCCCATCCCTTCTTCCCCGCCCCCACAAAAAAAAACAATATATACGGTAAGACGGGAGGAAACAAGCGGAAAGGATAATCGAATAAAATTGAAAATGTATAGGGAAAGAAAAGAAAGGTATTAAAATTGGAGCATAGAAATTGTAGGATTTTAATATCGGCGGAGAAATTTTTTTTTTACATTTGATCCCTTTGGAGTCGAAGTTCAGCCCTCATTGGCTGGACTTAAGGTAGTCCTTGCGAATAATGTTCACTTCGCATAAGTTTCAGAGAAATGAGAGGGAATGGCAAATACTTCTGGATAATATGAAAATCCGAAAAAAATTAAGCATATTAAGAAAAGATTCATTTTGCATAATAATAATTCCAAAATGTTCTTAACAAATTGATGAAAAATTAATTTTTTTTAAAGAAAATAATTCCTTTACTTTTTCGAATACGTATGAATTTTTTTATATGGGATAAATGTGTAGAAAGTCACAAGATCCAAAGTGAAGTTAAAAATCTGATAAAATTTATACGTATTCAGAAAAATTAACGAATTATTTTCATAAAAAAGTAAGGTTTCCGGGAGTTTTTTGAACAATTTTATTTTTCATCTATTTGGTAATAATATTTTGGAATTTTTATTAGGCAAAATTAATCTTTTCAGTACCTTTATAATATGCTTAATTTTTCAGATTTTTATACCATCCAGAAGTGTTTGCAAATCCCTCTTATTTCTCTGAAACTTATGCGAGGTGAACACCGTTCGCAAGGACTACCTTAAATAGCTCGTGACAAAAAATAAATTAAAAAATCGCGCAGTTAATTAATTATTCCAGGACTAAAGGTTGCTCAATTTCGAACCCTGTGTAAGGCTCAAACTTTTTCTTTCATAAATCCAACTTTCGAAGAGCAGCACTGAAAAGTGAATGAGGGGCAAAATGGACCTATGAAATTTTTTCGCGAAACATAAAAAAGAAGACGAATCTCAAATGGAGCACACTGGTCCATTTGCACCCTTCACCCTTGTATGCGCGACTCTAAGGTAGAGTGCCTATACATCGATAGAAAAAAATGCCCAAAAAAATAACACTTTTGATTTCACCTCTAGGCTATTTATTATAGACTTTATGTCGTATAACGACTAGCAGCATTAAATGGTTCCACAGTCGGAGTGGATACGTAAATGGCTCGGTTGCTCTCCGCTATCCACCCCTCACACTTTCCCCACGAATATTTATCTATTTTCCGAATGAATATTTATGCTGTTTACTGCCGCGGCGGTGCTTGCAAACGCTCCACTGTTACCTCGATGCCACACACAAACACACACATTTGCCGAGCTGTGCACTTCGAGGACTTCTCTGCTCGGGCGTTGTCAAGCGGTCGGTTTTGTGAAGGGTGTATTTTGCAATTCCGCGATCTTTCACCAAAACGCGAAATAAGCGTCGCCGGTAAGAGAGTAAGCGTAACTCTTGGCCGGTTTCCTTTCGCTTCTGGTATTGCAAACTCCGTTTGCACGGCCAGACGAATGGAGATTACTGAACTAATTCTGTACCAGTCAGACCGAGAGCTACAGCTTTCTTTTCCCGTGAAGTCGTGGAATTTCGTAAGAATGTTATTGTCTCAAAAATAATTAATAATAATAAAAGTATTTTTTTTTTCATGTTGCGCATAGCTTTCTCTGCTCCCTTATTGGAAAAGCTGTGCGGAAAATTGTAATAAATGAGGAAACCATGCGCACTGCGTCTGATTTTTTTTCCCACTGATAATGACTCCGTCACTGATTTAGTTTCAATATTTATATTAATAATAACGATTTTTTTTTAATTCAATATTTTCTAAAATTTAAATGGGTGGATCGATTCTTGTCCAATTAAGTAGGGAGAATTGTGCGATGTTAGTCTACTTCTGTAGAAAGTTTCAGCCCGATAACTCAAAATAAAAAATTTAATCAACACAATACAATACAATCAATAAGACCGATAGCTATTTAAAAAATTTCAAAATTTTATAAAATCTGAACGAATGTTACAATTATTGCGTAAATTGGAACAAACCAAGGCACCGCACTGCTCTACCTGCGCACCCCATTTTAATCCGATTGATGAAGCCGTGCTTGAGCAATAGACTTCAATTTTACAGGCCTGACACATAGATACGCACACGGAACGCACACATCCAGACATTTTTCATAAATGTCATTTCTCGACGTTTTGGAACATTCTGAATATGTGTTTATGAAAATCTCAATCATCAAAGTAAACAAATAAACGTAAAAACGCTCTTTTTATTTTGCAATGCCGCAATCTTTCGCCAAGACGCGAAATAAGCGCCGTCGGCAAGAGGGAACGCGTTACTTGTCCGGTTTGCTTTCGCGCTTGGTATTCCAGCCCTGTTTACACCCCCGAGGAAACAAGATTACTAAACGGACTCGGTATAGGTGAGACCGAGAGTCACAGCTTTCGGCCCGTCTCCCATGAAATCGTGGAATAACCCAAGAATGTCATTTTCTCAAAAATAATTTAAAAAGTGAAAAAAAGTAAAAAAAAAAAAAAAGTAAAAACGTTCTTTTTATTTCAGTCGTGGAAACTTTATAATCGGCCTCGTACTTTCCTCTGGCGCCGAATAGCTCTTCCACGACGACCCCTCGCACATACATGTATGCACAACCTCCCTTCGGTCTCTCACTTCTCGGCCGTAACACTTCCCCCTCTCTTTTTTTATTTCTTTACTTTTCATTTTCATTTCCTTTTTTCCGTCTCACCTCCGTTTGTTCGGTCCTTTGCTTAGAATCTCGTTTTCCCCCGCCTTAACCGGGTCGGGTCGCGAAGACCCGAAAGCACCTCGCACCGTCCTTTTTCGCGGAATACAAGCGCGATCCCGGTTCGCCACCATCGTCATCCGCCTCGTAACTGTACGACGAGATCCGCAAACTTTCACCGCACCTTTGCTAGGGGGGATTCCCGTTTTCTCTCGGTCCATTTCCGGTTAGCTCGATGGGAGAGAGACCTCGGCAAATGTGGGATAACTTTATTTTTCGGTAGCGTTCGGATATCTGACGATGTTACAGTCCTATATATATTTTTTATCTTCTTTACGGTCTCGAGCTCTTTTGTCGCGAACGAGGTGTGGGCAGGGGGGGGGGGGGGTTGGTTGGGGTGAAACTCGATCGACACCCTCCTCTCGCCTCATTCGTCAAGAGTTATAACACAAAGTCTGGTGAGCTTTTCCCCGGAGCTTTCAACACACTTTCATCTTACCGTCTTACCTGGGTTGTGTCTATGTCTTCTCGCCCCCGCGAAACGATCTCGAAACGACTCTGCGCGAAGTGGGTCTCGGGGGTGATAATAACCACCGGGCGATCGTAAACCGCTTTATTACTTCTGGCAAGTGATGTAAGAAATTTGCAATTTCGCCCTCGGTTGTTTCCTATAATATACCGATTCCACTATCCCGCACATACTGGCTTACCGAAAATCGGAAGGACTCGCGTTTCGTGGAGGGTGGCGTTGGAGATATTCCCTTGCGGTTTTGGTAGCGCGTTGTTGTAAGGGTACTAGATCTACAGCGCATTGTAACGAGGTATCGTTACAATTGTAGTAAACTCTGGTAATCAACTCGACTGAATTAACCACGTGAACGGGAATTCGTGGTATAAACTCTATCATGATGCTGTTTATAACAGTCCCAGGTCGACTTTTGGGGGACAATTTTTTCTTATTTCCTAACTGTGTAGTTTTTGATTCGATAATAATAATAAATACCAGTAGAACGGACGCGGAGGCAGCGGTCAAGGTAGTAATGGTTTTTTTTGCCACGGTGCGAGAAACAAAAAGAAGTTGGAAATAAAAATTTTCATATCGCTTCCGCATAAAAGTTGAAAATTTAGATTTTCATATCGCTTTCTCATAATGTTCGTTTATTCGCGAACTTTCTTGTATGAGAAAGCATTTTCTGTATTTTTGCTTTCATATTTTTGGCTTCCTCTATGAGGAAGCGAAATAGCAGTAATTATAACAGCGCATTGTAACGACATCGTCGTTACAATTGTAATAAACTCTGATGATCAACTCGACTAAATCGACCACGTAAACGGGACTCCATGGTACAAAAATTCCCAGATCATTGCCAGTACTTTCCGAGCTATTAGCATCAGCTTTTGCTGGATAATTTTTTTGTCGATAGCGTCAGGGTTCATTTTTATCGTAGATTTTTAAAAAATTTCATGACCGAAATGTATTTGGCTATTTCACTAACGATGTGATTATTTTTCGCAGAGCGCAGTAGGCAGAGTGCGAGGGAGTGCCGCGCCCGAAAGAAGCTCCGTTACCAGTACTTGGAGGAGCTCGTGGCCGATCGCGAGAAAGCTGTTATCGCACTGAGAAAGGAGCTCGAAATGGTGAGTCGAAAAATTGATAAAAAACGTTTTTTACATTTATTATCGCACCTTTACATTCGCCTTCACAACCATGAAATTATTCTCCATACCCTCCTTGTTGACGAATCTATCGATTAATTCTATCGATAGTAAAAACTAGCATATGAAGTTTTCTCCACCAACTCGACCATTTTTTTGTTCACTCTCTCGGATCTATTTTGTAATTGCCCAAATTACAGTACTACTCAAAGGTACTATTCAAACAGCTATCTGCGAATTTTTTCAGATTTTTTGAATACACTTGTTTCGGAAATGAAATTACAAAATCATTTTATTACTGGTTATTCCAAGATACCACGTTTTTTTGTATGTTCTGAATACTTTGCCGAATATTTCGGAAAATTTACAGTGGAATTAAACGTGTCGCGTGCGACGAAAAAAAATGGTTTTGATCTTTTTTTTTCTGAAGATATACTTTCTGTTAAAATAAAAAATATAAGACATAATGTATCGAATAGTTTATGAAAAAAGTAAACTTTTTTGTTCTGACTTTTTTTATCCGAGCTCTCTCGTCCAAGATATACAGTTTAAAAAAAAAGCATTTCCGACACGAGAGAATTAAAAAATCTGAAAAAAATGTACAGAGAGTATGGCAATTTGATAAATTATGGAACAGATCAGAGAGGCTTAAAAAAAGTGCTAGAGTTGATGGAGAATGCCTCATATATGCAAATATACAAAATGTTTTTGCCCGATGAGAGAACATGGGAAATATCGCATACAGCTTACAATACAAAAACACAAAAGCTGAACCACCGTTTTACCCCGTTTGATACTTTTTTTCTATTTGTGCCCGTCGGCGAATTCATCGCCGCGCGGTCCTGCCTCGGGCGAGATTCGTGCGCGGAATTCCGAATCTTCTGTGCGAAGGAAACAATCGGTACGCTCGTACCAAGGTTTATTAGCCCGGAAATGTAACCCGTTATCGCGACAAAAACAAAAAAATGCTCCATTTTTATTTCCTCTCCCCGAAAAACACATCGTGACGAAAAAAATTAATTAAAAAAAAACCGGAAAATTTCTCTTTTTCGATTTTATTTTTCGTCGCGATAACTTTTCGTGAGTGTAAAAAAAAGTAAAATAAGGAACGAACCAAGGGAAGACACTCGAAGAGCCGCGTTTCCACCCGAGACTCGGCTTCCACGGGAAACCCGACACCGATCCTCCGCCATCCAAGAACACTTAAGTATCAACGATCCTATATCCTTTACTCACCGTCCTTGCATCGGTTTCATTGCGTCACCGGAACTTCACACTCCATCTCTCTGTCGGCATGTTTTCTTATCTTCTTTGCTTTCAGTATCGCGCCTGGGGTATGGAATTGGATTCCGGTCGTGTTCCCGAGGGTCTTCAAGCCATGCTCGAAGAGCTTGGCACGATGAAGATGGAACAGAACAACAACTAACCAACGAAAGGGGAACGAAAATCAACGGATACCTTACGAAGAAAAAAAAAATAAATGCAAGCAAACAAAAACGAGAAGAGAAGAAGCAAAAGAGCCTACAAAAGAATCGTAAAGAATATTTTTCTGAGCTGAGAACGTTAGTACGCGCCGGCATATTTTTTTTACAGACCCCAGCCCTCCCCTTAGAGCCGGGCGCGTTATAACGGCCTCGCGATTTTTCCACAAAACGTTACATAATACTTTACGCCTTATATAATTTCTTCACTCTGTCCGTTACTCGAATTTTCTTACGACACATTATTTATTTTTATTACCCTTCTCTTTGATATTTCCGGGCTACTGTACATTAAACCGAGTTCACGCCGACTCCGAAACCAAGATTTTAAGTTACATATCACAGATATATTTTTTATTATTATTATTTTTTTATTCTCCAATTTGACCCGCAGACTTTCGTTGCCGTGTCGCCCCTCGCGATTGATGTAAATACAGTGATAATAAAAAAGAAAGAAATTCTACCTCGCTCTCACGTAAACGCCAGAGTACCTTTTGACTAACCTGAACGCGATCGATGTTTGGTAAATCAAGACAGAAGAATTTTTTTTTTCATCCGCACCCCTCGACCTTCCCGGTGTGTTGACGCAGTCTCGCGAGGAAGAGAACTCGTTCTTTCTCTTCTGATATACCACTCATCGATCGATACTCATAAACGAATGTAATTATTTTAATGAAACTACGGATAGGACAATTGGCAAGTGTATATCGTAAAATAAAGTAAAGTAATAGTTTATGTGAACGTTGTTGGTTATATTTGTAAAAAAAGTGACGAGAAATTTGGGCTCACGAAGAGTCTGAGCGTCTTCTCGTGTAGATGAAGTGCACATATCCGCATTATCTCGCAAGGGCTTTCGCGCCGGTGACGACCACTCGGGGTCGTCAGTGGGTAGAAAATAAATTAAACAAAAAAGGAGCGAGCTGCAGCGACGGTGAATATGCATTGTGATGTAATCTAGTGTAAACGCACAAGCGAGAGTAGCCTTACAGCGTAACGTTGAGGGGGTGTCGCACGCAGCGTTAAAGCTTTGAAGCGTTCGCGAGTCCGCTCGCTTTCACAAAGTCTCGTTCCCCCGTGGACACACGTGTGCGGGCTCACGTTCGCCCGTGCGCTCTCGTGTGATAACGAGTCTCCCTGACTGCTGCTCCAGGTTTTTTTTTATCTCTTCTCTTTTCTTTTTTTTAAATTATTATTTTTTAATGTAACTGACTGAAGCTGCGTGTGCATAGCGCTGTATATTACGGAGTAGCAGTGTGTTACACGCGAGATACTCGCTTTTTACACGCTCCGACTGCGAAACTGCTAGCAAGCCGCATTCAATTGCCTCGCTACCTCGCTTCACTCTCTGACGTTCTTCCGATTACATTTTTCAGAAATACGTTTTGCTACGCTTCCCTTTCTTTTTTCTTTTTTTAAACAATTTCTTGGTGTTAAAAGTACGATTTTTTTAAACATTGGTTAACCGGTAGTGTAATCGATAAAGTTGTAATTTGCACTCGGAATATGTATGCTTATACCAATTCCATAGTTTAGTTCCTAGTACTTTAAAAAATGTGTTTTTGTTCTGTTAAATTTTCATATCGCTTCCTCATAAAAGTTAACAATTCCGATTCTTATATTGCTTCTTCATAAAAGTTGGAGATTGAAATTTTCATATTGCTTTCTCAGAATGATTATTTATTCGCGAAACTTCCTCTACGAAGAAGCAAAAAATACAGAAAATGCTTTCCCATAGAAAAAGCTTCGCGAGTGAAGGAACTTATACGAAAGCGATATAAAAATTTCAATTTTCAACTTTTTAAGATTTTTTTTTGTAAATGTAACTGGCTGAAGCTGCGTGTGTATACCTCTGTATATTATGCAGCAGCAGTCTGTTACACTTGAAATATCCGCTTTTTATACGCTCCGACTGCGGAACTGCTAGCAACCCACATTCAATTGCCTCGCTACAGCGTTTCACTCTCTGCCGTTCTTACGATTACATTTTTCAGATGTATGTTTCGCTACCCTTTCTTTTCTTTTTTATTTAAGCGCATGACGAGAGCCCACTCTTTATATTAATCGTACGATTATTTAAAACATTTTTCAGTCTATCTTTTTTTTACCTATATGTTCAATCTATCCATTTTTTAAACAGTAATAATTCAATAGATAAACTTATAATTCGCACTCCGAATAAATATGCTTATACGTATGGAGTAACTATTTAGGATATTTAGAAAATACTATTTAGGACTATTTAGAAAATACTATATAACACCTTTAAAAACGCGCTCTTGGACTTTTGGCAAACATCTTTTTCGTCCAAAAACTTCCATAGTCTTGTTTCTGTTTATTTTACAGTTCTTTTTTTCCAGCGAACCATACTTTTTAAACTAAAAAAATTAACCGTAAAATTTAACGAGATAAAAAGAGTATACAATGAACGAGATTATTGGCGCACAAATTGTTTGACAACTTTGATATATGTCCAAACCTTTTTTTTATCGTGCAGCAACGCTCGAGCGAATAGTAAGATGGAAAATTTAATAAGTCAATACAAATGCTTTGGTATAATTAATATTATTGATCTTTATGCATATACATAAGTGCCCAAACTTTTTTCCACACTATTTTGTGTTTTTTAACGGTTTGTTTTACGGATGCTTCGATCGATCCTTGACGACTGATCATCGATCACGTGTCCTTAAATAAATACATTCCAACAATCGAAGCACACTCCGACGATCGCTGGTAAAACTGGCCATGCGTGGAGCTTCCGCCTCAGATAAAACACGCTCGTTAAATCAGTTCCCTCTCGCAGATTGTCTTTATAAAAAAATCCCCCTAAATAGCACAACCCACCACATTAAAAAAATTAATCGCGCATACTCGAACCTCGTTTCTTTCCCATGCTTACCCATTAACAACGTTGTTTCCCTTCGTCATGCAAGGGCCAGTCCTGGTCTCCAATTATTTTTTTAACTCTCCGCGAAAGAGAGACATTTTTCCGAATCAAAACTCCGGTTTTATATCCGGCTTCGTACCAGCCGAGGTGAATTGCAGGTGCAGTGTCGAGATAGCTGCAGACTGGACACCGAGGTGGGGCCGGCTCGGCTAGGGGTAGCTCGGGGAGGATAAAGCACTGTACAGTAGATAAAGGATGACCCGCCGCTCGATCAATCCTCCACTGGCTCAAGATCGTAAACTCGGCCTCGGCAAAACTTTAATTTTTTTATTTTTTATCTCCTATTTCCTGGGTTATATAGTGCATTAATTTTCGCGTCGCCGAGCTCGCGCCACGTGGGTGTTGTTCCCGACGAGACAGCGGTCTCGGTGTGCGGCTCGGCGTACCCGACGTGTGTTGCACGTATAAGTTCACACCGTGCACACATAACAGTCTCGTACGGTACACTTGGCTTCTCGCGAACGTCGCCCTCGCCAGCGTCCCGACTCGCCGCTCACTCTATCGCTCTCCGGATAAAAGTACTTCGCGCGCTTACCTCCGCGGTAAGCTGGTTTTATACCTAGGCTCATGAGATACTTTACTATTTTCTGCCCCGCCGGAAAAGAGGGAAAGACAAAATTTTCCTTCGCGAAAGATACTCCTCGACCCCTTCTCTACCTTTGCCTGCGCGCCTCCATTTCGTAATCCGATAAAGTGCAACGCTCTCTGGAGTTCACAGTGCAGCTTATCGAATTTGGCGCATTTTCAAAAGCTTTCTTCTTGCCTTTCTTTTATGTCTTTGCTCCTGTGTCGCCGAGGCTAGCGACTCGGCACGGTGCAATTTTGTGAGAGACTTTGGAACTCGTTAACGCTGGACGATATTCGGTCAATGGATGCGATACCGTCTCGTCGCGCTGTGGGAAAAATTCGATTTAATCGACGAAGTGAACGCTTGCGGGTGGCGAAATTTTTTTTTTGTTTATCCGATTAAATAATTGTATTGAGTGAAGGAAAATTCTATTCGACGGCATGTTAGTTTATCAACGATTCCTCTCGATCAACCAAAGATTTATTTCGCCACGGGTGAACGTACATTTTTTTGACTGAATTAATCTTTTTTCTCGGTGCGGGAATAGATATAGAAATCGAAGGCGGTTTTTAAGAGCTATCCTTAATTTGTAAAAAAAAGTACATAAAAGTAGGGTAAGAAGGGATAATATGGCCATGATTTTTTTAAACAATGAAAATTGGAGTTTTAACGTTAAAAAAAACCATTAAATTTTGGTCATAGCTGACTCTAGGAAGATCGAACTGACGTCATTCGTTCAGAACTTTCGATACTTTCGATGCATGATTAAATGGCAGCTCTGTAAATAAATATTTGCAATCGGCCATATCACCCGGACACTGCGGGTGATATGACCATATTAATAATGGTAGTCGATTAGGCCTAGAGAAGCATGGAGCGATCGCACAGAAGATGCCTTAGTATATTTTGTGTTGTCTACATTAACTTGTGAAAGACGATAATTACCCTTGTAAAATGCTTCGAATGGCAAACTAAAAAGAAAACGGTTTTGCTGGCCATGTCAACCGAAAATTGCACATACAATTTCATAATTTTCGGTGCAATCATATTAGATCCACATATACTAAAAAATGTACAAAGGGCAGCGCCATTCGTTTGTTACGTTAAAAGATATTACGGGTGACCAAATCAGTCTGACTTAACCTAAATTGATGATTTTGTGGATAGAACATTTTTATTAATATGGTGAGAATATGATGGGTTTGAAAAATCTAAAAAAAAGAATGAAAACACCTTCATTAAAGTATATCTTAAAGAATGGATAAGTTTCTATAAATTCGGGGTAACGTTCATGCACTTATTTTATAAAAAATATGTAAAAAATAGAAATAATCGACGATTTCGTAGATAGAAGAGTTTTGAAGAGGGACTATACGTATAGTTTACCTTTCTCACCTTCGGCACCATCGTTCCATAAAAGTAAATACGATGGGCCTGAGAAATAAAAACTCAAACACCACATTATATGGAGTGGATTTCAACAAAATCTCTACGAAATTTCAATAAATCGCCGCGGTAATCTCGGACTCCCGAAATATTCAATTTAGCCGATAATGTAACGAGAGTGGTCATTTCGTTCCCGGAGTTTCCCTTTCCCCCGAGATCCAATCGAGATTCCTCAGCCAGGTGGTTTCTCCCCCGAGGCAATCTCCCGGGCTGCACGCAGCCAGGGCACTAGCCCGGCTCGTAATCGTCTCCGGATATGAGGGACGTCTTCGTGCGAGACGCGTTCGGGGAGAGCGCCGAGACTATCGTATCCAGGAGCGCGAAGAGCCGACAGCGCCCGAGATCGTGGCAACGGCCGGGATGATGGAGGTAAAGTAGTCTCGAGGTATCGAGTTAAAGTACCATCCTCTCATCGTTCCCCGTAAAGTATAGTCCGGAGAACGGCCCGGAGCGCGAAGCGCACCCGTTCCTTTTAATATCATCCGGCGTTCCCCCGTATTAAGCTCTAAATTTATACGCCGAAGAAAGCGGAAAACTTTTCATAAACTTGGCCGCTCTCCGTGGCCCGTTCTCCATTCCGGTAACAAAACGTCGACACCTCGAAACAAAAACGCCCGAACGAGTTCCTGCGTATAATATCGCCCGCTGAGAAAACGAAGGGCGTAACTCGCCTAATTCTTCACGTTAAAAGACGGAAGATGCGCCCTTCTGCTTCTCAGCGGCCGAGAGACGTATAGCGACTATACGAGTAGGGGGAGCGGGGCAAAATGGGACAGTGAGGGCAAAACTTAATTTTCCAATAATTTTTGGATCCCCAATTTGTCCCGATACATCCGGATTTTCAACCCCGTTTTGCCCCACGGACCACCATCGCGACTATCCAAAAGCTATTGGAAAATTGCGTTTTGTCTCACACGCAGAAAAATAATTAATTTAACGGCCACCGTTTATTTGGTTTGAGGAAAATATTTATTTGATTTAGATAGATATTTATTTCATTTAAGTAACTATTTACGTAATTTAAATAAATATTTATTTAAATCAAATAAATAATTTACTTAAACCAAGTAAACGGTGGCCGTCAAATAAATGTTTTTTTCTGGGTGCATTGTCCCATTTCGCCCCGCTGTACCGTTTTGCCCCGCTCTCCCCTATAACGGAAATTCTGAAGGGTGGAGGGGGCGCTCCGGGCGAATGCTGGCGAAGCCTCGGAAAAGCCACTGATAAAGTACCGAATATCAGACACTCCGGTACCGGCTGTACTGACTTATTTTTATTTTTTTACCGGTACATCGCTCAGGGCAATAAATAACATTTTCGTTCGGCGTCGAATTACAAAGCTTCGAGGAGAGTCGCGCAGGGTCTCGACGTTGAGGGAGCGCGATGCGAGGCAGGGGGGAAAAATGTTATTTATATATACGTATATATTATAACAGGTTGGATTCATGAAAGCCGGGCAGCTGGACAAGTGGTCGAGCTTTTGTGGCCTCGGTTTCGTACGTTGACCAAAAGAGGACGAGTGCAAAAGTCAAAGCGAACTCGGTGTATGCGATGGAAAATTAAAAGCGCCCGTTAGCCCAGCTAGACGTTCGGCAGCGGAAACCGTTTCGTTAAAAAGTTTTAACGAGCTCGTTAGGGCGCGGTCACTTGAGGGCCGGTCGTTCAAATTGTCGAATGCGAGGAGAGATTAATTACTGCGTCGGGACTACCGCGTAGAGCATAATTTATTTTGCACTGTTGTAAGGCTTTGTTTCTTTTTTTTCAATTTTCCTGTTAGTTATAAATGAGTTGGCAGTCCGGGAACTCCGCAATGGTAACTCATTTGTAACGAATTGTTGGAGAAAAACTGGGATTGCGTGAGATGGAGTTGCCGAATCAACTTTCAGTGGAACTGATGGAACAATGGGCAAATATACACAAGATAACTATCGTTACAAACGAAAAAGACAACGATGTGTATAAAAGTAGCAAGGGCGGAAGTTTATTTCGCCAGTCTACGAATATATTTAAAAATAAAATTGTTTCATATATTTTCACGTGAAGAGCAATATATAGAAGCAGATGTAAAAAGTGAAAACTTATTTTCTGTAAATAAATAATAATAATAATAATAATCTCTCGTGATACGTGGGTACGTTCTAAGGTCTCAGTCGTTTACTACGTTGTAAGTATCGTTTCGTACGTTGTCAATTGTTAGATAGGTGCGAGTCGATCAACTTCCATTCCTCTGTTCTCGCATAATTCGATCAAGGGAGCAATCTAGCGTAGCCATTCCATTATATTATTCCACTATATTAACTATATTAACCCTTCAAGTACCGGATCCTTGTTCAACGAGGACCCCGAATTTGCCAAGACGCAACCTTCGGACGATGAAAATATAGGACTAGTAGAATCTAAATAATAAAGAAATAAAAAACACGACGAACGCACTATATTATTTTGTGGTTTCTTTTTTTAGTGTCCTCCCTAAATACAACTTGGTAATCCGAATGATAAAAATGTTGCAATACATGAAAAACGGGATTCTATAGTCGACGTCGAGTGGTTCCAATCGAAAGCTGCGAGTCATACGTATCCTGGATTAATTCAATAGAGCGAATGCCGCTGCCGAATTTGCTGTTCGATTATTGCCCAATTAATTAAGTGCGAAAGCCGCATTAAGCGTCCGGACGGTGTTTGCCCGGTCAAGCGGCTATTATTGAATTCTAATAAAGTATAAATACCTCCTATAAAACGACCCGTTTTATACAGTTCAATTACACATTTTCCATTGCAACAATGTCAATAGCCTTGTATGAGTTGTATGAAAAAAAGAAAACACATTTTTCCCCCTGTAATGTAATCGCATTGATTCGTTTGCAAGGCGTGCGTTTCATTCACTCTTAACAATTTATCCGTTCAAGTGTTTCTTTGTGCCTCGACGAGCACGCAAATCGCGTTGAGTGTTTTATAATTCCATCGGTCGAATTTCCACGCCGAATCACACGCGAGATTATTGCAACGGAGGCTATCGATTTAACCACGGTGAATAAATTCTAATCGAAGATCTGATTATAACGGTGCGTTGTATCGTTCGCGGTCGGATGGCCCAAAGTTATTCCCAGTTTACTTACTTACGAGTTCACATCGCGCTCCGCTCGGCCGGAAACACTTTGTCGTAGTTTGTCACTCGTAGATTTTGGGCCTCGTTGAAGTTATCGAGGAAGAGCCAATTTGGCTATTACCAATTATAGCAATTATAGCAATTATAATGTTGAAATCGAATTCGCTTGATAGATTCTCGACATTTTTCTTTCTTTTTTACGAAAATTATTTTCCGGAAAGCACTCGCTTCGTTTTCATCTGACTGAGTCATCTGGTGAATTACCATATGCGATAAATTGCTGAAAGAAATGGTAAATTAAAGGTCGACAGGCTGCAGTGAAAGACAGAATGGATTTTTTTAGTTGTTTTTTTATATATATTTTTTTACACCTCCGTGTTTCATTCACCGGTGCGAACGAATAGTTTTATCAATATAAGAACAGTTTCCGTTCACTCCACGAGTACCGCGTCTGATCCCTCGTTGACCTACACTACTTGACCCGACTCGTCGTTGCCTCGCAACGGCATATGTGCAGTTTTCGCAAGAGAGCTGTCGATTCGATTTTTATATATATCTTTCCCTTCATTTTTTTTTCTTTTTTTTTTTTTAAAGCTTATATACAGGATGGCTCATATTGCTTTTGTCATATTTTCACTGTATCGTCAACAATCATCATTCGCAAGGGTACACCCACGATCGACCCTATAAAAACGCCCCAAGTTTTTTTTTTCAACTCTCACAGTTATATTATCTCACGCACTCGGAATACACAAAAAATCACGTCGCTCCTCGGATAAATATTATAATACATATAATATATGTCGTATATGCATTCGAGGATTCTTAAATTGTTTATACCATAATATCCCTTTCTCTCTCCCAATTACTCTCTTAAAACACTTCACACCGAGTATAAGAAGTTACGAATACGAGAGGAACAAATAAACGTCGATATCATTTTTTTTTTTATACAAACTTTTTTTTTTTTTTTGGTCATCGAATATTACAATGGTCCGTGTATTTATCAGTTCGTCAAATTATTTTCGTTCGATATTTTGTTGATGTTTGTTATTTATTTTATACGCGAACCGCACGGACACGCGGCGCACACTTCAGATTATATTTTGTCCATTTTGTTGCTTCGTTTTCTTTTCTTTTTTTTTTATTCACATTTTTCGACCGGCAATCCGTCGAATCGATTCGCACGGGAAAGTCCTCGATTTTTCTTGCATAGATGCGTAAAAAAACAGTGGTGTAATAAAAATGTATTGGTTGCGGTGTCGAGGAAGAAGTTTTTTTTCATTTTTTGTTTTTGTTTTTTTTTTTTGCACCGGGAGGATTATTTTAGGGCCCGGCGAATCGTTTTATGTTGTAACGGCAGTAGTCTCTTCCGATGATATCCTCGGTCGGAATCTCCTCCTCCAGCGGTTCCATTCCCTCGGCGGCCATGCGATCTCTCACCTGAAGCATAAAATCCGAAGAGTTGTAAAAAAAAAAAAAATAGAAGAAAAGGAAAACATATTCACGGCATAGTCGATAACACATAGAGAAGAATTCATGAAAACAGACGACCTGGGACTTTTTCCGATACCGAGCGTTACAGCAGCAGTGCTGGTAGGATTTTTCAGCATTCCTCAACAACCCTTTGTAAGCATTGTTTGAGAGGTATAAAAAAAGGAAAGTTACACGAGAATACGCCGCGTCTCTCCGTTTAGTCCCGAGCATAAACCCTTTTTTATTCATTCCGCAGTCTCGACAATTGTCACACAAATTTCTATACCGTCTATTATTCTCGCTGATATTCGTGCTCAGAGAAGCGTTTAGTCCGGATTGTCGGGACAATATTCAGCGACCTGAAAAAAATAAGGACGTATTTTGTATACGCTTAAACACAAAATGTGTCCCATCGATTTTAATAGTTTCTTTTTGTTTTTGTTCAATTGTGTTTTCACTCGCGCGATATTTTATGGAGCTGCGCACTTGTCGATGTAATTATGCGGTTATTTATTTGCCGGCTCGTTCTTGAAAAGTCGAAGCTTAATCAGACCGAAGCCTCACGCAGTGGTGAAGTAACGACTATATTTTTTCAATGAGGTTTATGCACAGGTTTATATAATCACGTCTTCGATTCGAATTTATTCACCGTGCGTTAAATCGATAGTTTGCGGTGCAATGAATGTGGCACATTTACATCTCTACCGCTCACAACTCTACCGTATTAGAACTCTACCAAAAACTCTACCAGAAAGTTAATAAAACTACCAGAATCAAAATAAAACTCTACCGGAATGAAAATAAAACTATACCGGAATAAAAGTCTAAGCGATAGCCTCGTATTCTGGTAGAGATTTTTTTACATTCTGGGAGAGATTTTGGTAGAGTTCTAATACGGTAGAGTTGTTTTCTGGTAGAGTTTTTTGGTTAGAGATGTAAATGTGCCATAAACCTAAGTTCATTTTTTATTTTTGTTAACGATTATTAAGATCGTTCTGAAAGCAAACGATTTTTTTTCGTGGGACTCGTTCGCTTAGTGTGCAGAGCTGCATTCTTCTCGATTGAATTATATCTCAATTTTTAAATCGAATACGGCACATAGGTGGATAGAGCTTTGGAACCTTTTTTCGAAAAAAAATCGCCTAAAACACGATCGCATTGAGTTACGTAGCGAACGACAAAAATCACCGTAGCGTATATTCAATTGGCGGGGTGTTAAACAAAAAAATCCTCTCACGTGTGTATCAAGCGATGAACGCGATCTCTCGTGTCCCCGACGCGGGCTGTATTCGCAGGTCACACAAGCGGTCTATCAATTTTCGGTAAGCCCATTAACTCTCTGGGATTTCGATATTGGACGAAAAAAAGTAAAAAATAAAAAAAGAAACTGAAAACCACATCTCGTGTTCACCCGCATCGAATTGCGAGTACTCACACTGCGAGCCAATCCTTTTTACGGAACAACCTTTCGCCATGAAAACTCTGTAAATACTTTTTGTTTACTGCAGTTTCCATCTCCGGGTACACAGATTTTTGTTTCCCAATCCCGCGCGTATATAACGTTCACCGCTGAGAGACGAATCCGATACTAGCGAGCGAAAAGTTATATTCGCGCGGGACGGAATTCCGCCGACACAAATCCGTGACGTTTGTTCGTTACGGTATATTATTTTTCAGTATTTTTGTCTTTATTGCTTCTTCATTATACCTTCGTTTGTTCCCTTTTTTCATTTTATTTTCATTTTTTCTTATTTTTTCGTTAATTAATATTCGAACAAAAGTAAAATGGAGATGGAAATGATTATCGCGTCGTCTCGTGTAAGAATCGATCGCGATTGTGTTCGCCACGCCATATTATTTTTACCGACTACGCTAAAAAGGCCCTATTTCATGCCTGCGAGGGGGTGAAAAGTGGTCGATTCTTGACCAGCGGGAGGAAAAGTAATTTAGCGAGAGGAAAATTGATTTAGCGGGAGAAAAAGTGAACTTTTACTCCCACTAATCTTTTTTTCCTCCCGCTAAATCTTTTTTCCTCCGGCTAAATATTTTTTCCTCCGGCTAAATATTTTTTCCTCCCGCTAAATTATTTTTCCTCCCGCTCGTCAAGACTCGGCGAATTTCCATCCTCGTTCCAGGCATAGAAATATGGCCATTTTTTAACACAGTCGGGAAAAAAAATAGCGTAAGCCACTCGGGAGGAAGTGCCTTTTCACCTCGTGCGAATTTCTGCACCGAGTGTGAAATCAAACTTCACACACGGTGAAATGACGCACTTTCCTCCCTAGTAGCATAGTATACTATTTTTTCGCCTACTACGCTAAAAAGGGCCTATTTATACGGGATGAAAAGTGAAACTTTTCCTGCCGCTAAATTACTTTTCCTCCCGCCCATTGCAGCCATAAAAATATGGCCACCCCATGCCATGCCATATGGCCATGCCATATGGCATGGTTTCCCGGCTATGCTAAAATTCATACCAGGTGAAAATGCACCTCGTCCCGGAGGTGCATTTTCGTATGAATTTCTGTCCTCGCTTCGCTCGGGCATCAAATTTCACACTCTCTGAAAAAACGCTTTTCCCTCCCTTGTAGCAAAATATACCATTTCAGTTTTTTTTTCCATTGCTTCTTCATTTTATTTTCATTTGTTCCTTCTTTTTCATTTTTCATATTTTTCCTTAATTAATATTCGAACAAAGGAGAAACGGGGCTGGGACTGATTATCGCGTCGTCTCGCGCGAGAATCGATCGCGATCGTGTTCGCGACGGAGATCCTCTTCTCCGTCACGAACACGGCATGAAAGAGGCGCGCGCGCGCGCGCGCGCACAGTGCGCGTCGCCTTTAGATTCATCGGGGCTCCGTTAATGAGATACTTTCTTTTTTACGAGTCCCACCCACCTCGCGCTGCTCGCACCGGGAGCTGGGCAGATGCCGGAAACACGTAGCTCCGAGCTCATGAACGCGGAAGCAGCTTTTGCGATTCGCTCGTCGTTAACGGTGTAGAATAAAGATTTGAAGAAAAAAAAAAGTAAAAAAGAAAAAAGAAGGAGAAATGAAAAGAAACGAAGCGAGGGGAATGAAGATGGAGAGAGGGAGGGGGAGAGGAAAAAGAGCGGCCGCTGCTTATGGAGGAAGCTCGAGAAGCTCCAGAGATGGAAAGGAAAATATTAAAATGCTAGAGAGACGAGGCTTTTGGAAGAGTGAGAAGTTATCGAATCTCACGGGCATGGCCTAAATTTTATTCGGTCCACCGCACAAAAAGATCTGGAGTATTTTTTTTTCTCTCCTTCTTTTTTTTTTTTACTTTTCGCTCGTATACAGTGGATGGTTTCCAATTAAACGAGTACAGCCCGGGGGGTCGGGACGGAAATAGCGGAAGAGCGAGCGTAATGAGGGAGCCGCGTGGCTCGCACACGCGTAAGCTCGGCTTTACGTGTTTATCGGTCCGAGAGGTGTGTCGGGCTTGTCGGGATATCAGCCTGTCGCGGCAGACGTAAGAGTCAACCTCGCGAGAGGAAATGAGCCGGAGGGCCCTTTCGCTTTAATCAAATTCGAGGATGCATGCGTCATCGCAGCGTGCACTGGTGCACAAAATTTCTTTTTATTTAACCCTGTTTATAAAAAAAAAAAAATGTAAAGAAAAAATGAAACAACAGTGAGAAGAACGAATGCGAAAATGTAAAGAGCTTTTAGTGGCAAAAGCAAACCCATTTGAAAGGAGGGTTGAAAAAAACTTTTCATATATTTTTTATAATTAGTACACGATTCAGAAACTTATACCGGAAGTTGATCGCCGACTTTCTTGGAAACACGAAAAGCATCCAGTTTTTTCAAATCGTTGTCTATTGGAAAAAAGTGAATGAAAATACATTAATTAATTTTCGCTATACTTATCTAAAGAATTATTAGGGAAATAGCGAAAGAGTGAGCGTAGTGAGAGAGTTTCATAAATTTTTTGTAATTAGTCCTCGATTCGCAAACTTCTAGCGGAAGTTGATCGCCGACTATCTTGAAAACCCGAAAAATCATCCAGTTTTTCAACTCGTCATCTACAGTTAAAAATAACTGAACAAAAATAAATAAATAAATTTTCGCTTTATTTATCTAAACAATTTTCCCGGAATTGCTCTCAATTCCTGCGCAAACTAGATTGACAAATAAAAAAAGAAGAAAAAAGCAGAAGTAACAAAAGCAGAATCCTGCACAGTAAACGTAGACTTTGTCCGCCGATGCACTCCAGTTTTTCAACTCGTCATCTACAGTTAAAAATAACTGAACAAAAATAAATAAATAAATTGTCGCTTTATTTATCTAAACAATTTTCCCGGAATTGCTCTCAATTCCTGCGCAAACGAGATTGACAAAGAAAAGAAAGAAGAAAAAAGCAGAAGTGCCGAAAGCAGAATCCCGTACAGTAAACGTAGACTTTGTCCGCCGATGCACTTCGGCCGGACGTGACGAAAGAGGTACGAAGGGAATCCTGCGATATGAATTTTCTAAAGGAGGTTACACAGATCATGTATACCGAAGAGAATGGAATAAGGTAAGAAGGATCCGGGGGATCTCGTTTTGAATCCCGTGAAATATTTCCGAGTCCGTACGATAACATTGCTTCGGTAGGTGGTAGCACGTTTTCCGGAGTGGCTCGAGCCCGACCGGAATCGGAAGTGTGGCTTGGAGGGGGGGGGGGGGGTGGTGTGGAGAAGTGGTTGAAAAAGAACGAGAAAGGAAAAGCGTCTCGGAGTACAAGAGTCCCTTCGGCTCGTCGAGCGGATAATATTAGCGATAAAGCCTCTTATGTTGATGCAGTGCCGGAACTTTTCCTCGGTTTTACGGCGCGCGCCGAGCGTCACCGACGGCGCATGCGCGCGCACCCGCGGATGCTCGTCCCGATAACCGGATTATTATTGTTTGCGGCACACACGCTCATAAACATCGTTGGAAAATGGTTGAATTTATTTTGTTACCGGCCGCCATCGGCTACATTTAAATTTCCAATGTAATTACCGCACCGTCTATCTCGCCAGTGATTTATCGATAAGCTTTTCCCGTACGTTTTAATCACGTTCCATTATTACCGATGTCCAATGGCCGCGATAAACGAATGAAACATTATTACACCCTTCGCCGATGCAAATGGGAGGACTCGTTCGGCCGAAATTAACGAGATGTTTAGTGCCACTAAAAAGTTCGCGGATACCTTTCTTTCCTGAGTTCTGTGTGTGTGTTTTTTTTAATTTTTCATTTTTATTTCCTCGGCTTTTATAAAATGGTCCCGAATCGACGAGCGACGGAAACATTTTATGGGAAGTTTTTATAGTCAATGGTGTTTCTTTTTATTAGATTTTTTTTTGTGAAAGATGGCAGGCACGCGGAAATGTCGCATTTCTGACGAAACCGGTGGCTCTCGAACTATTGTTCCCTTGAATTTCATCCCGGAGCACCAGGGTAAAAAGCCCGGTTTATGACACTTCTTCGCAGCTCTCTCACTTTAAGCGTGTAAAATCATAGGGATAAAGAAGGAGGACCAAGTGTCCCAGTCTGCGACCTCCCGAACGCGCGCTACGCATTGGTTGCATATCAAATGGTAGGGGGAGCCGACTATGCTAGAGGTACCCCTGTCACAAACTGGGACAGTGTCACAAACTGGGCCGTTTACCTTATCTTCCGTGGTTTTTTTATTTTTCATTATTATTTCTCGGCTTTTATAAAATAGTCCCGAATCGACGAGCGACGGAAACATTTTATGGGAAATTTTTGTAGACGATGTTGGTTTTTTTATAAAAAAATGTTCAAATGACGACCGACGAAAACATTTTATGGGACATTTTTATAGTCGATGTTGTTTCTTTTTATTAGATTTTTTTGAGTGCACTGAGAGACGGATCTAGTAAACATTATCGACCATCTAAGACAAATTACCATAGCAAATAGTAGTACGGCTTTAGGACGCCACCTATGGCAGAAAGTCTCAGATTTCCAAGGATTTTTACCATAATATGTAAGAAAAATGCTTATAAATTCGGTACTTCCTACCATAGGTGATGACCTAACCTCCTACTAGGGGAGAGCGGAGCAAAATGGCACAGTGGGGCAAAACGGGATAATGAGACAGAACACAATTTTCCAATAACTTTTGGAAGGTGGCGGTGGTGGTAAGTGGGGTAAAAAGGGTTTGAAAATCCGGATGTATCGTCGGGACAAAATACGGCATCCAAAAATTATTGGAAAATTGAGCTTTGCCCTCACTGTCCCGTTTTGCCCCCGCTGTGCCATTCTGCGCCGCTCTCCCTACTATGTGCTATGGCAATATCTTTCAAGCGATATAGTAATTTTTACCAGATCCTTCTCTCAGTGTGAAAGCGGGCAGGCAAGCAGAAATGTCGTATTCCTGACAAAACCGGCGGCTCTTAGAACATTGTTCTCTTTAATTTCATCCCTGGGCACTTTCAATCCTCTGCAATTTTGGCTTCTCGCACATTTCCTTAGAGGCAGGCAACCACTGTTTTCCTCGGAGAGTTCGCGTAGTCGTTATTTCGGCAATTAGAACCGCGCTTCGGCGCTAATTTCGTTCGAAATGAGAGAGCAACATGAGAACGCGAGTACTGGGAAATTAGATGCGGAAACTCGGAGCTGTTATTTCGGTCTCCTTGACGTTACATGTGTATGACACTAGTCAAAGTAAGTGCAAGCGTTGTCAAGTGTGATATGAACAGTGAAATTTATTCCAGCTCAAAGTCCTGTAACTTTCAGAATTTACTATTAAAAAACCAATTTTTTGGGTCGTTCGGTTGTCGAAAAACTTTCAATGTCTTATCATTTTTATTCCATCATTAAAATTTTTTTTTAGAAACTCCACACTGTGCTCTACCTCGTGGTGCAATTTTTTATTTTATTTCAATTTTGTTTAATCTGATTAATTGATTTTTAAGAATGTAATATTTGGTCTGCATTGGATTATGTTTCACAAGTAATGGAGAAGAAAATCTCCGATCCAGTCAATACGTTCGTAGTAGTTAAAGAACCAGTAATATAACCGGTAAGTTTGGATTACGGTAGAAAAATTAATAATCAACGACGAATAAAGTGCGCAACTTAATTCATATTGTTAACTTTAGTCTGCTCTCAATTTGTTATGTCATTGAAGTTGCTGTGAAAGCTTTAAAAAATATCGGAATCGGATTTCTTTTATCTTGCCAAAATCATCGTTAATATACTCGATAACCTCAGCGGTAAAAACAGAAACCAAAAGAATTTACCGATAAATTCGAAATTTTTTCCGAAAGCTCCAAAAAAGCTTTTTAAAAATTACTAAGATTCATTCAAAATTTTGCATCTATCAATGTGTCCAAAAATATTACTTTAATTACTTTAATACACTATTCATTCAAAATTTCAAGTTACTTTATTATGCTTTTTCGGTGGTAAATAAAGAAGAGCGGGGCAAAACGGAACAGTGAGGTAAAACGCAATTCTCCAATAATCTTTGGACGGTACTTTGGGGCAAAACGGAGCAGAAAATCCAGATGTATCGATGGAGCAAAATGGGGCGTCCAAATTTTTATTGGAAAATTGCGTTTTGGCCTATTGTCCCGTTTTGCCCCACTGCCCCGTTTTGCCCCGCTCTCACCTACATTTGCAATGGTCCCGGTCAACCCGTCAATTTTTGTCTCTCTGTTGAGCTTTATTGGCCTTTATTTCTTAGCTACCCCATTTTAACCCCCCCCCCCCCCCCCCGTACATAGACGAGGGTGAACGTCGCGTGTCGTAAACAAATATCGCGGAGTATTTCTGCGCGACGCAAAGACCAAAATCGATAAGGCGCAATCAAGTTTATAGCACATCCGTGCATCCCGTACCGGCGTTTGTGCTACAGTCTCCGTACACGGTATCCGATGTCCCGTGGAAAATACCGCCGGCAGGGCAGATGGGGAAAAGGCTCTTCTTTGATACCAAATCGATTCGCCTCGAATATATTTACGAGAGGCGAACGTAAGTCTCCGCCGCGACCCCTCGGACTGTATACGTCGGTACATGCACAGACCGCCCACCATTACGATAAGTCATTCCCTTTTGCTGTCTCTCGCTTATGCGAATAACGCTCGTATACATAAGCGATGCAGCGACGGGTCGCTGGAGGGTCCAAGTTTCGTTACTTTGTGGCAAAAAAAAGAACAGGAAAAAAAGATGAATGATGTTCGCTCTCCCTTCAAAACATTTTTCATCCTCCTCTTCCCCCTCCCCTCTTCCATCCTGTTCTTTTTCTATTACATTCTTTTCGCATTCAATAATTTATTTTGTAGTGTTACAAGATGGAGCGTCCCATAGGTTGCCCACATTTTTTGTTTACCGGAAGTGGATTCTTTTGTAAATTCGATACACCTTGTCGCGCTCTTCTACCTTGTTAAATAAAAAATTCGAACGATTTTCCCGGGATTTTATTTTTACACTTTGATTAATTGAGACATTCACATGACGCGTGGGGTTCTGGATGAAATTTTAGTCTAATGATATTTAGGACTCTCTTCATGAATACAACTCGATGGAGCATACGCTGGCTTATAAAAAAAAAATTACTGAAAGTAGATTCTTGTCGCGCTCTTCTACCTTATTTCATAAAAGACATTTTTCGAACGATTCTATTTTATTTTATTTGTACACTTTGACTAATTAAGAAATTCTCACGACGCGTTGAGTTCTAGATGAAATTTTCGTCTAAATATATTTATGACTCTCTTCCCGAATAAAATTCGATAAAGCATCCCCCGGCTTGTCCCAATTTTAATTACCTGTAGTGGATTCTTTTGTAAATGCGACACCTCACCTTCTCTCGCTCTTCCACCTTATTTAAAAAAATATGTATATTTTTCGAACGATTTTATTTTATGTTTAGTCTTTGATTAATTAAGAAATTTACATGACGCGTCGAGTTCTGGATGAAACGTTCGTCCAATGATATTTATGACTGGAACGAGCTGTGGATATGAGCTCGAGTCTTTTTTTCCCAATGCCGGAGTCGCACGTATTCGCGGTCGGCGGTAGAGTTCAGAGGTTGACTCGGTCCCGAGCAGCTGCCCCACCGATTCGCTCCGGCGATTGGCAACGCTCCAGAAGTGCAAAAATCACGCGAGAGTTGCAGATAGTCCCCCCCCCCCCCCCCCCCCCCGCCTCGGGCTTCTCTGGGCTGTCGAGGTGATTTTCGAATAGCTCGGGGAATTTCGCCCGAGCGAGATCGCCGGGCTGCTGACCTTACGCTCAATCCCCCCTTTTTTCGCTACCACGTCGCCGTCGCGTTTTCAGTCCAGATACATGATTTGTGTCATTTATTAAATCCGATATCGGTAGCGGCTCCGGGTTGACCAAACTCCGAACCGCGTACAACCGGGTTATTTCGGTCGAGATACGTTTCTCGTTCATCATCGATTGAACGATCAATTACCGCACCAACCCCGTCTCTATCCATACACGCTCGAATTCGATACCTCGCCAGGACCGAAAACGCTTGCTGAGGCTTTCGAGAATAATCCGATTGGTAACGAGCGCAATTTACTGTTTTTATTTTTTATTCATTCATTATTTTTTATTTATTTATTATATTTTATTTATTTATTTATTTGTTTTTTTTACCGAGATATATTCATATGCGGTTGGAGCGGGGAGATTTCACAAGATGGTTCTCGGAGAATCTCCAATTGCATTAAATTTCGACAATTTTTTTTTTCTGTAAATAATCCGGATTGAGTTGTGGGATTTATTTTTGGCGCCGACACAGTTTTTCTTTCCGTCTACTCGGTTCAGATTTGCGCTCAGCGAACGAGCGAGAATCGCGCGATACTTATTGAGCAAAGTTTGAACATTCACGAGAGGCATTGATTTTCAATGCAGTCGAGAGCCGAGAATGTTCGGCACGGTTCTTGGCTGCTTCGCTGTGAAAGCGTTTTCAATTATTCATTAACAGCGCGCGGAAACTACGGATTTTTTGTTCACAGATTATTCTATTTTTTAATGCATTGATTTTTCATGAAGAAAAGAAAACAGCACAATTTTGACTTTTTTTTTTGTCGACGAGCCACAATTATCTAAAACATAATACGCAATCGCTCCGATATCCAACATTGCGGCAAGGAAAAAAATTATCGATCACTTTAGTAATTATCGATTCTCACCTGCTCGACCGACTTGAAAACTCGGATGAGGTTGAGGCCCGCCAGTTTCTGAATGTCCCGTTCGGACCAGCCTCTCGCTAAAAGCTCGGCGAACAGTTCAGGATACTTGCTGACGTCCTCGAGCCCGGCAGGTGTTCTGGAAAGATGGAAATACGCTATAATAATCGAGAATCAAGTTATCCGAAAATTTGCTATTTTGGAGTCATTATCGCGTAGCTAAATTATTGCATCCTTCGCTCGCGAACCTCCGTGGCGAGTCCCAAAGTGTACATGACCCCAATGCGACCTACATTTCTGAAAAAATGTGGGGACTTTTGTTTTAATTTAAATAAAAAATGTGTCAAAAAAACGTACTTGAAGTCAAAACTGTGCGCTATTTGACTTTAATCTCTTTACGGTTTTGGGGTCAGAGTGAGCCCAGTGTGCTCTCTAAACTGCCTCCTCGTGAAGGCTTCGATGCAGGCGGGAAGCTCTTTGGCGGCTGCAGAAGCCTCCACATTTCAATTCTCGTGTAAAAATTTAACGCTACACGCTTCGTTGGTGCAAATCGGAGGATTCGTTGAGCCGAATCGGACGAGATGTTGCGAAAAACTTCGCTGATTCCTTTTTTACTTGACTTCCGTTTTAATTTTTTTTCTTGCTCGCAGAGGAAGCTTCGTCTTTATAAAAAATAGTCCCAAAACGACGATCGACGAGAAAATTTTACAGGGAATTTTTATCTCATAAAGTGGACTCAAAAAAAAAAAAAAAAAAGAAAAAATGAACAAAGTTTCCCTTATCGAAAAACATGCCCAAAGTCGAAACTGCGCGCTATTGTGCTTTAATCTCTGCGATTTTGTGGTCAGAGTGACCCGGTCTGCTCTCCAAAGCTGCCGCCTCGTGAAGCCTTCGGCTGCAGAGGCGTGGAGCTCTCGGGCAGCGGTGGAAACCTCTATATTTCAATTCTCATGTAAACCGAGATAGAATTCAGCGAATGGGAGTTTCTCCGTCGAATTTCCCGGTGCGGTTGATTTAACCGCGAAACGATTTTTCAACTTGTCACTCTTGATTCGCTCGGCTGCAATGTTGCAGCCGGGGGTCTTTGGGCCACGCGGGGCCTCGACGAAAGCCGCCGCCGACGGAGAATATCGGCTGGTCATAAATCTCTCGGATTCTGGAGACGTCGTGTCCCGGCCTCGGTATTCGTAACCCCCTCGTGCATTTTTCCCTCGTACTTCTCCTTCCCTCGTCCCACGTTGATCCTTCTCGAGAAATCGCTCTGCCATCGCCGTCATATATATAGCCTCGTGCCGAACTATTCGTGGTTGCACGTACGGAGGGATCCAGATGAGGCGATGAAACCCGATGTTCGGGAGATCTTCGAGTCTCGTTACTCGGCGGAAAATCAGTCAGAAGCGTTATCGACACGAGCTGCGACACTTCCGGGTCAAACTATTTCTATCAAAAATAAAAAATAAAATGTTCAAATAAATCTGGATCGTTTAATTCGTGGTTGCACGTACGGAGGGATCCAGATGAGGCGATGAAACCCGATGTTCGGGAGATCTTCGAGTCTCGTTACTCGGCGGAAAATCAGTCAGAAGCGTTATCGACACGAGCTGCGACACTTCCGGGTCAAACTATTTCTATCAAAAATAAAAAATAAAATGTTCAAATTAATCTGGGTCGTTTAATTCGTGGTTGCACGTACGGAGGGATCCAGATGAGGCGATGAAACCCGATGTTCGGGAGATCTTCGAGTCTCGTTACTCGGCGGAAAATCAGTCAGAAGCGTTATCGACGCGAGCTGCGACACTTCCGGGTCAAACTATTTCTATCAAAAATAAAAAATAAAATGTTCAAATAAATCTGGATCGTTTAATTCGTCGTTGCACGTACGGAGCGATTCAGATGAGGCGATGAAACCCGATGTTCGGGAGATCTTCGAGTCTCGTTACTCGGCGGAAAATCAGTCAGAAGCGTTATCGACACGAGCTGCGACACTTCCGGGTCAAACTATTTCGATCAAAAATAAAAAATAAAATGTTCAAATAAATCTGGATCGTTTAATTCGTGGTTGCACGTACGGAGGGATCCAGATGAGGCGATGAAACCCGATGTTCGGGAGATCTTCGAGTCTCGTTACTCGGCGGAAAATCAGTCAGAAGCGTTATCGACACGAGCTGCGACACTTCCGGGTCAAACTATTTCTATCAAAAATAAAAAATAAAATGTTCAAATAAATCTGGATCGTTTAATTCGTGGTTGCACGTACGGAGGGATCCAGATGAGGCGATGAAACCCGATGTTCGGGAGATCTTCGAGTCTCGTTACTCGGCGGAAAATCAGTCAGAAGCGTTATCGACACGAGCTGCGACACTTCCGACTCAAACTATTTCTCGCAAAAATAAAAAATAAAATGTTCAAATAAATCTGGATCGTTTATCTCAAGAGAAAATTCGCGCGCTTCGAGAAGGTGCCAATGTTGAAGGGCACATAAACATCTCTACCACTCACAACTCTGCGAGATAACAACTCTACCGGAAAACATCTCTACCATATTACAACTCTACCAAAATCTCTACCACTGAAGAAAAAAAAACTCTACCGGAATTTAAATAAATCACTACTGTGGGGAGAGTTTTATTTAAATTCCAGTAGAGTTTTATTTCAATTCCGGTAGAGTTTGTTTTCGTCAGTATTGTGCTCGGTATCAGTATCAGTACTATGGCTCGATTATTGTTTTTATAAACCTTCTCATTCCATTATTTTATTATAAAGTTCTTATAAGCGTCCAGCCAGTTGCCTCAACTCATCCCTGAATACATTTTCTAAAGGTTACATTCGAAACTGGGCATTATTTTGATAAAGCGTCATAAGCGATAAAAGTGTAATAGGAAGAGAAATCTTCTTGACCGTAGATGAAGCAAAATGCTGATCACGACCTAATACCATGAAAAGAAACCGACGAAATATGTACTTTCCCGAAAAATGTCACAAATTGCTTATAATCTTCGCAAATCCATCGTACGCTTTCCAGTTTTTCCCAGTTTCATAGTTTTCCAGTACTCATTTTACAATGATGAAGCCGTCCGCCTCCGAAAAACCTCAATTTCTGCAAATGCACATTTCTTGAAACCAAAAAAAAATTTAAGGATAGTTACGCGTGAGTTGTACGATTTATACACTTGCAAAGGATAAAGTAAGACACGAATTTCTTTTTCGCATCGATAACCAGATTCATTGCCCGAGTGCAGCGCGACCAATCCATTGTTAATATTGTTCGACGGTTCGATCGATGCTTGCGATTAATGGCCGACTTGGAGCTTTCTGATTGCCCCGCTCGCTCCCTCGCGACTCCCTCGTCCTCCTGTGTGGTGTGTGGCCTGGTTTCCCAATCGCGAGTCCAGGAGAGTTCGCGAGAGTATTAACCGTCTCGAAACGAGGTAACGCGCCCGCAGTGGAGACAGTTATATCTGCTATAGAGAGGCGAGAGGAACTTGACGGGAAAACACACGAAGCAGAGATGGATAGAGCTTTCGGCTTTCGGAATCAGTGTGTGGGTACTTATTCATGCCGCGCGGCTCGGGGAAACTGCCAGTTATGCCGACTGTCCCGTGTTTATCGATCATCCCTTCGCGGTGTACCTTCCAACGTACACGAGACCATAAACTATGTATGCACATATATATCTATATATATATTTCTCGTTCTGTACGTGCGCGATAGTTTCGCTCGGCCAAAGTGCGAGCCCGATGAACGTCGAGGCACACAACCAATTCCGAAATTCGAATCCCCTGACGGTCCCGCGGCCGCCTATGGCGATCCGTATGTGTATCGTCCGCCCACCATGCATGGCGAGCACTAACGTTTATACCCGAAATTGGAGTAATATCGGACCACGTTAATTTAGGTTTATTTATTTCCATTTTTTTTTTTTTTTTTTTTTTTTTTGCAATTTGGAATTGCCTCACCGTATCTGAACAAACGCTGGGACCGTTGATGGAAAATACATCTGTTATGCTGTGTAAAATATCGGGCGTATGAATCCTGGTACACGCCGTTTCTCTCGTAATCACTTATGGCGCGGTTGGGAATTCGCAAATATTTAATCGTTACGAATATCAATCTGTCATTAGTCCCTCGTCAATCATCGGATCGTCGAGGAGGTTGCAGATGGTGGGGGGGTTGTTTGCAATTAGAGGATACTTGTATCACGAACTCTTTTTACAGAGTACACTTTAGGCATGTAATATTCGAAATGTAATCAGATTTTTATTATTGGTGCGTTTGCATATATTTTTTGCTTTATGTGAGGTAATTCGTAGATTGTCGAGTCATTACGGGTGTTCATCCTGCGCAGTAAAAAAGTCTACAAGCCTTTTCCTTCACAAACGTCTATCATTTTTCTTTACTTGTTAATTTCACTTTATACTTTTCAAAATTTACAATCCGGTGACAAAAAAATTAATTCTAAAATTAATTAGTTATTGTAGATTTAATTTATTATTTTATCAACGAAGTGTAAAATTAAAGAGAAATTGTACAATGTACAGCATTTTACAATTTCTCATTAATATTTACAATTTACTTGTTAGCAACGGTTTGTTGATTTTTGTAAGTAGAAAATTCAATTAAGAAGTAAACTAAAATAGTTGACGTTTTTGGACGACGAAAGATAATTTTTAACTGTACGAAAGACTTTTTTCACCCTTTGCCGCGAGATCTGCCAGGAAAGTTTGAACCTCATGTGCGCCCGCGGTGATGAAACAAAAACATTACCATTGATCCGAGCAGAAATTGCGACATTCCCGTTAAAACTAATTAAAACAAAGCCTCCAGAGTCGAAAGCATTTGGAGTATAGTACGTACCGAATGGCCGAGGCTTTCGAACTTTGATCGATATCGCGAACAATGCGGGAGGAAGCGGAACCGCGGAAAGTTTCGTTTCGCCGGTTTGAATGTATCGTGGCTTGTAGATCACGACGGAAGAAAGAGATCACGAAACGTTAGTGGCACGTGACGGTACAGAAAATGTGCAAACCAATTAGATGGCGGAGGCCTTTTTATTAATAGGGCCCGAGCACGCATCAATTTCCTGTGTACATTAATCCTGCAGAAAGTCACCGAGCGGGGAGTCCCGATGATCGATATGGAAATACACAGCGGCCGAATAGAGCGGTAAAAAGAATCGTCGCTATCAGTCAAAATCGCGAGTCGTCGGGCTGTGGCGAATCGAAAGGAATCGAGTCAGACACGAGCGTGCCGCGGAGCGAGTCGCGGCTTTTAGGTCAGCGGCGTAAAAAAATTTAACAAAACACAAAAATACATATAAATAAATAAATAAATAAAATAATTATTTACTATATTCAAAAAAAAAAATATTTTTAATTAAAAAATAAATAGGATCACCTTTTAGTCTATTTGTTTTGTTTCAAATTAATTACTTTTATTTTTTTTTACACACACTGAGAAAAAATGACATAGTATAAGCATTAATACTGTTGCCACTATAATTGTAATTAAACCAATTGGATATAGAAACTATCTGTATAAACGTTTCCCCTGGGAACTATTGGTATAGTACAAAATATTATTCTTTTTCTCAGTGCATGGTCAACATGGTCCGATCTTTATATCGATTCGCGTGTTAATCAGGGTGGGTCAACCGGAATAGGGTTGCTTAAAGCATGACTCTGAACACTTTCATCCTTCCACACAAATTTTTTTTTACGCTGGCAGATCTGATCTTCGACGCAACGTGGTCGCAGTAGTAAAGGTCAACGTTGGTCAGCCGCGCGACCGAGTACGAACTCATAAAGACACGAAAACTTCTGAAACAATGAAAATTCACGACGATATGAGTACGAAACAGCGAGTACGAAACCCGGGGCTCCAGCGAGGATACACGACTGCACTTCCGTTTATCGAAGCAGGTGCACGCCGCAGCGAACGGCAAAACCATAATAGCAGAAGGAGAGAGAAACACGGGGTTCTCATATAAATATAAAAATACGTATAAATTGATAAATAAAAGAAACTTTTACCCTCAAAAAAATAGAAACATAATTTTTTAAATTAATAGGATAAAATTTCACCCTATTCTTTATTTAAGATAAAAAGAACATCTCCTTACGCCTGGTCATTATAGTTCGGTTTTTATATCGATTCGCGTTTTAATCAGAGTGGGCCATATTCACCACATTCACCTACCGGAAAAGCTTGCTCAAAGCATGCCTCCAAACACCTTCATCTTCTCATACTAATTTATTATGCACCGTCGCCGCAGTAGTAAAAGTCAACGTTGGTCCGACGCGCGATCAAGTGCGCATTCGCAGACACTCAAACGCCTAAAACAATGAAAGTTCACGACGATACGAGTACGAAAAAAAAAAATTGCCCGATCTCCCGCGAGGATACACGACTGCACTTCCGTTTATCGGAACAGGTGCACGCCCCAACGGACGCCGAAACCATAATAGCAGAAGGAGAGAGACACGGGCCTCCTTTCCGAGAGGGGACGAGAGAGAGCTCGCTCGTTTAATTTCATTATTAAGTACAGATGGGCGGTAAAGTAGGTCAGCCGAGAATGGGGTAATGACAAGGGGTTGGGAGATTGTGGGAGGCGAAGGTAGAACAGCGAGCGTACCACGCTGTAATGATAATCGCGGATATAATAGGATATTCCTCCCGTTGGCTGTGCGCAGTCGAAAATTCCGTGTCCCGCGAGTACGTAGATATACGGTACGACAAAGCAAGTTATTAAGATCAACGCGCAAACGCAATGAATGCGCGAGAGGCCGCGTCGCCCCTGGGAGCGCCCTACACAATGAATGTACAGGGAAGAGTGGGGCAAAGTGGAATTCCTCCGAAATATAATAGAATTTTTGAAACGTCAATCCCAACGAAGCTACAATACGTCCGGGAATCATCCTAGCACACTGAGAAAAAAAAGTTGGATTTACCAAATGTCGCGCTGACATACGATCAAAGCTGTTGTTTGTTCGGTACAAATAAAACATTGGTTTGTTAAACGATTATTTGCTCAAATCGATGTGAAATTTTCCGATTCAAACTAAATTTTTTAATTGTGCCAATCAAATGACAGCTTTGAAGTATTTCAGACTGCGCGGATTAAAATGAGATTAGTCATGTTTTGTCCAACAGAAAAAAATAAAATAAAAATGAATCTGCCTCTGGGCAGATATCAGAGCTGGGCAGATACTCCAAGTATTTTAGATACGTGTTGACTACACTACACTGGCGTGAAACTGCGTCAAGCCCGGGAGTCCGGCCAGTCCCGTGCGGGTGCTGGGACGCACCAGCCACCCGGACCAAAACCTGCTTAGTCCATTTTGCCCCGCTTTCTCTTACATCACATCTACGATTAATATTTTCTCGCCCATCCATACAGCTGCATTCGGTCTCCCCTAGATCAAAATCTGTAGGAAGAAGATCTCGGTCTGTTTTAATTATTTCGCGAAGCGAACCACGAAAAATCGCGCTGCATCCGTCGGGACATACAAATTCACCAGAGAAGCGGCTCAGCACCCTTTAGCGCAAATACAGGCAATTTCTTCGAGGTGAAGATTTCTTTTTCGTAGATGGATTAATAAAAACGATGAGTCGCCGGAAGTCGCATGGACGAACGGACGAGTGAACAAGCGATAGATAGCGGTCCGAGGCAGGGCACAGGCGGACAGGAGCGTCAGGCACCTAGCCTGGAGCTGGCCAATAAGCTTTTACGCGAGATTAAAATTCATATTACTCGGGGTGTGCGCGAGGGAAAGGCCGGAGGGGTGGCGAACCGCCACGACAACCATTATCGGCTTAAACGCGTGGACGTCTATTACTATATATATATATATATATATATATATATATATATATATATGTGCGCGTACATATATATGCATATATGTGTTCTAACCCTGGAGTATCTCGCACACCCTCGGGTTAACGCCCTCGAGACCGTGGGCTTTAGCGCATGCAGACACACGTACTGGACTGTAACTGGAGGATCCAGCGAAGCTTTGGTAACCTCGCAGCAGTGGTAACCTCGTTGCAAAACCCCCTCCCCCCTCCTCCCCCTCTCTGCAACCCCTCGAGCGGTTGGTAATTAATGTCATAATAATTATCATTAATTGCCCTTGCTCCTCCGACGCTATAGACCATTGCCGCATGCTACTGTGACACCGACACACGTGGCTACCCGCGCAGAGCCTTTCTCCCTTTAGATATCTCGCTCCCGTAGAGTTTCTTTTGCGCCTTTCCGCTATGCTCGGCTCTGCATTTATGCGTGCATATCCTCCGTTTTCGAGGATGTGGCGATTTCTTTGCCACCCGAGATTTCGTTCGTCCGAGCTCTTGACGTAGTCGCTGGGCCAGGAGTAATGCAGTTTTTAGGGCGCGATTCCCAAATCAGGTCACTCGGCACTGTGCCGAGGCTTAAGGTTTTCCGTAAAAGCTTGAAACTTGAGCGGCTAAGCGTCTCTCGATTGTCGCTGAAGATTTTGCGATGTCGCTCGAATCGGAAGAGGTGAAAGGGTTATTTTTTTTTAATTCCACGCCGGAAGTTATTGAAGATGCGTTCTATGTGACTCTTGCATGAAAATTTCTACTTTTCGCGCCTGCTGAGAGTGGCGTAAGTGGCGCTTTACAGCTATGCGTACTATAAATACCCGGCGCATGCGTACGTCGGCACGATTTTACTTTAACGCGGGTCTCTCACACTTTACGCACGCGTTTCGCACTTTACGCACGCTTCTTGTACTGTACGCATGCTTCTCCTACTTTACGCACGTCAGCTGCATGGCGCCACAATCGGCAGGCACGGAATAGCACTTCTCCTGCATTCGCTACATAAAATATACGTACAAAGTTCGCTTTACCGCACTTGTATCGCAAATTACTATTCTTGTGTCGATGCTTCGCAATTAAAAAAAACATTATTTTGTTTATGCATTATCAATATTTTTTCCGCTTGCAAGGATGAAATGAAAGCGGGGCTTTTTCAAGTTTTTTTGGGATTGGATTCTTCGGCTGTGGGTGTTATTTTTCCATCGTTTCGGAGACGTCTGATGCACAGTTATCGTTGGTAGTGGTCTTTCGTTACATCCGTCGGCTGCCCTCATTGGTCTTATCGATAATCGAAGGTTCTCTCGATGAGTCTCGCCGGCGATTTTTTTTTTTCTAACTAGGAGTTCGCGTGCGCCTGCGGGATAACGATAACTGCTCTCTCGCGTTTTTCGATCGTTGCTGCGGAGCGCCGATTCCCGCGAAAGGGTCGCCCTCTCGGCGAGGTTTTATACGAAAACTGCGCGAAAAATCTATATCAGCCGAGCGCGCGTACACACGCTTGAGAGGGAGGAGGAATAGCGAGTCTGGAAGTAACGATATCTCCGGACTAGAGCGGATATCTCGTCAAGAGCGGCATAGCCTCCGGAACCAGTGAAATTTAATCTAGATGCCGCGGGCTTCCAGATTAGTTTCCAGGAGTCGGGAGAACGCTATGGGTACGACGGCACGAAAATCCAGTAGAGCGAGGAACAGTCGACCGGTTCGCCTGCCGCTCACTCTTCTGGTTTTTACGTCGCTGCGGCATAATTTTACCGTTATACCGAAAATGCGAGAAAACTAGGCGAGCGCGAGAGACTCGAGGGAGAGACGAGAGAAGCTGCTAGATTTCCCATTTAGCGGAGTGCTGTTCGACTGCTTGCTCTATCAACGATTCACCGGTTTCGAATAATACATTTATAAATTGAGCAATTCTATCGATATGTTTGAGTATGATGAAAATTTTAATGAAAAAAAAGAAAAAAAACATTTTCGCCATTTCTGTCCGTCTGTCGGTCCGTTTGGTCGTCGAACCGCCCATCCGACATAATGGGAGTTTCGGTATTGAATTACTAATTTATTCATTAGTCCTTTCTGCTCCTTTATCAAAGACAAATGAATTATGAAATACGTGACCACTCTACTAATGTACTACATTTGAACTCACTATCTCAAACCGTTTTCGAGTTATAAGTCGTTTTAAACTATGCAAGTCCGGACGCCAGTTAAAGACCGCATTTCTCGACGTTTGGGACCATTTTAAGGTAGCTATGACGGTACGACGGAGTCATAGACATCAGTATATATGATATAAAAAATTAATTCTATTGAATCAATTTCGCCAGCTCGGCCGTAAGCGCCGGGTAAAAAGACCGATTTTCAAGATCTAATTATTCATTCGAATGGTCGGCAAAAGCCTTCGAGGTTTTGTGCAAGTAAAATTTCATAGTTGAATTGCAACATGTCAAAAATGTATGCACATGACTTTGGATTGCCTTCGTGACATAACTACTTTAAGTGCTATACTAAGTAATGATAACGCACCGATGACACAGAAAACAACATTGGCGACCCGGAGTTAAATTACAAAACTTTCTATCTTTCGATAAAAAAGCCTTTTCTCATCCCCAGTTACGTGGAACAGAACCTTTAAATTTACTGACCCGAGAATTCGTTATTTGTCAGCGCGCACTTGATACGTTTTCGCACCGCCGCGGAACGCGCCCTTCCCAATATCCAGCTCCGCGGACGACTCATAAAATCCAAATAGAAGCGGGCCCGGGCTGGATGAACTCTGAAGTGTTTCGCAGACGCGTCGGGTGAGAGCCGGCTCGAAACGGAAGTGCTGCGAGGAGTCTGAAATTGCGCGTAGGTGTGAGAGACAGTTTCGCCCGGCAGCAGGTGTTTCAGCCCGTCGCATCATTATCCTGCGACACGGAAGGCTCTCCTTTCGAGCCCCGTCCCGTCCGCGCCAACCCTTTCGCTCTCTGCAAACCTCCCCCATTTTTCTCTCGCTGCCCGCTCGTCTTCCCCATCTCGCTGTTTACGCATTGTTTTCGTACCCCACGCTCGCCTCTCGCACGCCAGTATTCATCCCCATCGTTTCTTTTTTCTTTTCTTGTTATTTAACATTTTTTGTTTTCATCCCTCGCGCTATTGTCCCGAGTCTTTCCGCCCCCGCCCTCGCCCTCTCACTCTTCGGTACTTTCGCATTCCCGAGCGTTGCACGTGTATGCGCGAGAGGACATTCGCATTCCGTGTACACGCGCTCGCCACCGTTACGAATGCCGCTTCGCCGTGTCCTTCTGGCAACCGGTCGTTCCAACTTCACCCCCGGAGAGACGGGGAGAGCCCCGGGGTAGACAACTATTTTCGAGTACGGCGCAATGTCCCGTCGACGGGAGCGGCGTCTGCTTCGACCGTTCCCTCCGACACTGGCGTTCAACAATTTGTCACCGCGACGCTTTGTTTTCTCCGGGTCGGTACAACAACCGCCCAGGACTGCGAACGGTACAACCGCGCCCCGCGCTCGAGATGAACACCCGCGCTGGGGAGAATGAGGGGGAAAAAATGGGAGCGATGGGTGGTCCGGAGATGATAAAAAAATCTGGGAGAGTGATCGCAACGTCGCTTCGGCTCTCGAAAGCCGTGATTTTTTTTTTCGGGGAGGCGAAAGTTTTGTTTATTTTTAGGTAGAGGCTGGAAAAGCTGTCGGGAAATACCGCTTTTTAATTTCAAGCCGATTCTTTTCTTTCTGCTTTTAGTCAGTAAATATGAAAATGAATGAATAAAAAAAGCTTCGTTTTTTTTTTGCTTCTTTATAGAGGAAGCTTTGTTTTGGTAAAAATCCGAGGTTTTAATGAACACATGTTCAGAACGTTCCAAAACATTGATATTTTGTTTGTACGCTATTTTTTATTTCTTAAAAAAACTGTCGCTTCGTGCTCTAGTTCTCACAAGTTATCTGGCTGAAACCGCGTAAAGAGTTGGAATATGATCACCCGATGATATCCATGAAATTTCCAGAGAATCGATCGAGCCGTTTAAATTTTATGTCATTTAGCAATTTTTGAATTTTATGAAAAATTAGTATTTTCTTTGGACGTAATTTTCTCCATTAAATATTCGTTTATGTTTAGTAAAAAGTAATTTTCGTTGATATACAAAAAAAAGTTGTGCCCGTCTTACAGTTTCGCTGAAACAATCAAATTTCGTTTCCGTTTTGTAATCTCGACTCAGGAATCGAAAAATAAGAATTATTTCAACTGTTTCATAAAATAAAAAAATAAAAAATTGACGCTACTATTGGCAATGATAACCAAGCTTCTTTGAAATTTATAACATCGAAACAAACATATCGCTCGATTAATCCATCACGTACCGGATCATTGTTCAACGAGAATCTAGAATTTCCCAAGACGCGACCTTCGAACAATTTGAATAACAAGTTTGCGTAATAACGATGAACGCCCGGAAGGGCGAACGAGGCGAATAAACAAAAAATGGGATCGATGCGTGGTGTGGAGAGGATAGAAAAAATCTGGGAGCGATCGCAGCTCCGCTTCGGCTCTCTAAAGCCGTGATTTTTTTCCGCCAGCTGCGCGACCTTTTCATTTATTTTTTGTCAGAAGCTGGAGAACCTCTCGCGAAAGGTCGCGATTTAATTTCAACCCGACCTCTCCTTCCTGCTTTTTTTTATCAGTAAAAATATAAGAATAAATAAAGCGCAAAAAAGAGCTTCGTCGGCATTTTTCAGGCCCATCGGCGAGGAAGCGGCGATAATTTGTTTTAATTAAATATCAAAGGACGAAACGCGATTCGTTCTCGTCCCGGGTGAATCGGGCCGGTGTCTGTGAGCGGAAACCGTTGAATCGCTAAACTTCAAAGGTCCGAAGGTAGCGCACCGCGACCTGCCTTATCGGCCTTGCGACGGTTAACGCCGCGTCGGATAACACTGTAACCTAATACGCACGTGTTTACGTGTGTCCGTGAGTCGCTTATTCCAACTTTCTTCACGCCACTTAAACGCCGCTCGATTAATTTATCGCTCGCAGCGACGGCGGGAACGGTGGTGAGTCTGCGGGACGGGAAAAGGATGAGTCGCGACGAGAATAAAACAGAAGGAAGGAAAAGCGCGAGGGGGCGGAGCGGGGCTTAGCCGAGGGATGAGAAAAAGATATGAAAGTCGAGCGGAAGGGTTGCGACGAGCCGGAGGCGCGGGACGAGCTCGTAATTCCTTGGGAGAAAATGTACTCGGTAAACAAGACGTCTCGCGGGCTGACAAACCCCTTCCAAGGAGCGGCGCGCTGTTCCGCATCCGGAATGAAATATTACCGCTAAATTCTCTAAAATCACTTCGATCGCGGCGAAAAAAACCTTTTTTTCTCGGGTAAATGAAGTGAAAAAAAAAAAATTAAAAAATTACGATACTTTTACTTATCGGATGATACATTTGTTTAATAAAACTTTATACCCTTCCAGCGACGCGCGCGGTGCTTCGCATCCGGAATGAAAAATTACCGCTTAATTCTCTAAAATGACTTCGCTCGCTTGGTAATAAAAGAAATCGTCTTTTGCGGATAAATGAAATGACAAAAAAAAAATTGCGATACCTTTATTTATCGGAAGATCGATTTATTTAATAGAACCTTATACCCTTGCAACGGCCCGCACGGTCTTCCGCATCCGGAATGAGATATTACTGTTCAATTCTCTAAAATCACTTCGCTCGCCTGGTAAAAAAAAAACAGTTTTTTGCGGATAAATAAAATAATAAAAAAAATTATGATACCTTTATTTATCGGAAGATCGATTTATTTAATAGAACATTATACCCTTGCAACGACCCGCGCGGTCTTCCGCATCCGGAATGAGATATGACCGCTCAATTCTCTAAAATCACTTCGCTCGCCTGGTAAAAAACAACATTTTTTTTGTGGGTAAATGAAATGAAACAAAATTACGATACCTTTATTTATCGGAAGATCAATTTATTTAATAGAACTCTATATCCTTCAACCGACCCGCGCGCTGTTCCGTATCCGAAATGTCTAAAATCTCAATTCTCTAAAAGCACTTCGCTTGCCTAGTGAAAAAAAAAACATTTTCTTTGCGAGAAAATTAAATGACAAAAAAAATAAAATAAAAAAATTACGATACGTTTATTTATCGGCAGATCGATTTATTTAATAGAACTTTATAGGATTAAAGTGACGAGCTTTATCCGGTGTTGGTATTCCGAGCGTTAGTTGCCCTCTGTTATTTCGTTATCATCCTGCCGGGCTACCAATTCCATTGTTTCTCATCGCGACTGTGGACGGCTCTCGATTTTCCACCGCAATTTGCGGCTCGGCCTCCCCCCCGCCCCTCCATCTGCCCCTCTTGCCATCGCGCCCCTGGGTACGCGTCATCTATAGCAAACCCTATAATCGTTGGAACTCTCGAATATCGGGCGTGTATCGAAAACACTGTCCCGACGAGTCGTTCAAACGAGCACCGCGGACGAGAGGCCTCTCGAGGGCCACAGGGCAAACACCCTCGTCGCTATTTGCTCATTCTCTCGGCGGAGTCGGGCAAAAAAATAAAAATAAAATTGTCCGCCATTCGTCACCGATAAATCGAAGTCTATTGATATTAGCGAGATTTTTAAACCAGTTGCAGAAATCGCGTCGATTTTGCTTCATTCGCAACCAAGTTTGTCAACTGGATATTAAAAATTGTAAAATACAAAGATCGGTTCATCGTACATTGAGCTTCGTTCGAATTTCAATCTGAGGAAAAAAGATGATAAAATTAGATTTTTATTATTTTTTTTACATCTATATTTCATCATATTTATCCCTGTATTAAAAGTCTACCGATACTCAAGTCACGATGGATCATTCAAAAATTTTGTGATCCGGCTGAAAATCGTGGTTATGAATTATAACCAAAGTTGCCGCGAATTAAAAAATATAAAAATAGATCAAATTAAATACATTTTATCCTCCGAGCTCCGGGTTAAGCATATTAGCTCCAGGTTCCACGAAACTCCCTTGATTGATTTATCTCTGTCAAATTTTATTATTTTCAACAACACACCGTGCATGTCCAGTATGCTGGATGGCTCGTGCGAAAGAGTGTCGACGCAAGTCCATACGCACTTGCGCAAAGTTAACGGTGGTACTTACAAATTGATCCCATCAAAGCCGGCCCCAATGCCGACGTGGTCCACGCCCGCGACCTTTCGCACGTGGTTGATATGCGCTGGAACAGAAAATCGTGAGTGCCGAACGATAAATCGATAACCGGTGTGCGTGCGTTGGGCAAACGAAAGGGCGAACTAACGAACGAATGTACGTGTCGAATCGATGATGCGAACAGTGAGGACGAGTTCGAGTATTCCTATTCCGAGCTGTTTCACGGCGAGCTTTCGAGCTGCCTACGGCTGAACGCGTTATTAACTTTCTGCGGGTAACGATAATCGCCGTGCACCATGGAGCTCTCCCGTTCTCCTCTCGGCATTCGAGGGCGAAAATTGCCGCTGGTTCGGCAAAAAAAAAAAAAAAATCGAAATAGCTCGAATATTTACGTTTGTTAGCCGGTGGCTCCTAGTTGTATGCATTCCTTGAATTTCCCTCGCGTTTTCACTCCATACCCGTGCGCGTTTTATCCCCGCGAGCCCGAATGTTCGATTTAACAGCCGTCTCTCCCTCCCTCCGAATCGAATCGTCGCTACGACCCAATTTGGCCGATGAAACACGAGGATCGTTGAAGGCATTCGCAAAAAAAAAAAAAAAAAACCTAGCGGGAAATTAAGTCACCCGCAATTGCGTTGTTTCTCTTTTGTCAGTAATTGTTTGGAGTAAAATGTGAAGAACGTGCAAGGTAAACACAAGGTTTTAACACTTTAGAGACAATTCTCATTCATAAATGTACGCAATGTCTTTATCGTTAAGTTTGCAGGTTTTTTTGTTGTTCTCATTTTGCAATTTTGCCATTTTTTTCAGTAGTGCGCTTCGTTGAGATTCAACAAGTTGTGCTTTACAATTGGCTCACAGTTGCGCTGAGCAATTAACACCACAATTTTGTTTCCCTTCAAATCTCGATTCAGGAATAGAAAAAAACAATCAATTCACATTATTCATCAAATCAAAAAAATTGGCAATGATAACCAAGCATCTCCGAAATGAACAATATCGAAATCTGCTCACAAATCTATTGTCACAAACATCAAACAGGCTATGAAGTTTTGGTATACCAAAATCTGTTAGGTAATTTATGTTTGCCGTACCGACGTTTATTGACGCTTGCGGAAAGTCGCCGAGCCGGCAGATCGCAGTGAAACGCATGACTTTCTGTTTTTTACCTCCAGTCGGGTGTAAGTACTTGATAATTCGTTTCCCGGTCAAGTTCGCCAGAGGAGTCAAACATGTTACTTGCCGAGCGATATCGTGGAATTCATAGCAATCATGACTGGTAATCATCCTTCAAAATTTGACATTCCGATTATGCATCAAAATACGTGGACCGTTGCGGTTTGAGTTAATTTCACGAGGACCCGAACGTCGCGGGAGGCCGCAGGAAGGCAAGTATTATGCGTCCTCCGGGAATCGAACCTGTCGGCGGGGCTGTGCTGCGTGCCGCGATAATCAGGCGTAAATTATTCAGCGGCGCGTTTCCCTCGTGATGGAGCAAGGGATTAACGAAGGCGGTTGAGACCCGGGGAGTGTGCGGATGGATCCGAGACCGGCGGGTAAGAGAAAGCTCACATCGGGCCCGACAAGCCGGTGCGAGCTTAGCCGCACAGCCGATAGGCAGAGGGTTGCTGCAATCGTGAACGACGAGGATCGTGGTTTCGTGTCTCATAATCCGGCTCGGGCTCGACGAACCGGCAGTGCATAGGAAAATCGAACCGCCGACGAGCCAAGGATGAGTGCACTAATATGGCCGGGTCAAAGGGTTGATAAGCCAATGCGTATCGGACGAGACTCACCGGCAACATCTTCGAGGGTCGACTTTTCACCGCAGCTTATGAAGTGAGGGTAGAACGAGACCATCACTATGCCACCCGACCGCGCCTGAAATCATGCAATTAAACGCACTGTTCAATAATTAATTGTGATTATTTAATTATCACGGTTAATTATATTTAAATAATGATGATACGTGGCAGTTCTGGGATAATTTTGATTTTATACTGATCAAAAATAATAATTTAGTGAAACCATCACTATGCCACCCGAACGCGCCTGTAATCATGCAATTAAACGCACTGTTCAACAATTAATTGTGATGATTTAATTATCACGGTTAATTATATTTAAATAATCATAATACGTGGCAGTTCTGGCATAATTTTGAATTTATACTAATAAAAAATAATAATTTAATAAAACCATCACTATGCCACCCGAACGCGCCTGAAATCATGCAATTAAACGCACTGTTAAATCATTAATTGTAATGATTTAATCATCACGATTACTTATATTAAAATAATCATAATACGTGGTGATTCTGGGATGACTTTGATTTTATACTGATTAAAAATAATAATTTAATGAATTCACACTAAGAAAAAAAATGAGGTTTCTGTTATTTTTTAATATATATTTATGTTCATTATACTTGTTTGAAGTGCGCATTAAAAATGCACTGAATTTCAAAACTCGGGAGATTTTTTTGCAAAACAAAAAAATACACATATATGTATATATATATTAAAGGAATATACTTACGAGGAGGCGGAGAGCGTGGTCGGGTACGTTTCTCGACGAGTTGCAGAGAGCGTGTGCGCTGCTGTGACTGAATATCACAGGTGCTCTCGAGGCGCTCATCGCGTCGAGCATCGTCGGCACCGAGACGTGCGAGAGATCGACCATCATACCCAGTCTGTTCATCTCGAGTACGATGCTCTGAAGCAAAAATATTCCGAGTGCTTACTTTTTCCGCAAATAACCCGAATGTGTGTCACTGCGTCAGTGAAGAATACAAAAAATAAAAAATAAAGAGAAATAACTCTCGCGTGAGCGCTCCGACAGTTTCGAGACGTACGTTAACCGCGGGTAGAGCCGGAAGATTGCTTCGACTCGAAAAGTAAAGGGGCTGAAAAATAAAAATAATAATAATAAAAAATAAAAGAGTAGAGAGAAAACCCACGTTAAGCCAGTGACACTTATTGCTCCGGTCGTTGCCGGGCCTTCCGAGACAGGATCGGCCTTTCCCGTCAGGAGAGAGCACGAAGGACTGCCAGAGAGAAGAAGGAAGAAAAAGAACGCACGGACACATCTTTCCGTCGATCCGCATCCTGAATTCCAATGTTTCTCATCTACCTAGTGCGCGCCGATCGGAATCCTTTATCGCCTAGCAATTTCGAATCTTTTCCCACCGGTGAAATAAAATGACGCCCTGCGGTCTGGACTGTAAGAGAACTATCCTTGAGGAAGTGAAACATTTTTCTTCGCGAGAAAAAGAGTCAGGATGGAATCGATCGGATTATCCACGATTTATTTTCACATCGAAACCTTTCTGTACTGGAGATAAAACGATAATCGATTCCTCTCTGTAAAGCGGGGCAAGTATATTTATGCTTAAATAATATTTAGTAACAATGTCTTACCGGCAATATTGTTCCTTTACCTAAATAACAATATTGACCAAGTTTGGTGTCAATCCGTTCATATTTGACAATGATTTGTTCATTTGTTCATGTATTTACATAATATTACTTTGTATCAGTTAAAATAATATCTAATAACAAAGTTTGACCGAGATGATTGTCGTTTTCCGAAATAACTAAATATTTCCCGACTAATTAACTGCAGCAGGCGAAAGCTGGCACATCGAACAGGATGCATGCGCACTTTATAATATTTCCGGACCTCGTAAGCGACATCACGTCCATATCTTGAGATCTACCGAACTTAGGCGTGATGGAAAGCTTGGGTTCAAATTGTATTGCAAATATGTCTTCGGAATTTAAATCAGATTATCCGTTTCGAGATAATGAAGTGCAAAGAATTTACTTACGGCGAATTGGCTTATAAACCGTCGTAGCGTTCGGCCTAATAAAAATGTCATTTTTGTAACTTGTTCTCGAGACGCCACCGCGTCGTTCGATTACATCCACCGGCAAATCGGGTAAAAAAATGGGCTGAAGGACTCGGCCCGATGACCCTTCGGCAAGGTGTATAATTATCATTACGAATAAAACTAGTATAAGAAAATAACTGTACAAATATTAAGCATTGCCAAATAGCTCTTTTACTACTCGGGTACAAAAAAAGAATAAGGCATTGCCCTATAAAGCATTGTTTCTCCGACAAGTAGGTGAATTTTCTGAGCCCAGATGAGATAGATAAGTGTGTCTAGTTCGCCCGAGTGGTCGGTGTTTCATCCCTCGAAATTGCAGGGAAGGGGAATAAAGCGGGAGCTTAGCCAGGTCTGCCAGCCTAGCCAGGTTTTTCTCCCCCCCTGTCCGGGACGACAAGCAGCTTCGCGAGACGAGAAACCGGATGAGTTGCGTACCCAGACGCAACATCCTCTGCCACCGGTCCATTCCTCCACAACCCCCCTTGCGTTTGTCCTCGAGCTTGGGCGCGATACTGAGGGATATTCTTCTTCCGCGGTGTGCGATTACGTCGTAAAGTGCCGCCCTCGGTACTCGAGACGAGAGCGGGAAAGGAATGAGGTAAGGGGCGCGAGCTTCTGAAGTGAGGACAAGAACGAGGGTCCGGAACACACTTGGGAGGGTCTTGAAGAAAGAACGAGACAGAAGAGATAAAAAAAGTAGGTATAGAAGTGGGTTGTCAGGTCATTCCGATTCGCGTCTTGTTTTCGGGAAGCTTGTCGCTGACGTCGGATCATCATTTCTTTTCTCTCCCTTGGTAGAAATCCTTCGACGAGTACAAATATTCTCGGATAGCCGGGAGTTTGCGCGATCGCGGCAAAATGAGATAGAGCTGGGAAAATACACTGAGCACTTAGGGTACCTATTGAAGTACCTATCGAAGTACCTATCGAAGTACCTATCGAAGTACCTATCGAAGTACCTATCGAAGTACCTATCGAGGTACCTATCGAAGTACCTATCGAAGTACCTATCGAGGTACCTATCGAAGTACCTATCGAAGTACCTGTCGAAGTACCTATCGAAGTACCTATCGAAGTACCTACCGAAGTACCTATCGAAGTATCTATCGAAGTACCTATCGAAGTACCTATCGAAGTACCTGTCGAAGTATCTATCGAAGTACCTATCGAGGTATCTATCGAAGTACCTATCGAGGTATCTATCGAAGTACCTATCGAAGTACCTATCGAGGTATCTTTCGAAGTACCTATCGAAGTAACAAGTACTGAGTCAGTACTCAGAACTTCAACGTTTAAGTTCACGCAGTATTCAATGCGTCATTACTCAAGTACTACCTAGTGCTCAGTACTTCAACTACTTAGTATTTATCCAACTCGGAAATGGGGAATCTCTGGAATGAAGGTAAAAGGCAAAATAGGTTACCGCAACGTTTTCCAATAAATTAATCGGGACACCCGGAAACACTGGTATGTTGAGATTTCCGAATCTAATATGTTCATAGTAAGCAGAATGGGGCACCTCTATATTCGATCAGTTCTCGTGGTGAAGGTGGGATTCATAGGTGTCCCATTTTGCCCCGCAATATTTCTCGGTCGCTCGGAATAATTATTGCGAGTTTAATTTTTTTTAAACAAAATCAATTCATAGTCCCGGTCGCACAGTGGCGGCCTTTGTTCCTGAGCTTCCCTCTTTTGCTCGTCCCACCCGACGTTGCACCGAACTAGAGATGAAAGCCGAACACAGAGGAGTTCCGGGGGATTGGGTTACCGTTGTAGCCGTGAAAGATTTGAAACCCTGTCGCACCCGGCCCGGGCCTCGGGCACGACAGAATCCCTGAAACGACGGATAGAGGGGAAAGAAAAAAGTGAAAACGAAAATGGAAATAAATAGAGAAACGGTAAAGAAAGAGAAGCAGCGAAGCGGGTGGTGTGCGGGTGACACGAGGAGTTGATGAAAAGCACGGCCGGCACGTTAAGCCGGGCTCTGAGCCGACTCTTTCCATTATTCAAGCAATTTATTTTCTGCGAGGTCTGGGCTTGCCGGTGAACGAGAGAGAGGTGGATCGAGAAAGGAAAAGAGAGCGACGCTGAGAAAGCGAGCGGTCGGGGGGTTGCGGGAGGCGCGAAAGGAGTGCCTCGGTACCCTATCGGCGAACTGTGAGAGCCGAAAGCCAGGGAGGTAACTCGCAGCATCCGCGGGGAGAGATGCTATCCGATGTGGGCTCCCGGTGCAAGGGATGTTTTTCGATCGCCGGTTCGCCGGCCTATATTTCTTACGAGAGGGAGTCCCGACGCGCTCTCAGCGCGGGATCAATTTCCATCGATACGGATAGATCGGGTGTAGCGCAACGTATATAGCAGCGGCTATGGCAACGGTAACATGTCGATATCGTTTGTAAGAGATATATTGGAGCGAACGAGATCGGCTCCTACGGTTCCGGGTGGATGGCCCCGTGCCGTATACGAGGTTAGTACTGGATACCTATGAAACACATTTTGTTCCGGTGTGTGGAGATATGTGTGTATATATATGCATATGCATATATATATATTCGTGTGTGGGTATATATATATATATGTATATAGGGGGGAGAGGAAGCTTCTAGGATGAATGTCTATTTCATATTTATAACCGAACCGCGTGTCCTCGATAGAAACACCGGACAGAAACGAAATGAAAGGGGAGGAGGAGCGCTTCGGCGAACGAAAATTCGAAGACATCGAGGGGAATAATTTATCGTTTAAACTTTTGGAAAATATTGGAAATGCAATTTCGAAAAAAGATTTATCATTTCTCAATGGGATTGCACTGACAACATTTTCTTTAAAGTGTTTCCCACGTGGCTTCCAATATCCCGAACGCGTGTTTCTTGCGGGGTTCCTTCTCGTTCGTATTTCATGTCCGGGTCTTGACGCGCGCTCGGGACATTTTTCCGAAGAGATAGAAATAGATGAGAAAGTTGGCAATGTACGGCGCCAGGGTCCGATTCACGGAACGACCTCTCGATACTTTCAGATATTGCTGTTGTGGATCCATCAATGAAGGAGGACGTCGTTTCGGGACTATACTAGAAGTTAGGGGGGGGGGGGGAGAGCAGCGCAACCGGCTGCAATCAACGCGGTACAGTGTTTCTCGCGAACTGTATACATGTATATATCATATGTGTTTTTTTCTCGGGACCAATTTTTTTTATCGATACATACAGCGGCGGGTATAAGGTCGGGCCGGTTGAACGAAGTGGACGAGCCCGGGCGTGTGGATGGAAGTCGAGGCGTAAAATGGGTTCTCAGTTCTGCGACCAGTTTAACTCACGGTAAATTGTTTTCTCAAATATTAATATCTCTTCAGTTTCAAACCGTCAATGTGCCCTACAAATTAGTTTTTCCTATTTCGAAATACTCTCTATGTCGCGTTATATCAGGCCTCATAATCCGGCGCCAAGCCTGGCCACGACCTGGCCAAGGAGCGGTCTAAAATTTCTAAAATGTCTAAACAAATTTAAAGTTTCCGCTAGGGAGACTAAGCTCTAGGTAACTCCTCAGAGATCCTACTGTACTGTAGTGTGTCCTTAGAATTATTCCCCCGTGTAATTTATCGCGAGAAAAAGAAGTTCACAAATCTTCCGAGGTTGATTGAAGAGATCCATGGCAAGGAAAAAGATAAACGAGGATAAAATTGCACAAATCGTATTCCGTTCCTTCGAGGTGACGGACAAATCTTCTACAAGTAAAGTGCTTCGGGTTCGTTGAAGTAGCTATGCAGATACATATACATCCGCGGTGGTGCACATTCACGCGGCATTCGAGTGCCGGGTATCGAGGGAAGTTGTCGCAGGAACGAGTTCCGGCTGAGGGTGCGCGCGTGCAGGGATCAGTCCGGGAAGTTTCGAGTCGTGCAACAGCGAACACAACACGGAAACCGGGTAAAGTATGATGCTGCTCGAGAAGCCTCCACGCCCTGAGCGAAAGCTCTCGCGAAACTTCCTCTTCTTTATAGCTTTCGGGCAAACGCGATTCGCACGGAACCGACACTTTTCCCTGATTAATACGACTCCGATGGCGGAGGTGAAAAACGCGTTCGGGAAAACGTGTACGAAGCGGCTCTGTTTACTCTCTGCAATCCTCGCGCTCACACCCCATCTCGGAAAAATTCAGTCTCACTATTTCTCCCTTCAAACTGAGTTCTTAAAATTATAAAAACCGTCGCTGACTCACTCGGCAAATCTGTGAAGTTTTACATTTTTTTTTAAGTTGATTCATTACGTTCGGATCTTTTTTCATAAAAAAACAAACATTAAAAAAATCCTCGTTCTCCAGCAGAGTTGTAACAGAGTTCCAACATAGTTTCTTAAGCCGGAGGAAAAATAATCAGATTTTCTTACCGGTTAAACTGGAGAAATTTATGATATTACGATAATTACGGTAAGACTACTTTTTCAATCTATTTAAAACTTGATTCGTGTTGCCATTACGCTGAACTTCGGATATCTTGCGCAAACTTCGCAAAATCTGAAAGTAGGTGGTGAGAGCTGCACCAGACAACATCGCCCACGAAAACGTGTACGCAGCGGCTCTGTTTACTCTCTGCGATCCTCGCGCTCGTTGCCCCAGCTCGGAAAAAAAATCAGTTTCATTGTCTCTCCCTTCAAACTGAGTTCTTAAAATCATGAAAACCGTCGCTAACTCGGCAAATGTGAAGTTTTACATTTTTTTTTAAGTTGATTCAATACGTTCGATCCGAATATTAAAAAATTCTCGTTCTCTAAGCAAAGTTGCAACAGACTTTCAAAACAGTTCCTTAATCCGGAGGAAAAATAATCAGCTTTCCTTCCCGCAAAAATTGCAAAAATTTACGATATTGCGATAATTGCGGAAAGATTATTTAAAAAAAATCTATTTACAAGTTGATCCGTGTTGCCATTATGCTGAGCTTTCGATATCTCGCGCAAACTTCGGCAACAGCGTTTCTGCAAGCAGGTGGTGAGAGACGCAGCGCGCAGCATCCCCGACGTAATGTGCCGAGCGGCATCTCCAGCGCTCTCCTCCCCCGTCTTCTTCTTTCGCAGTATAACCGAACAAGTTTAGTTCCAAAACTCGAGACATAACAAGCGAGAGGAAGAGGCGGGCCGGTCCGCCTCCCTTTCGCCGTTGTTACGGGAAGCATCCAGTAGCCGGCGGTGCCTTGTATCTATAGCCGACAGATATAGCGAGAGCGCCCGCGTTCGGCCACCTAATTAGACGAAAACTTTCCACCGAGCGGCCGGCAGCTGGTTTCAAAGGCCCCGGAGAAGTGTGCTCCGGTCAAGCCCAGTACAAGCGAGCATACTCGCTTTCCAGACCATACTCGCAACGCTTTGGAAAACTTTGGGTGGGGGGAGTTCCCTTTAGGGGGGGGGGGAGGGGGAGGGGGGGGGGAGAGTTCTCTTCGTGTCCATCCTTCCCTTACCGACGTCCCGAGATATTATTGCGCCCTCGAATGGGGAGGGAGTTCCACGCCGGACAGCTCTTCTGTATGCGAGGTGGAATCGCGGTCCCAACGTGCAAGCTCTCACCCCGCTGGAAAACCCTTCTCTCGAGTGCCGGAAAGAAATTCGCCGGAGTTTCGGATCGCACAGACGCCCGGGCTTACCGTATCCGCGGATTTCAACGCCACTTGGGCGAACTGACAGCCTCATCCGAGTGTGAAGCGCTGAAGGGTGGCTCCGAAGGGCGACGAACTTTGCAGCGGCGATGACTCGCGATCGGTACTGACTTCGAACGGAGACGCGCGACAAATATCGTCGATGGTTCACGAGGCATTTTTTTTTTTTGCTTATTTGTTTCTTACGTCTGGAAAGTGTTCGTCAGATGGATTTATTAGATGTTTGTTTTGTCGAAAGGAAAGGATCTTAAAGAAAATGCGGTCAGGCTTCGTTGATGGTTCACGAGGCATTTTTTGTTTGCTTGTTGTTTTTTTATATACTTGGAAAGCATTCGACAGCTTAAGTTATTAAATTTTTCTTTTTTTTTTATCGAAAAAAAATGTATCTTAAAAAATGTCGCCAGGTTTCTGAGATGGTTTCCGAGGCATTTCTTTGTTTACTGTTTCTTATATATATACCTGGAAAGCATTCGTCAGCTGAAGATTGTAACAACAAATTGTAAATTTAATGTACTGGAGTTTGAAACTAACATTACTTAAACATTAATGCAACTTTGCTTTTAAAGTTATAATAACAGATATTAAATTTACAAATCTTTGGCTTGGAATTTACAAACGTTTTCATTAAAAATACAAATTTTACTGGAAAATTGCACTTGTGTTTGCTATTTCAGGAACAGTAATATCTAAAAAAGCTTCCAATACTGTTAATTAATTTCCAAATAATATTTTCTTACAGTAAAGTCATTCAATTTTCCTATTTTTATATTTAATAATAATAATAATAATAATAATAATAAAATCTCGCCAGATTTCCTCAAGTCCTACTGGACCGGATTGTACTCCGTACAACCGTACGTATCAGCGAGTGTTCACACGAAGCTTCGGCAAACGTACGGTTTACATCCGGTCAGTGTGCATAGCAGCGTTCCTGGAGCGCTCTAATTAATTGGCGAAGGTATGGCTCGGTATACCGATGCGACAGAGGGACGAGCAACACGGTCAAACGGTACGCCGGGCTTTACTCGTCGCTAGAACACCGGGGCACAGGACAGTTTCGACAATTACGATTTCTGAACACGCGCTGGCGTTTCAGCACGCGACCAGGACGACGAGCCACGTCGATTAACTCCTCCGGGGCTTTGCGCTCTTGCGTAACCCGTTTATACTTTTTTTTCATTTTTTTTCCTATTTTTCCTATTGTCCTTTCCACGTTGCCGTGTCTCGCTTTCCCGTTTCGCCAATTGGACTGATTCGCGATACGAGGTCGTCGACAGGATCGTCGATGGTATATTGTATGCGTACAGGTGCTCGAAACGAACCAATGTCCTCCATTTGAGATGAAACTTTTTTTATTAGCAAAACATTGATAAAATTGGTCCGTTCTGCCCCGCAGTCCCGTCTATATGAGACTATATGCTATGTATTGTGGAGAGCGAGGCAAAACGGACGAAGGTAAGCCCAGTTTCCGTCATCTTAAATTCTTAAATGGAACAATTTATCAAAAATACATGAATTGCGGAATTAAGTAAGAGTAAAAACGGCTCTTCAATACGCCGTCAATTTTTTTAGTATTACACAAAAACTGTATTTATTATTAGTATAAATTGCGTTCGCTGGCGGAAACTAGACCGTTCCCAGTTCCCTAGGAAATCATCTCGGAAACCTGGCGAGATTTTTTTAAGATGTTTTTTTTTTCAATAAAAAACAATTGAATGACTTCATTGTAAGAAAATTCTGTTTGAAAATTAATGAATGATATAGGAAGCTTTTTTACAGAAACCGTTTCTGAGATGTCCAACACATGTGTGTTGCAATTTTACAGTAGAATTTCTATTTTTAATGAACATTTTTGTAAGTTTCAAGCAAACTACATTAATGTTCAATTAATGTAAGTAATGTTGGCAAGTTTCAAGTTTCAGTACATTAAATTTATAATTTATTTTACCTTACCGATGTGCAGAAAAAACTCTCATCTTAAATGGAGAACGCGGGTCCGTTTTGCCCCAGCGTTCCTTTTTGCCTCTCCCATGTATGTTTGAGAGTAAATATCCGAGAGTTCGATCCTGCAGAATCTCTCCGGGGAAATGACGAATGGAATGCTGGCAGATTGGTAGCGGCAGGAATAAACCCAAACCTTAGTCCGTGTCCGGTGCGCTCGATCTCGATGAAGTCCGCAAACGTGGGATATTCCTTTCAATTTTCCGTGCCCTCCATCGGTCCGTTATCGGGCCAAATCGTCTAATTTTCTTCCGCTCTCACGAGACGAGGAGATACATCGATGAGATCTTGCCACGCAACGAAGAAATATTTTAACGTTCCGGTTTCTCCCGTCCGAAGCGAGCTCGGTCGGTCTCCTCGAGCCGAAGAGTAACGATGTCGTTTCCGGAAGAGAAAAATCGCGCGACGATGAGAGAAAACGAAAGATGATGGCGATCGGTCTTAACCCTTAACTCGAACGTTCGGAGTCCGTGCACACACTAATCTCCTGTCTTCGATTCTCACCCTGGGTATGGAGCATAAAACCGATGAGCGTTTCTCACTCGAGATCGAAGTGCCGTTTTCTCTCACTTCCTCGTTTCCGCCCGTGCTTCCTCGGTTTATCACTCCGGACAGTTTACTTTAATTTACTTTTCCATTTTCTCGGAGAATATAATGAAGAGACTCACATTGAAGATTCAAAATGAATCTTAATTAAACATTATTGAATATTATCAAATATTAATTGACATTAACGTTAATAACATTATTAATAAACATGATTAAACATTATTTTTACCCTGAAACTTTTGTTTACTGTGTGATGATTAATGTTAGACTGGTGCAAGATGGACCAATGTCCTCCATTTTAAACGAGACTTTCGTTTTACTCCTCCTCCCCCCCCCCCGCTGCGGACATGATATGTAACATAGGGTACATGTGGGAAATATGACCCGGCTCGTCATTGATTTGCGTTCATCAGGGTGGGCCATATTCACCACCCTTACCCCAATTGACGGAATTGCATGAACGTTATTGACGTTTCATTACGATTAAAGATTTTCTAGAGTAAGTCACAGCAATTTACTTTCTGCCGACATTTCCTCTTCGAAGTATTCATTCCGACGAAATCCGGATTCCATAATCGTGTAGCCGATCGGCAAGACCGATCGGGAAAACAATTAGTAATCGAAGCGGATATCCGCCGGAGGTCGAAAATATTTATCCGAAGAGTCAACGGTATACACAGCAAAATACCAGAGCGACTCGCGCTCATCAGCCCGCGATTCGTTGTCGATCGGAAGCTTTCCCGTAACGAGAGTACCAGCCGAAGGCTCATCGATATCGTTTTGCGATTCACGGCCTCCGTGTATACGCTGTGCAATGCGAAACATTCGTTGCACCAAGCAATTCCTCCCTCTAGTTTTCCCGGCAAACTTTGCATCGAGCGTGCGGCTGACCGTTCGCGTATTTTACTACTGAATCGCGTCCCGTGGCTGTACCTCACCGAGCCCCTCCACCGCTCCTCACCCTCTCACCACTGTCGCTGGTCGTTACGACTCCTGCTCTCGCCACCAGCGTCATACTTCACCCTTTCACCCTTTACTACGATCGACACAGCCGCCAGCAATACCCCAACACAATTCACCGATATTTTACGAGCTATTAACTTCGTGTTACCGGTTGACGAGGCGAGGGATAACCGAGTCACCGGTCATACCTCGGTTATTAGTTATCACCGGACGTGTCTGACCGAATCCGACCTTTATCACTGAAGCTCTCACGCCCTCGTCTGTCACCCAAATACACCTCAGTCACGATTATCGCGATAGAATTTTCATCGAAACAAATCGACCGCACTCGGTTCTGTTATCCCTTTCTCGAATTACTATGGTTTGTTTTTGGAAGTAAGCAATGTTGTTGGAAAGCTCTGCAAGACTGAATTTTTAGATCACTTGGCGTCTCTGACCGACTCCGACTTTTATCACCGAAGCTTCAATGCTTTTGCCGACATTATACAAATGCACCTCTGTCACGATTGTTGTGGTACAATTTTTGTCGAAACTCACCGATTGCACTCGGTTCTGTTACCTCTTTCTGAAATGACCATGGATTGGTTTTTAAGTAAGCGATGTTGGAGAGCCCTGCAAAACTGAAATTAGACATCACTGGTCGCGTCTGACCGAATCCGACCGCTGTCGCTGATGCTGCAATGCTCTCGCTTGCATTATGCAAATGCACGTCTGTTACGACTGTCGTGGTACAATTTTTATCGAAACACATCGATTGCACTCGGTTTTGGTACCTCTTTCTCAAATGACCATGGCTTGTTTTTTAACAAAGCAATGTTCTTGGAAAGATCCGCAAGACTGAAATTAGACATCACTGAACGCGTCTGACCGAATTCGACCTTTATCACTGAATGCTCTCGCTTACATAATGCAAAGGCATCTCCGTTACTACTGTCGTGATACAATTTTCATCGAAACGTGTCGATTGACTCGGCTCTCTTAACACCTTTCTTGAACTGTCATGGTTTGCTTTTTAAGTATTTAATGTTGGAAAGACTTCAACATTTATTACTGAAGCTCACAACCTGCGCAGCTACTACGAGTACCGCGCCCCAATTTTTGTCGAAACTCATCGATTGCACTCGATTCTGTTACCTCTTTCGAAAACGGCCATGGTCTCTTTTTTTTAAGTAAGCTGTTGGAAAGCTCTGCAGGACTGAAAGTAGTTTTCACCGGGCGTGTCTGACCAAATTCAACTTTTATCACTGAAGCCCTTATCCTCTCGTCTGCGTTCCGCAACCTGCGCAGCTACTACGACTACCACGGTCCAATTTTCATCGAAACTCATCGATCGTCCTCGTTTCTGCTACCCCCTTTCTCGAATGACCATAAAATATGTTGGATTAAAGAGAGCAACCTGTGTCCAGAAAGCTCTGCAAGAACGAAATTATCGAGCGTATCGGGGACCAGCAACCCGGCTGCGTTGAAGGCAACTTCGTCCCACTCGAGCTATTATTGTCCGTAGCAGGTTTTCCCGAAGTGCTTTGCACGTTGCTTAATGTCGAGATCTTGCCATTGCCGGTTAATCTCCACTTGAAACGCGTTTCACGTGTTCCGGGGGGGAAAAAAGGTCGATTGAAGTAGGAAAACGGAGAAAGGACTGGGAGGTGGAACGGAGAGGAACGGAGAGGAACGGGCGAATACAAAGCCGCTTCGGCTACGTGCAAGCGCACGCCATTGCAATTACCGTTCACGTTCAAGTCCACCAGGAAATCGAGACCTACGGGGGAGAAAACGAGAACAGAAGAAACTGAACATGCCGCCATTAGATCGTAAGCATAACCCTCAATTTGTGTGTGGCGAATTACAGATAAGCTTGAGAAATAATTGAAAATTAGCTCGCTACTTTGTAAACATCGTACCGGCTTTGCGGAACTCGGGTTTCGCGGGCTTGCGAATAATCAAGCCGCGAGATTTGCAAGGGTTGTTCGCTCCGAGGCTCTCCGACAACTCGTTCAACCCATCATTTTTTCTTCGTCGTTTTTTTTCTATTCCATCGAAGAAACTGCACTGAAGATGACTTAAAAAAAATAGTTTTTACAATTTTTTTTACATCCAAATAAATTAAAAAATGACGGTTAAATCGCGTTCACGAAACTTTCGTCGATACGCGTTCGTTCTATTTGTCAAACATTTCCAGAACTTTTCGACCAAAATTGAGGAAGACATTATCGAAAATGACTTTTTTGTCGATATTCCGAATATTCTTCATCGTGCATTAAATGGCTGAACCACCGTTTGACTCATCTCTTGTTAAAACGACCAGAACGATTTTTGCTTTCGAACGAGGGTTCGATTCCGTATTTCTCAAACCTCCGAAAAATAAACCCTTTTTTGGTGCATAAAGAAGTCTATTCACTGTCTCTTTCGTCTGCTTAACTGTTCATTCGTTGGCTCGTTTACCTTATTCTACAGCGGGCATTAAAGGGCTGAACCACCGCTACTCATCTCTCCGAAAAATGACCAGGACGATTTTTGCTTTCGATTCCGTAATTTCTAAACTTGCGCAAAATAAACACTTTTCTGACCGGCGCATCCGTACGAGCACGGTGAATTCGCAAACGATCGGTCGGGCGTCACAGCAGGGAAGTTGCGTAAAGAGAATCGTAGATGCAAAGCTCCCCGACTGGAGCTTCCAGACCACTGCTGTTGATGTTTCTACATACTGCGGCTGCTATGCGACAGCGGCAGTTCGGAGCTCTCCAAAGCGCAGCGTCACAAGCTCTAAGCTTCTCCTGCGCTGTCGTCACTCGTCACGAGTGCGCTCCGCACTCGTAAGACCAAAGAGAATCCAGACTGGCTACTGCGAAAGCGACGGAGACAACAAAGTCGCAACAATTTACGTCCCTCTCAAACCAACCCTCCCTCCCTCGCCACGTTTTTGTAACGCGCAACTTTTCAAGAGGTCGGAAAACTTGGCAAAACAGAAGTCCCCTTAGTCTTCCTTTCCTACTTTGCTATCGGTTCCCGTTTCGTGTAGCGAGTCCCGATGTTTTTTTGTTTCCCCTCGTTTCTTGCAGCACTTTGCAGTAGCTCGATCGATTTAATGGTTCAAATGAGAAAGTTTCGCTCCGAGGAAGAATCTCTTTTTATGACTCTCGCTGCACAGTTGGAATAAAAAAGTTCGTACATTCAACAGAAACATTAATTGTCTGCGGAGGTCCACAATTTTTCTCCTGGTAATTTTACAATTTTATTTTCTCAGTGAAGCGTGTTTTTAAATAAAAACAATTATAAAATTAACATGTGAGCAAAGATCGCGAATGCTCGTCGACACACTACAAAAAATGTGAATGACTCAAGTAAAATTCGCTTGTGGGCTGGAAAATAAAAATCTCTTGTTTCGATTTTTATTTTAATTCTTACAATGCTATACGGGATTGAAAAGATGACATGTCACCTTGCCAGTCTTGCCGTCATTGTTTCAATATCATATTTAATTGTAAGAATTGAATGTAGAATCGAAATATAAAAAAAAAAAAAATCTTTGGCAGCCCGCAAGCGAATTTTTTTTTTCAGTGCACGAAGTATTTCTGAAATGTACAAACCTTTTTTTATCTCCATTTGATTCTCCAATTTCGAAGCCTGAAGCCTCCGCGCATGGAATCGTTGATCATTGAAAATTGGCGTGGATTCGAGAGCAGTCACTTATTTTATTGACAATTTCATCGGTTCGCTCGGACTTGGCTCGATGCTTCGTCGATAGTCGAGCTTGCCTCGAACAACGAATTAAATACCCAGAGGAAATGGAAAATTTAATGAAACGAAAAAAAAAACCTCCACGGAAATTGGTTCGCGAATGCTGTGCAGTTTCCACAATATGCCCCGTACAGGGTGCGTCTGGTTTTGGGGGGTGTAAACTACATCGAAACAAATTAGAGAATCTGCAGAAGTTTCGACCTTCGTTTTTTTTAAATATTTTTTTCCCTATCGTTGAAACCGGAACAAGTGCAGTTGGAAGCATTTGCTCGAATGTTGTTGCGAAGGGAGCGCGGTGTGTCTGTCTTTGTACCACGCGTGATCCCACGGCTGGCCGGATTAAGGTTCTGATTAAAAATTCCGTGTATACCGGGCAGCGCATAGAGGAGAGAATATTTCCGGTCTACGCTTTATATCCGCTACTAGAGGAGGTTTTACTGTCAGTATGTGTGCAGGTAGCAGCAGCAGCAGCGGCGTCCTGAGCTTCTCTACCCGCACGGATTAGGCCACGGAAAATCTCTACTCGTACGCTGCGCGGTGGCCCATAAAGGACCCCAAAATTATGTAAACCAGTGGTGCGCGCTGCCCTCTGGATTAAAGTCTATTCATGAGAGGATTGCGAAAGGGTGACGGGGGTTACTATTCGCGTAATATTGTACGCGAAATACTCGTCGGTTGATTGTGTGGTCAGAATATCGTGGGATTATTTAGATCTTTCGACACGAGACTTTCCGAATGAAACGTTTTCGTGGAAGGTTAATATTTTTTTTCGTACTATTATGTCTAATATTATTGAGATTTTTTCGAGGCTCAATGTCTGGAATCTCCGGAGAGTTTTATCCAAAAATAGCTCAAATGTCGAAGACGAAATAAATGTTATATATACTATTTTGAATTATTTTTAAATACAAAAATTAATTATTTTTGAAATTTTACCACTAGATCAGAGATCGTCGATGTGAAAAATGTCTTGCAGTAGCCTCGTCACGGAACGATGATTCCCAGTCATTGACCGACAAGTGCGGTCAATGTTCGTAATCTGAGATTGAAAAAAAAAAATCTGTCGCCGCTCCACTGAATATGCAGAGAAGAAACTGGACTTTTTATTACCCGAGTTATAAAAAATCGAATCAAGCTCGCATGAGATGGTCAAGAAAAATAACAACTTTCGTTTTTTGTAGCTGCGAAACAGTGTTCACTGCGTAATGAAGGATAAAAAAAAGTGAACAATTTTCCATGGCGGACGTGTATATGTGGAAAATGAAAATAGACGATATCAGTGTTGGGTATCTTCCCGTCGTCGCCGTCCTTGTCTCCAAAGAAATAAACAAAAAGAAGAAAAAATAAATGATGAAAACGGAAGGACAACGCGAGATCGGAGTGCAGTAAGCGCGATATTCTCTCCAGAGAGAAATAAACAAAAAAAAAAAAATAAATGAGACAGCGCCAGCCTCGCAGCTACGTCCCGCGCATATTTGAGCAGAATCTCCGTGAACCTCGCGGCATTTCCCTTCCGTGCCACGTTTGCTTATGCCACATTTACGTATTTACGAAGTCCCGTCGTCGTGTCTACTCCCGCATTTTCTACTTTCCGGCAACATCTTCTCCCGACGCCGCGGCAGGGGGCGTGTTACTCTCCACCGCTGTTGAAGAACGACGAAAAATATACAGACGAAACGAGTTTACGAAAAGTTAAAAGAGTTTGAGGAATTCTTCGTTCGTCGTCTCCCGTTGTTGTTGTTCCATATCTCCTTCCACCCGTCGGGACAATGAAGAGTATTTCCTCAGCAAAAAAAAAACATTGTAGCTGCGTTGTCGTTGAAGGCGATGCGAAAGGACCATTTTTTTTTACTCCAATATCCCTTCAGGAAAGCAAAATATGACGGAAGAAAAGAAAAATATCTTAAGGAGTACAACGGCGCGTAGTCATTAAAATTGTGTGAAAAATTCTTCGGTAATGTTCGCGTTAGGTTTTGAGTACGGAGTTCAGTTATGAGGTGAATGAGATAATTGACGAACCGCTGGTTCTTATAAAAATGTTCATTAATAAACACAAACTTGACTTGACGGTTCGGAGGCAATTGAAAGACTAAGGGAAAGAACAGCAAAGTCAACAAGGTGTCTCTTGTTTTACGATATGCGAGCAGGTCAAAATATCCACGAAAGACAATAGTGAACCCCGTGCGGATCGTTCGGAGCCGTCTGCTCTATCAGCTTGGCTCAGGAGGATTTAAATAACTGTATCGGTCGACTCCTCCAAGTGCTGATTCCACAGCTCAAAGTCCTCTGGGTCAAAGTCTCTCCAAAACAAAAAAGTTGTGAGTTTCCGAAGAGACTTAAAACTTTTTGAGGACACTCTTCGCTTAGACCTCTCGCCAAAGACGTTTTGGCATCGACAAAATCCGACTCATCGTATACAATGAGAAGTAAATCTTTATTTTCCCCGGAGATCACTTGCGATAATGCGAAAGGTAAAGAATGGGGACTAAGCCAGGTTCCCTCTTTGCCGCAGTAGCTTTGCTCGAATCTATACTTACGAGGAGCTTACAAATCGGAAGGGTGAGTTTCTCGGGCTTTCAGCAGAAAGGGTTTTTACTGGCACGTTCTGAGTCATTACTTTCCCGGGAGATAGCAGTAATATTGGCACTCGAATCAGCGAGGGTAGCGGCTGAGCGGATTCGAGGGTTGGCTGGACTGTCGGGAAAAGAGGGAAGCAGAAGGGCGAGTTCAAAGAGGCCTCTCTGTATCTCTCTTTCGGTAGCGGCTTCGAGGGCCGACGGGGCAAAATCCTTTCCGACCTCGACAAAGGAAACCTCAAACGAGAGAAGCGGTCGCGTACGGATATTGAAAAGATCGTGGTGAGGCGCACGATGCCACGGGACGAGGAAGCTGACACCCGCGAGAGCTATATAGAGTAACCGCATCGTCGCTTTTGAACGATGATCTTGTTAAACCGTGTTCGAGGAGTGCGACAGGTGACGCTACTCTTGTGGTCTCGTTTCACCGATGCCGCGCAACCCGGATTCGTATCGCCCTCCGGACGAGAGGGATGTCTATAGGACACATCGGGCGCGGATATCAAAGCGGACGGTGAAGCCCACTTTGGCGACGCTGGTGAGAGCTTTCACTGGAGCCTTCGACCGGTGATCTCCTCTTGGTCCGGTGGTCTTTCGGATCGTGATCCCCTGAGATGTTGCAATAAGAGAAAAGAGAAAAATGAAGCCGGTTTCGTGCAGGATAGTGGACATTGTGGCGGAGGGTCAAGTTCCGGGACATCGTGGTATTATGTGGTAAAAAGGCTTAAAAAAAAGCTATTGCGCTTACATATGTTCCGATGATGCTATGTCTTGTGTCGGGTACATGGAAAGAAGAACTCGTTGCTCTAACCGATTGCGTGGGTAAAGGGGAGATCAAATTAGTTTGGTCGTCAAATTACTTGGTCGCCAACGAATTAGTTGGTCGCCATCCAATTACTTGGTTGCCAAACAATTAGTTGGTTGCCATCCAATTAGTGAGTCGCAATCCAAGTACTGGGTTTCCAACCAATTGGTTAATCGTCAACCAACTGGTTGGTCGCCATCTAATTACTTGGTTGGTTGCCAACCAGTTAATTGGTGACCAACCATAGTTGGTCGCCATCCGATTACTTGAGTGCCAACCGATCGCGTGGTCAAACAAGCACACAATTGTCTAGGCAACTGGTTATTTCTCTCCGTACAAAGAGTAGAACATCCGTCAAATGGATGAAAAGTGATAGAAGATAGAACCAGTTCGTGCGTCAGGTGCCTCGATGATTCGTGGTCCATCCGATAAGCATTCGAATTCGTACGATTGAGCAGGAAAGCGATAACGTCGGGGCGCTAGGAGTCAAAGCTATTGAGGGCGACCTTTCAAGGTCCGGTGGATCAAAGCTAGGTAAGTGGAAGGCTCGCGGCATTGACCACACAGCCCTGCCGGCCAAAGTTCCACCTCATCGAACAATTATCCGTTAGTTTGAGGAAGAAGAATAAAACGGGTACCACATAAGCCGGACGATGAGGGATGATCGCGTGTTTGTTTTTCTTTTGGAACGACGGTAACGCCTATCACTTCCAGCCGAGGGCACGAAAGTTTCGCACGAGAGGGATCATGGGTTGGAGGAGCGAGTGCGCACTCGAACCTCAAGGTCGGTATTCGAGGAGAAGTCGGAAGCCACGGAAAAAACGAAGATTAATGCGCTGTCACGCGAGAGACTGGCTCGACGCCCTCGCGTGTCTCTCCTGCAGTGGCTTTTGCGGTCAAAGTCGGGGCAGACATTCACTGAGTGCGAGAAATTTATTGCGGTCGATATAAAGACTCGGTGTTAAGTAAAATAAACAAACGCTGTGGAGGAGGAAGAAGAAGCGGCAGATAGATCATGGCTGGACGGAGTGGAAGTCTCGTTGTTGGTCGCTCGTTCGCCCTCGGGGATGGCTGCGAGTCCTTCCTGTTCTCCTTTGAGAACGGTACCTTCGCGCATTCAGCGGAATCCTCGGAGGTTGAGGATAAAAAGGAAAAAATAAATGTCTTGTAGGAAAGATCCTACAACGACTGACGTTTCCCCGACAAGAGTCGGGGAAACGTCAGCCGGTTGTCCGACGAGTTTCTCTGTAGCTTTCCGTAAAACAGGATCAGGTATATTACCGAGAGAACTCGCCGATCTACGTTCGCCTCTCTCCTACCGGGCAAATAATGCTCATCCCTGGAGAGTCGTCCAGTTAAGTCAAGAAAGTTTCTTGTCGCAATGATCGGTCTTTCGCCTTGACAGACGATCCCTCCGCGGGGCTTTTCCCGCTCCTCTCGCATCGTTCGCGATGAATGACGGATCTGTGTTTTTTCGCCTACCAGGGAGAACCTCGTCGCCCGTCACGTCTTCGCTTAAACGAAAGGAAAACAAAAAAGGACTACTCGTTCGTCTACTCTACCGTGATTTTGTTTATTTTTTCTTAATCGCTACCTTCTTATCTCTCAGTTCAATCCGGCTTTGACTCGTAAAGTGTGAACGTTGATATGAAATGTTGCGTACATGGCGTTAAAAAATTGTACAATATAAAATAAAGCAAACAGTACTGGGCCATAACAGAGTCTAATTAGCCTACAGATAACTATTTCCTGTAAGTATCCGTATCATTGAGGGTTAAAATGAACCTGGCACATTTTCAATATATATCAGGTTATCATTTAGAAAAAAAAATACAAAGTAACATTTGTTAGCTGAGATAATACATGCTATTGGTTACCAGTGGATTTATTTTTTTGCTCCAAAAGACGCAATGAATATGTACAGGATGCGTTTGGCTTGGGGGCGAGGGATTAGGGAATCTGTGGAAGTTTGAAGCCTCGTTAAAAAAAAAAAATCCACCCTATCCTTGAAACCGTTATAAAGTATAGTCGGAAGCTTTTGCTCGAAGATTGTTCCGACGGGAGTGCGGGGTATACGCCTCTGTATCACGGGTGATCCTACGGTGGGCCGAATTAAGGTTCTGATTGAAAATTCAGTGTACATGTGGTTATCATTTACAAAAAAAATACAAAATACAAAATAACATTTATCAGTTGAAATTGATAAATGTTATTGGTTACCGCTTGAGTTTTTATTTTGCTCCAAAAGACGTTATGACACGATGTACAAACTCACCTTGCCGAAATTGGATAGTCCGCCGACGTGAGGCACTTGACCGGGCTCGTCCGCCGTGCTGCAGTCTGCCCTACCGAACCAACAGGTCAGTAACTCAATAGCGACAATCGTGTGCGGTATTGGACGTCGCTGATTACGTGATAGCCTCGCCATATCTAGTATAATTTCGGGGTGTTTCGTGTGGGGGCTCCCAAAGCGCGATGCTCGGTGGTGCGCGACCGACTTTGACTACGTCCAGCTGCACACCGCAATAACGTTATTTACGCTACTATTACACGAACTCGGAGAGTCTATGATGTGCCGACGTACGCTGTGAACTGGCTACAGGCACTACGCAACGTCCTCATCCTCTCTCGATTAAACTGGCCCTCCGTGATTACCGCGATCGTTGCCGAACGGTCCATACCACTCCGCATGTGTAATATGATTGACGTTAGTTGCTCATGATATATTCGTTGCCCTAGTCACCGACGCAATTAGCCTCCCGAGCTCTCCGACTAGTTAATTCGTCGGCTAACATCCGTAACCGGCGGAAGACCCCGGCAATCGATATCTCGGCTAATAAACTCAATTTTGCATCACGGAAAAGTCATCATCTGCGTTAAATTACCGCGCAAAAAAATTTTCACTTTCGGAGAAGTTTGTTTTCGCGCACAAGGTTTGTACCATTAGATGCATCGTTATTACCCACTGTACCGTTTTTGGCTATTACAATACAATTTTAATAGATCCAAATTTCTTTCGATCGTTTTTCCTCATTTTTATTTTTAAACTTTGGCAGTATTTAAATGAATTTTCAGAATTATTAATGCACTATTTTTCGTATTCGATTGTATTTACAGTTTCGTCCTTTCGACCGTGGCGACCAAAAATCCACCGGCGACGGACACGGACTGTAGATCTTCACTTCATTCTGGGTAAGTGAAAACTTTCTAAGCCAACATTATAATACTAAGCTCGCGAAGCTATTGTTTTCATTATACAGCACAACTCCGATTAACCGGGGTCCTCGGGACCGAATTAAATGTTGATTTATGTAACGAACATTTGTTAATGTTAAAAGGAAAGACACTCGGGAGGATCACGTTTAATCCTCTTCCCGGATAATTAAGATGAATACGTATTTCATATTTTCACAGGGTAAAAGTGGCAAATATGGTCCGCGCATCGCCTAAATCGATGACTTCCGGGCCTGACCAAGTTCCCCACTTTTACCCTACGCGAATCATATGCTGCATATATTTTTCCTTGCAAAGCCGAGCATACCCGTTCAATTATACACCCAAAAAATTAACTTATTTAACGGACGCCGCTCAAATGAATATATATTTTGATAAAATAAATATTTACTTGCGGGCGTCCGTCGAATACATTTTTTTTCCGGATGTACTGCGTTTGTCCCTTTTGCCCCTCCAATTCTCGAGCGGTGGAACGCTTTTCGTGACCGAGAAGAGGCGAAAGCATCGGGGTATTTAGGCGCGTACCCGGGCTCGTGTGGTCCGTTTGATCGTCGTAGCCGGGTTCAGTTACCTCGCCCACCAGGCCGTTCGAGGGAACGAAAATTTCGGTCTCGTCGCCGAGAGTCAGCGAGACTCACCCGTTAATTACCGCCTCGATCGCGTCGATTCGCGGTCGTCGGCGATCGACGATTTACGCGGTAACAAAGCCGGACGCGTTGATGGACGTGCGCTCGAGTAGGCGCCGGGAAATCCCACACGGGACGAATTCGAGCGTCGAAAGAGCCCCCACAAACCCTCGCGCGATCGTCGGTCGGGAAGCCGACCTTCCGGGATTTCGAATTTCCACTCGGATACTCACCAAGGCGTATTGCACGTGTGCGTTAGGGTCAGATACCGCGCCCCGAGCTCGTACAGCATCCTCAGGACCGGAAGACTCGCGCCAACCGCGTGGCCGCCCTCGACCCCTATCAGACTCGCTAATCTACCCTCCTTGTGCGCCTTCTCTATACCTGGAAAACAATAATACGAAATTTCGATCAGATTAAGTCGGTGAACAGATGTTTATATTCTGATGACATTTTCGATGTTTACCCGCAGACGCGGTGAGGGTGACTTTGCAAAAGGGGTCGATATGGACCAGACCGATGTTAGGGCGTTAATCGAAGATACACAGACCGGATCGTGTACTCTAAAAACAAGCGTGTTGTTTCAACAGGCTTTGGGCGTGCAAATCGTGTTGTCCCATTTTACATGCTTCATGGTGTGTTGATTCTCAACACATGTCGAAGTGTCTAAATTTTACACGTTTCACTCGCATATTTCAAGACGCTTTAGGCGTGTAAATCGTGTAATCACTTCTCACATGCTTCATGGTGCGTTGATTCTCAACACATGGCGAAATGAGTAAATTTTACATTCTTTTCGTGCATTTTTTCAAGACGTTTTACGCATTCATACATTATAAAAAAAATATTATACGAATATGCATAAAAAGAAATAGTCTTTATTCCTCAAATGCGTAATCGCTCATAAGAGCCTCTTACAAATTAAGCAATCACTTATCTTCAATTTCAATAATTTATCCTCCGCAACACATTTACTATGTGTGTTGTAAGTTGTTTCAACACACTCGACAACGCGCTTGTTTTTATAGTGTTTATAGTGTTATAATGTTATAGTGTTATAGTGTTATAGTGTTATAGTGTTTATAGTGTTTATAGTGTTTATAGTGTTTATAGTGTTTATAGTGTTATAGTGTTTATAGTGTTTATAGTGTTTATAGTGTTTACAGTGTTTATAGTGTTATAGTGTTATAGTGTTTATGGTGTTTTTATAGTGCCATATTTGCCATTTTACTGAGCACGGCGATTGGCGTGTCTGTTTTGTGTAATATGGAATTATTGTGTGGAGTATGGGGAGAACGAACGTCACGCACGCTACACCTTTCGAGCGGTCAAGCTCGCGTTCCGGTACGTTGAACGTTTCCACCCGAAAGCCCAGACCGTAATCTTGTCGTTGGTGATGTCACGATAGCTTTGCTGCAGGAAATGGGAGGGTCGAAGTCCGGGGAAAAGATTCTGTAACCGAATTTTTATTTTTCTCGTCGTTCTCGACCAAAAAGAAATTCACGCCATATCCTATGTATCGTTACGTCCCAATCAGCATTTTCCTGCATTTACGGTCAATAATATGTTTCTTTCTATACAGGTTTATCCCTCTATACTGTTGCCTCAATGAATCTGTCTCTGAATTCACAGAACGTAACAGTATGTTGTCAGTTTTTTGGTTTTTTTCTACCCACCGCTAGTTCCGACTTTGATGTAACTTTAGGTAATAATGACGTTAGAGTTAAGCCGAGAGTGGGGCAAAATGAACCAGAAAAAAAATTTCATACATTTAACTAATATCTCTCACTCGCAAACGTAGACACATTTTTTTTTTACTAATTCTGCCATCTTCTTTTTTCTTAAAAATGCACTTGGTCAAAAAAATGGTTAAATTAAGAAGGAAATCAATATAAGAGGATTGTGAATGGCAAGTCTTTGCTGAATGTACGAGCCTCATTTACTGCGTATTCCAAAACGGCTCTAGCGCTTTATGCGCTTGAGAATGAAATATTGGTGAGCAATATAATGTAAAAACTAAACAAAACAAAAAAGATTAACCGTGCAGGACGAGCTTGGTTGCCGCTCGGTAGGGCGCGTTCCATTGATGGATTTCCATCCCGGCAGTTCTCTTTCAATTTTTCACCTCTCGAAAGCATCGCGTCCCGCGCCGCTGCCGGCACTTCCGAACGTCGTCGCGAACGCACACTGACGAAGACCCTCGCTCACCCTGTCAAACTCATCTCGCCGTTCGGCGATCCGCGAGCAGCGCGTCGAACGTCTCTCGTACGCTCGAGAGTACTCGAGAGCATCGAACGAGCGGTGCGGATCGCTGCATCATCGCCGGCACATCCACCAGCTGCAGCGTCGTGCAATTTGCTGCTGGATTCCAGAAACACCTCGAGAGTCTCTTTTCTCATTATGTCTCATCCCCTTCTCTCTCCGCTTTTTTTTCATCCCACGTATACTCGTGTTTTTTTCCACCCCTTCGTCTGAAGCCTTTGCTTTTCTCCCGCTCCCTTGCTCGTAGAAAAAAAGGGGAACAAAATAATTGAAAAAAAAATACACTACGCAGTACGTGACCGTGAGGCAAACAAGCCGACGGCATTTATGCTGGACGTGTCTCCCGGTGTCCGTTGATGAGGGGCTCGCGGGTACGCCTCACCCTCCTCGGCCCGCAACCCTCGACGCGGCAAAAACCGCGCGCGTGCGACTGTCCTACTCGTTGCAATCAAGACTGTATTTCCCCAAGACTTCGTGGTCCCGGAAATGTCGCTCGGAGATACAACAACAAATAAAAAAAAAACAAAGGTTTCTGCAACGAGAAACGTGTACGGTAAAAGGGGTTGGTACGTTCGTCAAACAATCCTCGTCCACAAGCGTTCACAATTTTTATTTATTTATTTATTTATTTATTTATTTATTCATTTATTTATTTATTTATTTATTAAGTTAAAACGGGCTGAGCCCAATTACAAGTTGATGGTAAACTCCATCAAGCGATTGGAAACAGTGAGGGTGACCAGACGCCAGATGACAGAAGGAGAAAAAAAATACATATAATAATTAGCGGATAACAGAGAAAGCATACAAGATAAATGGTACAAAATAATTTAGAAACTCATAAAAAGCTTTCGAGAAAGCGTAGGGGTGTTTAAGAATGCAAACATCCCCTCTATTTTGTTAGAACAGCTAAACCATTTTTCTCCATGCGAGACTTAACAGTACATATTAGAAAATAAATGTTCATACACAACGGCGTGGACCGTAAGCGAACTTTAATTTATTTTTATCCGTTTTATTTTTATTTATAGTATTTTTTAATTTCACCATAGTTTTGGTTTACAGTACGGCTGGTTGGAAAGAACTGAATAAGAAAAAAATTGTGGATCCTTCCGAGCAAGAAATCTTTACTAAACGCGCGAATCTCGTCCCCGTGTAATTTATAGGAAAAAAAGCAAAAAAGTTTGGACAATAGAGCTCCGCGATAAAATCGAGTACAAAGCCGTCAGTTTTTTTTTATTCAGCGCGAGCCAGAGGGCAAATACTGCGAAATATGGCGGGATCGATGCCTTCCGTTGTCTTCCGTCGTCTCGGAGAAAACTACCGAAGCATAAGTCCCGTAATCTCTAATATATATATACATACACCGATCTACGCGTCTGTCGAATCTGTGGCGCGAACGACCTCGTTACGACCGCACGTCGAATCTCGCGAAGTGAAGAAACGGCTTGAATGCTTTTTGCCACGTGGAAGATCCAGCTCTTCACCGAGAGAGTGAGAAAAGTGGAGAATTCCGTGATTTCGGAAAAGCTTCATATGTGTCTATGTGTGTGTGTGTGTGTTAGTACGAACAAGGGTGCGAGAAAATAGCGCATATATAGATATACTATATATGAAGGACGAAGAGTCTAGAATGAAATAGACGATAAGAGTCTCGGCGCGAAGACAGGCCGATTCACCGTTTCCGCGAGAGACCGGAGAGCACTCTAAATTTTTTGAAAAAAAATAAAAAAAATAAAAATAAAGAATCGCCGCGACAAGTGGTCACGGATCGAAGAAGCCACGAGGATCGGCTTAGCGTCTTGGGCGGGCGTACGCCGTCCGGTAGCCGCTACCACCTATCCGGCTGTGCATTCACCAGTAGGGAGGTGAAGGACCTCGTTTCAGCGTTCTCACTGTTCCATATCGCTGTGCCGGTTGCTCGTTTGGCTCTGGTCCTGGACCCTCGCCAGACGGGATCCTTCGAGCCGCGGCGGAGATTCACCGGTCGACGCAACGACCGGAAGAGCTCGAGACCGCAAGGACCGAGCTTCCTCGACGCACGACTCACCGAGCGAAGAGGAGAAAAAAAAAAATAGGTCAAAATAAATATAAAAAGTTACGCAATAAAATAGATGAAATTAGAGAATCTCGCCAGCGAGAATTGTAATCTGGGATATTTTTTCTACTCCTCTCGGAGCTCTGCCGTTAAGTTTAATTTTGAACTGTGCTCGAGTAAATTGGCGAAAATGTCCAGAGGATTGCACCGTTGTTTTTGGGTCGCGAAAAATTACGCCTTTTAGTAAATTTGACCTTATTTTTTTCAAAATTTGGTTGAATAAATACGCACATACATACATATTTGGTTGAAGCAAAAAAATATAAGTGATTCATTGGATTCCAACATGAGATGAACGTGGGTTTCAAACAAGAAAAAAAGTAAAAACAAAAATAGGTTATGCAATAAAATAGGTGAAATTAGAGAATCGCGCCAGCGAGAATTATAATCTAGAATGTTTTTTCTTCTTTTCTCGGAGCCGTTAAGTTTAATTTACAACTGTGCACGTGTAAATTGGCGAAAATCTCTGGAGGCCGCTACACCGTTATTTTCGGGTCGCGAAAAATGACCCCTTTTAGTAAATTCCATCTTATTTTTTGAATAATCGGGACCAGCAAAAAAATACAAGTGATTCATTGGCTCCCGAGGCGCAGTTCTCCATACACGGAAATAACATCTTTTCGGAGTTAAAGATGTAACAAAAATTCATTTCTATGGATTACAGTTTTATCGACCGTGTGCATTTCCCGTCGACTTAAATAAAAGCAAGGTATCCACGCAAAAAAAAAAAAAAAAAAAAAAACAGATCTCGAATCGCCGGCAAAACAGTTTCCCAGTCCAGTCCGAGGACTGCGTTTGGTGTAGTTTAAATAAAACTAAACGTACCGGAGTAAAAAAGGTAGTGGATCCGGGGACTAGTTAGAGTAAAAATATGCCAGTGATCGAAGAACGTTTGGACGTTTGCCAGACAAATGGAGCGGGAGAGAGTGGCGGTGAGGACGGGAGGAGTAGGAAGCAGACATTTTATCGTTCTCCGCTCGAAGCCTCTATCCGGCGATGTTTGACCCAATATCGGGGCCTTTCTCGTGGTTCTCTCTCGCTCCCTTTCAATACCACCCCCCTCCCCACCCACCTCCCTCACCCCCTTCTCCGCCCGCTTTCCCGTTCTCCATTTATCGGCCCGACGATGCTGTATTGTTCGACTCCGGAACTCGGCGTGCTTTACGACTCCAGACCGGTCCTATAGCGCGCTACCAGTGATATACACACACAATAGTAGGCCCATCGAAACGGCCAGTGGTCACAGCAGTCTGTGGTCAGCCAGCAGCGCGAAATGCGCCAGACGCCTCGGATATCCCGAAGATTTCCAGACATCGCGCGTTCCCCAGATCCATTGAAGTCTGCCCGGAGTCTCCGAGCCACAATTTCGCCGCCCGTCGAGCCATTATCCATTTAGGAATGAACTTGCGTAATGCCGTGCAAACCGCTGACAGTCTCTGTACCGGTAACCCTAAGACGAAAGTTCATACGGTGGAGCGAGCCGGGACTCTCCGAGTATCGTGGCGATGTGGCCTTGCCATGCCCGAGCGAAGGCGGTGGAAGTAACGGTGGCAGTTCGTGGTCAGCCTGCACAGAGAAACCTCTAATAGACCTCGGTAGAGCAATCACCCCCTTTCGAGATAGCGAGCGCACCCGATCTAACTGAATTCCCGTCGAATAGTTGTCCCATCCCGTAGATATGCAATTCGTACCATCGGCCAAAGGAATATTCTAAAGATGGGCAACACCCAAAGTACTTGAATTACATATTGAAGTAGCGAGTACTTCAAGTACCAAGCACTGGATAGTTCTTGAGTTGGTCCATCCCGTGGATATTCAATTCGTACCATCGGCCAAAGGAATATTCTAAAGATGGGCAACACCCAAAGTACTTGAATTACATATTGAAGTAGCGAGTACTTCAAGTACCAAGCACTGGATAGTTCTTGAGTTGGTCCATCCCGTGGATATTCAATTCGTACCATCGGCCAAAGGAATATTCTAAAGATGGGCAACACCCAAAGTACTTGAATTACATATTGAAGTAGCGAGTACTTCAAGTACCAAGCACTGGGTAGTTCTTGAGTTGGTCCATCCCGTGGATATTAAATTCGTACCATCGGCCAAAGGAATATTCTAAAGATGGGCGAATACCCAAAGTACTTGAATTAGGTATTGAAGTAACGAGTACTTTAAGTACCAAGCATAGGCTAGTTCTTGAGTCGGTCCATCCCATAGATATACAATTCGTACCATCGGCCAAAGGAATATTCTAGAGATAGGGAGCACAAAAAGTACTTGAATTACGTATTGAAGTAGCGAATACTTCAAGTACCAAGCATTGGGTAGTTCTTGAACAATGACGTATTGAGTACTGGCAGAACTTGATAGCTCGAGTTCTGACTACTGGGCACTGATTCAGTGCTCGATACTTCAAGACGTACTTCCACTACTTCGTGTATTTCACCAGCTCTGGAATATTCCATTTCTCTCTACTTTGCGCACAGTCGCTGGGGAGGAAGTCCGTGCTTCGTGGAACGGCCAAGCTGAATGGATCGAAGCACTGTCTGCAAGCACACGCGTCTCAGGGTGTATCCACTCGTGTATGGTTCCATCTCGATTAATCGTTGAGCGAAACGTGCTCGATTCCGGTTATCTCTCGCCGGGTGAAGTCGGGGGAGGGTTCCCTCTATTGTTTCGTGGAGCCTCCTCGAGGCTTTACGATGCGGCTGCAGGAGGCAAACGAGGATGCCAAGCGGCGGAGGAACCGCCGGTGGCTCCGCAGTAGTCGCAGCCGTTTGCGGTCGCACACCGGGCGAGCTCGTGATAGATGCGACAAAGATCTCGAAGATTAAGGCCGCAGTGGCGCGTACGTGGCTGAATACTTGTTCGGTGCACACAGGAGTGCTGCCCGGATGGGCGGGCCGATGCGCTTGGCGCTGCAGCGACCGGGCGAATGCACTCGGACAGGTGTAACGGGACGATCGGGCGAAGTCACGCGGCTGTACGGAGTTACGTTATCTTCGCCCGTGGTGGGCGGAATGTTGGAGATTAATACCGGTGGTTGTGGGAGGTGCATGTATGTATGTATGTATGTATGTATGTATATGTGTATGTGCGTATGTATGTGTCTATGGGATGCAGTTTGGTACGTACCTTCGGCGGTCGTTACGAGGACCATATTTTGCGGATGCTTGTTCACCAGCCGTCTAATCAGGTCGATCTGCTCGAGTGCCAGCTGAACCGAGTCCAGATGCTGCGAGGAACACGGCACGTACGCCGACCAAAACTGCAAATGAATTAAGAGAACGAGGACATTTGTATTACTGACTGATGACATGTTAAATCGATTGTGGGGGCAAAGGTGGTGAATATGGCACACCCTGACCGGCAAGCGAAAATCGGGGATACGTGGACTCTACCACTTTTACCTTATAAAGCTTATGTTCACCACTTTTACCTTGGTTAATTGTGAGCTTAAAAATTATGAAAACGTTTGTTTTTTTTTTGTGGCAGCGCGATCGGCGATGATGCAATTTTTTACGGAAATTGAGATTTCTCTCGGTAACAATTTGATGAGTGAGAAAAAAATGTTATGTATTAGAAATAAAAGGTTTACGAATGAACTTCTTAATTGATAAATCAGTTACTTAAGAATAAATCTTCTTAAAGCCAATACTAATTAAGAAGAATATAAAAAACTTTGGTACATCTGTTCTTAGATGGTAGCATGATTGGCGATAATGCAAAGATTTACCCAAAAAATTTCAATTTTCTTGGTACAAATTTGATAGCTAAGAATAAATGGTCTGGACGACTTATTTCGACATATAGAAAATGAACGGTTGAAGAACGGTGCAAAGGTTCAAGGCTGTTCAGAAATAGCCACATCGAAAAATGAATTTCATATTCTCGCAGAGTGAAAAAAAAAATGTAGTTTAAAAAAGGCGCCATTACATTAGCAGAGAATGTGAAAAAGCGTTCGTGCCGACGGGGAGATTAATGAAATCTTAATATAGACTTGTTCAAAGAGTTTTCATTCATTTTTCATATCACACACGTCCCCGTTGAGACCGGGCCGGTCTCAACAGGGCGTAATTTAAGGAGCGATAAACAATGCAAATGATGGCGTGCCTGTATCGTATAGCGGGCGACACGTGCCATGTTACGTGTAAAAGGAGCCGGTGGAGCCTTGGGCTCCAAAGGGAGTTTCTCGGCTCGCACGAAATGCTGACTACGCTGCTGCTGTGTCTCGGGCGCTGCGGGAGGAAAAAAACGCACGCGTCGAGCACACACGTCCCTGCTCTCGGTATGTCGTAGCTGTCCCTCTTTCTCTCCCTCGTCCCCTCGCCACTCGTACGGGCATAGTAGCGTAGTTAACGGCACGCAACCAGGATTTATAACCCGACCCGCGCGCGTCCCTGCAGAGCCCGCGGGGTCGTGACTCTCCCTCTCCTCGAGACACGCGCGATGAGATTTTTACAGGCTTCCTCCGTATTTCTCCTTGTGTTCCATGATGTAGGTATGTCGCCGACGGAGAGGGAGAAAGAACCCCGTGTGGAGAACGGAGAGAACGTCGTCTGGTTCACGTGACCTCGCAGTCAAGGCCCCGTACGTGACGGGACCTTCTTCACGCTTAACTCCGATTTTTCTTTCTTTCCTGCTTTTCATACGAATCTTTTTTTTCTGCTTCTGTTTTTTAAAATTTGTTTTCATTTATTTTATTCATGGCTCGATCACACTCTCCGGTCACGCGTTTAATATTACCATATGTCAAATGGCACGGACGTTCCATGTGCGATGCACAGTAAAAAAAAAAAGTTTGTACTTTTTATAATATTTATTGTCCACAAACGTCAAAAAAATTTTATTTGCTTATTTTCCGATCGCACCATCCGACTCTTGTTTCACAAACAAAAGTACAAACTGAAATTGAAATTGAAATTGAAAAGTACAAACTGATAATGAAAAGATAGGTTTGTATATTCAAACCCGAACAAACGATTTCGTCAGTTATTAAACAAAATTCTTTTAACGGAACTTTGTATTCCGATTTTGCGAAATCATTTTTCACTGTGTGAATAGCTGGTCGTTGACAAAACTTGATGCAACATCGGACCCTTTTGCCCGAGCTGCAATCGGCTCGAATAAAATGGTAATTTCTTCAGATGGTCACAACACCCTCAGCAACGATACATCTGTAGCGGGATTTTTTGTATGGCACTTTTTTCTACCAATAAAAAAAATAGAGTGAGTCGCAGTGAATCAATGAATCATAGCTGGGCTAAAATTGTTATTATTATAAAAAAGAAGAGTAGCGGAGGATCGACTGGAGTTCAGAAGCTTTCAATTTTTTTCTTTTCTTTTTGTTCCTCGTAAAAGTTCGATCGACTCCTTAGCCGTATTCTCTCATCTCTGATCACATTGTTTCCCATCTTTCTGTACCGATTTCCCACTGAGCTGAGGCTCGAGAAACTTTCGGTGAATGTAGCTATAAAAGCTCGAGGGGGGTTGCGATGTATAGTTACAATCCTCCACTCTCCCGGCCGGGTCAGTTCGATCGAGCTCCTTTTTCCGGAGTCGCCGCTCGAGCCATCTTCTTTCCATCTCGCCGCGCCATAGCGCGGACTCGCCACAGCGAATTTCATTCCGCGCCGGTAAAATGAGCTTTGCCCGAGGTGCACTTAGGAACGACAAGTACTCGTAAATTTATCGTCTCGCTGATACACCCTGGAACTTCCAGTCTTCACTCCCGAGTCTGACTCCATTGGAGTGAAGTTTCGAGAAAGCCGTCGACCTGACAGAGCGTCGGGGATAGCTCCGGCGGCCCAAGATCCTTTGAGACGATCGGTAAACTTTGAGATCGGGAGCGTTCCATCGCCAGCGTACAATACCGGGCGGAAACTCTTGTTAACTTCCCCCCCTCCAAACGAGAGTTTACCCCCATTCTCGGAAAATAATCAAACTCGGAGATAATGATTTGGCGGTACAGCGGAGTTCGCCGAATCTTGGATCAAAGATTAACGTTCGACGGATCGTCGATCTGGTATTATCCGAACTTCGGTACACTCCAATGAATAAAAGGCACCTTTGACTCCTGGAAGTTTTTTCTCCGACGTGTTCATCCCAACTCGAGAGACGAGGATCCTTCTCGGGGCTCGGCGAACTTGCAAGTTGAGGTAACCCTTCGGTAATTAATATACAGTAGTGAGAGAACGGTCGGTACACTGAGAGAAGGATCTGGTCAATGTGACTAGGGTAAAACAGAGTGAGATGGCCATCCGTAATATCTTTCAACGTAACAAACGAATAGCGCCGCCGTTTGCAGACTTTTTAGTATATGTGGATACAATGCGATTGCACGAAAAATTATAAGATTTTACGTGCAAGGGTCAGTACGAGAGGTGAATCTCTATTTCGAGGTAGCCAGAAATTTCTCGAGCTATATTTCCAGCGCTCTGGAGACATACTAAGTTATAATTTTTCTCGTAAACATAGTCAACATTGTACACTGAAGTTGGATCTTTCGAGAAAAGATTGGCGCGTAGTAAACCTATGTTTGTTTAATCCTTCCCTAAATTTGTTTTTCGGGGGATATGGCCATGTCAGTGGTGACCATGTCACCCAGATATCGCGGGTGAAATGGCTACGTCAGTGGTGATCATGTCACCCGGATATCGCGGGTGAAATGGCTACGTCAGTGGTGGCCATATCGCCCGGATATTGCGGGCGGGATGGCCACGTGGCAATCTCGCCTGCAATATCCGGGTGGTACGGCAAGTGAAACCATTTTCTTTTTAGTTTGGCATCTGAAACATTTGACGGAGGCAATTACTGTCTTTCTGTAGTTTATTTGTACAACATAAAATATAGTAATACATGTTTTGTGCGATCCCGATGTTTCTCTATACTGAGAGAAGGATCTAGTAAAAATTACCAATCATCTAAGAAAAATTACCATAGGACATAGTAGTACGGCGCCAGGGCGCCACCTATGGCAGAAAGTCCCAGAATTTCCAAGAATTTTTACCATAATATCTAAGAAAAATTCTTATAAATTCGGTACTTCCTTTTCCTTGATATTATGGTAAAAATTCTTGGAAAATCTGAGACTTTCTGCCATAGGTGCACCTAGAAAATAATTTATTTGACGCCCACCGTTTATTTGGTTTGAGTAAAATATTTATTTGTTTTAAATAAATATTTATTCAAATTAAGTAAATGGTTACTTAAATGAAATAAATATTTTACTTAAACTAAATAAACGGTGGCCGTCAAATAAATTATTTTTCTGGGTGTCGCGCCCTGGTGCTCTACTACTATGTGCCATGGGAATTTTTCTTAGATGATTGGTAGTTTTTCCCAGATCCTTCTCTCAATGTATCGAGTTTGCTCCGCGATGGACAAGCGTGGGAGGGGAGATTGTTGGATGGGAGATTAATCCGTGTCGAGGCCTCGAGCAATAACAAAGTCTTGCTAATGGACATCTAACTCTCGGCTGATTGGCCCCGCGTATGAGATTGACCTTGCGAGGTAAAAAGAAAATCCGAGTGTTACGAGCGAAAGGATGGAATCGAGCTTGATGATTCGACGGGCAAAGTCCGGCTCTCTCGATTCCCTGAGGGTATCCGAGCAGCATCGAGTTCATAAGCTTGTCGCAGGGACTGTTCATGTATAGATACGGGAAAGTGGGGCGAAACGGTCCTCCGCTGGAGATAAAAAATTTTTTACGCCCCCCACAGAATTGGCAAAAACGGTAGATTTTGCCTCAGGGTTCGATTTTGCTCGGCTCGCTCCTACACCCAGAAAAAAGTTTATTAACTATCAATAAAGCCGGATATTAGAATAGTTTTTATTTGAATTTATTATCATTTTATTTGACTCCAGGATATTTTTACTTGATTCGAGTAATATGCGGTATTTATCTTCAATAAAAAAATATATTTAGAGCATAGCCGTGCTGATTTTTATAGGATGATGAATTACTTCATTGAACGATTAGAAGACTCAACGAAAAGAGCACCTTCAATAGAAATTTGTTTCCCTCAAATAAACTGTATATTTGCATACACGACGTCGAATAGGTATTTGTTTCCGTTTAATAAATGATTTATTTGCTTCGAAGAAACGTTCGCTAGATTGCGTCGCATTGTCCGACGGTCAGGCAACTTCGAGCGATGGTTGTCGGAAGTGTTCTCATTGCGAAGAAAAATATTTTCACGCGATATCAAGATATTTTTGCGAAATGTGGTATTGATCTAATATCTAAATGTCGAATAAAAAAATCGATCGATACAATGGGACATAATGTTAGTGGTTAATAAAGTAAAAAATTACTTAACTTTCATCATTTATTCATTCAACGTAATGAAATAAAATGTAATAAAAATAAATGTCCGATCAGATAAATTGATTTATTAGATTTCAACAAAACTCTATTAAGCCTATATTCAAATAAGCAATTTTATTTATTGTAAATACATTTTATTTGCTTTTAATAAACTTTTTTCTAGGTCTATAGAGTCGATACTCCGCGCAGGATAATACACCGTCCGAGAAATTAAATCGTTTTTTAATATTGATCGTGACATTGATAAATCGAACGTGCCGTTGCGACTGCACCGATCGATCGGATACTTTAATATCCTTCCTATAAAGCCTTTATCATAGTTAAATCGTTAGTCTGCTCTTGCATCGCTACGCCGGAGAGTAAACTCGGGCTACAGGAAGGTAGACGATATCGGCGCTCTTGTTCTCTTTTTTCTTCGATTTTTTTCTTCTTTTTCTCACTCGCCGCCACGTCGCGCTGTTTTCACGAAAAGTTCCACTCGAGCTTTCAGTCCCGCCCGTTCGATCATTTTCAAGCGACGACAGACGAAAAAGATTTTCCTCCGTCGACGTCATCGCAGGCACACTATCCTTGCCGTTGAGCAGTCGACAGAGGAAATCCTACCTCGTTTCTCTCCGCCTATCGGCGTCACCGCAGCCGATATGTAGCCTCCAGGACTTTCTTTCCTGGGCGCAATTCCTTCACGTCCGTCATGTCAACTCGCGTAAGTCGCGCTCCGCACTCCGAGACCTCCCCCGGTTCGTCTGCGAATCGCGAGTTCGATGGTACTTTTGCTACGAAATCCTACGATATATACATATACATACACTTATATAAGCCGTAAGCTTCAGTGTTTACGACCCGACTGAGTGACAGAATGAAAGGCCGAATTCATTTAATTCCTCCGTCTTTCTGAATAACATTCTGGCAAGCGTGAAATTTACGGTAGTATATCAGATGGACTCAGAAGAAGTCGACACGAAAGCTGTAGACCGCGAAGGTCGACACACCGAAATATGACCACGAATAGGCTATACACCGAGTCAACTCTCATCACACTCGGGGTTGGTAATTTGACTTGGTATGTAGGTCGTAATTGGTGATTGGACGTGGCGCACAGGTCATGTTTGCGTGCTCACATTCACTGTGTAGGGCCGTCGTTTCGAGTTGTCCTTGTGTCGACTTGTTCTGTGCCCATCTGATATACCGCCGAAATTCATCGTCTACCATGTTATTTATTTTTTCACCCACCGCATATTAATGAAATTTGTCGTTCAGCAAAAATCAAAACGAAATATGTATTTTATCGAAAAATCGATCTATAACTTTGCTTCTCTTTACAAAAAAGGGCATCCATTTCAGGTGCAACAATCCTGCTGAATCAACGATCTAAACGATTTTTAATTTTGTTTTTATTTGAAATTTTTCTTAGCAGTATGCGCTAACCAAGTTTACAAAACCCACTTAAGTCCGGCAACCAGCTTCCGTCCGCTCTTCGCGAATTATCTTGTACAGCAAAGTGAAATAATTATCGAGGGAGGGAGGCAGACGAGAGAGGAGAAAAGCGCCGAGTGCTCGTGATAAAACAAACTGTAGAACAAATATCACGCGCTCGCAAACGCTGCGAGTAATTAATCCTTGGGCAACAACAAACTTTGTCCCGGGTCATCGGATTACGCGATCCCGTTCACTGTGGTTCACTCTGGTTCGCTCGCGGATAGACTATTATATCGTCCTCCGTATATAAATATATATATATATATATATATATATACATAGATATACACATATATAAATACATATATATATGTATATATATATATCTATTTTTTGGTCGAACGACCGCTGGGCTGGTTAACGTCGTTGCCAAAGCCATGGGCGTGCCGCTGAATTAAGTGAATTTCCGAATATCGCGGGCGCTTGACGAGCTTTAATTTTGTTGATGGACTTTTCGACGGGAGTGCGACCATTTTGGGTGAGTCGTCGAGCGACGTTGCATGAGCAGCCGAGGGACGGGCGCTGCTTACTTTACTGACGGCGACTGTTCCGCGACGCCTCCACCGGAGGTTCACGGGTTTTAGTCGGATTAAAGCCTCGGTTAGATGCGCCCACGGCTCGAACCCTTCGGGGCCACCTGCCGCGCAAATAAGGATTAATTAAGCGGCCCACCCCCCTCCGGCCGAGACCATGCTGCTGCCTTTAATTCCAAGCTAGAATCGCGCCTCCACTGTTTGCTACTAAGCTGCCCTTCTCTACCTTTGGTTGCTCCAACCCGGGGTCTACTTTGCATATTGTGCTAAGTAGACCCCGCGCGGGAATCCTTGTACTTATGCACCGGCAGTGGGGAAACTTCCGTGGGACACTTTTTTTTATCTCTCGCTTCAGGATTTCGTATGTTCGTGAAAAATTGAATACGGAAATAGTTTTTTTTTCTTTAAAGCCTGCGAATCTCGGTAGTGTAATTTTCGTCGCCTCGTTAAGGCACTCTGTCTTTTTAAGTGCTGGATTTAGGCGTTATCAATTTTGTACACGAGAAAAAATAATTTCGTAAGATCGGAATGCGAATTTTTGTAAAAATAATGTTGCTAAATAAGTGACAAACTCGTTTGTTCAGGTTTGAATATACACATCTGTCCTTTTACGTCCTGTGTCATTAACAATTATAGTTTGGACTTTTGCTTCCTTTTTAAAAATTGATTGAATTTTAAAAATTGACCATTTTCAGGGTAGGAAATCCTATGTTAAATTTTGCGAAACGGCACTTTTTTCAAAAAATTTCGAGATATCGAATTAAAACCTCCGCCATTGGTTTCAAGTCGCATATTTACCAACCGATTTTATTAACGAAAAAATTCTAAAAAAATTTTTTTGAAAAAAGTCATTTTTGTCAAAAAATCGTAAGGGTACCCCCTTTCGATTTTTCCACTTTCAAAATGGCGAAATTTTTTTTTTCGAGATATCGAATTTCTGCCACCGGCATTCGCTTCAGAAGACCCATTTTCATAGAGAATACGTAAAACCAGGACCTGTTTCGAAATTTTAAAAATTGACCATTTTCAGGGTAGGAAATCCTATGTTAAATTTTGCGAAACGGCACTTTTTTTCAAAAAATTTCGAGATATCGAATTAAAACCTCCGCCATTGGTTTCAAGTCGCATTTTACCAACCGATTTCATTACAAAAAAATTCTAAAAATAATTTTTTGAAAAAAGTCATTTTTGTCAAAAAATCGTAAGGGGGGGTTTTCAACTTTCAACTTTCAACTTTCAACTTTTATGAGGAAACGATATGAAAATTTCAATTTTCAGTTTTTTCAATATCAACGTCGTATTTAACTTTTAAGCAAGACTGTTGGGCGACTCAGGTTTAGCGCGAAAAATACACCAACCTTTTGTTTGTAAAACTAGAGCCGGATGGTGCGATCGGAATATTAGCAAATAAAAAATTGTGGATGTCCGTGGACAATAAGTTGTAAAAAGTACGGACTTCTTTTTTACTGTGTATTTATCATCTTCGAAGCATCCATCACATTGGTTTACTGGCTGACCGGCTAATCCATTATCTTTGGATCCAATAAATTCGTCAAGAAATCGCTTCGTCGCTTTAAATTATTGTTTAATTTTGTTTTACCAATCTTCCGTCCAAGGTGACTTGTTCTTTTTACCATTTGGTAGGTGTTTTCAGTATATTAATATTTTCCCACGAGTTCCGCTTCGCTGATAAGAATGGACACCCAGGTGGGTTAGGTCCGGCCGGCGGTAAGCATCCCAGCACTGGCCCGAAACCGCGCCAAGTCCGGCAGTCCGGCCAGTCTCGTTGCGGTGCTCCCTGTCAGACCCAAAACCTATCTGGGCAGCGAAGAATCGGTTGACGTGGAGGACCGACACGCAGAGGGACGAGGTTAATCGATTTCCACCAAGGTAAAGCTGGGACAAATGCGCGACGTGATTCCATCTTGGATCCCGTATTTTGGGTCTCTATCAAATTTTTATTTCCTCGCCCAACTTCCCTCGACGCCGGAGTATCATACGTGGGCGATTGCGAGGAACGTGCTGGCGAGGAAGTTTTTGAGTGCCAGGCCGGGTGGTTATATCAGTGGATGCATATAGGGGGTGGGGTTAAAGGAAAAGGTAAAGGAGGATAAAAACAGTCTCGTGCGAACTGGATCGTCCGGACGGGACGTAAGCGGCCCACCGGAACTGGTACTGGCACACGGAAAGGAACGAACAAGATTTCGAGGGAGGCAAAATGAGGGGAAAGGGTAAATGAAACAGGGTCTTGGAGAAGAGAGAACCAGAGACGTCGGAAGCACTCAGGGTCTGGATGGATATCCGATTCGGATCCCCCGTGGATCCATTTCAGACACGGAAGCTACCGAATTTCGACTCTACTAATGTATATATATATATATATATATATACGTGCATCGGTTCTCGAACTTCAATGCCAGTCGGCCCGGAGGTGCAGTGAATCGTTCGCCTATCGCTCCTCGGAGGACAATAAAGAAGCACAGTGAGAGGAATAGATTAACAACTTAGCCATCGGAGCTCATCGGATGTTAGATCCTGCATAAATTTTCGACGACCGTTCAAGGAGGGTCGACTGTTTCGTTGGAGTGAAACCGGTGATTGAAAAAAAAAATCATCACGGCTAATTATCTAATTTAATTAAAAATCGAAAAGCATGCAATATACGCAAAACGAATCATGCATTCCACCTATGAAGTATGCAAATATTTTGCAAATATCATCCGCGTATCGAAGATTATGAAAAATATGTAGTCAAATTCAAGTATATCAACGACTTCGGAATCGTCGTCACGTGCTGCTGGCAAACATTGCGAAATGAACGAAATCACAAATTATTTCCCATAACTTATATGAACAATCTTTACACAATATTTGAGACATAAACTGATTGATAGATTGATAATTTTATGTCGTGAATTCGTGATGTGTGGTAAAACACTTAGAATTGGACCCGAAGTGAGGTTACGTTTCGTTGTTTGAACGCATCAGCTGTCGACAGGAAAGATTATCGAGCCTGGCACTGATAATTCGGTTAAGTTGATAGACTGCGATGACCAAATAAACTTTGCATCGATGAATCAGTAAGTTTACACAGTAAAGTGCGGATTTCGCATTTTTTTTTTTTACATAATCATTTATGCTTCGTCCGATCAAAGTTAGTTTTCCGAAGCTCTAAGTTGGCTTGATAGTAGCAAACTATTGTTCTTTTGTCCCGGAACCGACCGACTCCAATGTTAAAAAATACGATGGTACACCGAGAAAAAGAATTTGTTAGATTAACCAAGGGGCGCTCACCTGCGTTAAAAGGCGCGATTTCGTTGGTAGAATAACAAATTTTGTTTGAATCGACTGAAGCGAATAATCGTTCAACAAAAGAATAATTTAGTTGTACCAACCAAATAACAGTTTTGAACGTATGTGATCGCAAATTTAGTTAAACCAATAAAAAAAAATTCTCAATGTACGGTCAAAGAAGTCAACTTCTAAATTGTATTACAAACAAACCACACGGTCAAAAATGCTCAGACTTCGGAAATAGATGAGTAGACTCTTCATGTCGAACATATTACAAAAATTGAGGCCTTAAGTTGGATTTCTTCTGATAGTCGATCCGTCTTAATATTCTCGGTCAATGAAAAAAAATCCTTTTCCGGCTCATCTTGTTGACAATCTCTCGCTGTCTCCGAAAAGTCACCGCGCTGTCTTAAACTAGAGACTGCTCTTTACGCGTCCTGAATTATTTATGCCTCACGAATTAAAACCTTCCAGCGAAAAAAGAAAACACAAGGAACAGAAGGTAAAAAACTGGATAATTAAAAGAATAATCTCTACGCTCAAAGTTAGAGAAAATATGAAGGAAAAGTGGAGGAATAAACTCGAGCGACTTTTTAATTTCCTGCATCTAAAATTTCCGTGAAATTTCCGCAGTGTCACTCGTCATCCACTTTGTCCGCCCTCTTGTCTCTCTCTCATCGTCACATCTCGCTGAAGAGCTCGGGCAACTTAAGCGGTCTCGAAAAAAATTCAAAGCGTCTACCCGTCGCCGATTTATCATGCAGCGCAGAGGAAAAAGGGGGGAGTGAAAAGAAAGGAAAAAAACATTTTTAAAAGAAAAAGGAAGTCCAAGTGGAACGAGAGTGAGGTGTTGTCGTCGTTGGAACCTCCCGGACGCGAAACGACGGGGAAGAAGGAAATGGCCGCGGTGAGAAGTCAAAGGAGAGGCAATCGGGAACCCGACGGAGAGATTCCTCGGTGAAAGGATAAAAGTTCCGGTTGTCGTCCACGAGCTCAAACACCTTTCCCTCCTTCTGTTTTCTTCCTCTTTCCTCGTCCCCGACATCTCGACCCATACCATATATACAAGCAGACATACATAGGGGAGAGCGGGGCAAAATGGGACAGCGGGGGCAAAACTCAATTTTCCAATAATTTTTTGATAGCCCATTTTGTCCCAACCATATATCCGGATTTTCAAGTCCGTTTTGCCTCTCTTACCATCACCGTCACCATCCAAAAGTTATTCGAAAACTGCGTTTTGTCCCAACCATACATCCGGATTTTCAAGCCCGTTTTGCCCCACTTACCATCACCGTCACCATCCAAAAGTTATTAGAAAACTGCATTTTGCCCCATCCCGTTTTGCCCCACTGTCCCATTTTACCCTGCTCTCCCCTATAAAGCCCTCTTGTTTATACCTTCGGCGGGAAGCAAGCGGTACACTCGACACTCGATTTTACGCGAAGCGGCTCGTTAATTGCCTCATGCCCTAAGTTCTCCGCTCTCCTCTTCGTCACTTCGGTTTATCTTCGTCTGGTGTTTTCGTGTGGGAGCATCATTGTTTTAGCGACCGAGAACGAGGAGGAAGCGAGACACAGAACCGGAAGTCGCGGAACGAAACTCCATCCGATAATTAACGAAGCTAGGCTTCAGGCTGGAAGCTCCTCTCTCTGACCCGGCAGCCACCTAGGAACTTTGGTGTCTTCTTCCCGGCTTTTCCTCCGCCTCTCGACGAAAGAAATTCCCCTGCCTCTGTTAAGTATAGTGTTCGGCGAACTTTGTCGGGCGAAGAAAAAATAGTGGATGGGTAAGTGAGGAGGAAAAGAACGAAGATAAAAAAAAATATAGGAAGAACAATCCACTCGATTCTGCGCTCTGATTCTCTCAAGCTGTCTCAAAGATCGATCGTACCGGCTCGGGGGTTCAAATTTATCGCGGCCTCCTGACCTCCCAGCCGCTTTTGCCTGGATAAATGATTGATCTTTAATTATTCAACGGTTTCCCTTACCTGAGCAGCCACCATTCCTTCCTTCAGTCGACGGAGATCCGTGTGGCTCCAGGCACTCCGGGACCACGGATGGGTCTCCCTCAGATCGTCAAACCTGAAGTCCCTCAGCTGATTCTTCAGGAACTTTCGTATGTTCCACGGTAGATCGTTGTGTCTGGAAAAAAAAATTGAAACAAAAGTTAATCTTGAACAACTATTAAAGTCAGCTACAATCTCCGTCCGCTGGTTAAATATTAATGATCTTGAAATATTTATGTGGAAAAAGGGGAGTGAAAAAGTGAGCGTAACGATTTGTTTCACTCCGAAGGGCTTGAATCGATCTCGTGCAGCTGCAAGTATGCCATTTTGTCCCAACCATAAATCCGGATTTTCTTATTCAAAAAGATCCGTAATTTCTTGTCATTTTTTTTTCGTCGAATCGAATATATGTGGGTTTTGGTAGGCTTCTGACTGTATATAATTGCTGATAGCGGTTGTTGGAGTAGATTAGTCGTGCTGTTGCCAGCGTTGTCTGCGGGGGCGAGTGACTAGTTGATGATTATTCTCATTCCACGCACTCTTATTATTATTACCCCGCCAATTATAACAAAAAAAATGACACCGAAGATATCTGCATAACACTAAATGTCCCCTTTGGCAAGTCTTTGTCAATGCACTGCTTTAGGACGACAAAAAAAAATTGTTCACTTATAGAATCTTACTCCCTAAGTGAACTTCCGCGAGCGAAGTTGGTACGACGCAAAAAAAAAAAAAAAAACAGCCGTTTTAATTTGAAGAAATTGAGTCTCATGCAGATATAATCAGGGTCATAAAAAAAGACATCAAGAAAAAAAAGAACACCCCTGAAATTTGAAACCCCAGTGGAATTACCCGAGGGGATGAAACCCTCAAGCCGTCGACTCTTCGTATAGCGCCCGCCCAGCAGCGGTTTAAACATCCTCGCAAAAATTACAAGTTTGTCGCTCCTGCGGTCGGATTGCGGGAGGTCCTCGTGGGGGTTAACTCCCTGAACTATCCTTCCTTCCTGCATGCACCCAGCATAATATACCCGCGGCACAAAGTTCCCGGTAACACTGAACCAGAAGGCCTCGCATTACAGCCGCAGCCCGCGACGGAAAGGAGCAACGAGAATTTAGAGCGTGCACGGGTTACCTAAGTGGGATGCAAACACACACCCATCTTCCTCACCCACACACGTCCGAACGCCCAGTTTGATACAACCGCATGACCGGCCCGCCACGTTTATCTCCGACCCAAGATCTACGTCTGTTTTCTCCAGTGGGGAGAAAGAGATCGAATTTGGCGAGATCCGAACTTTTGCTCGAGAATCGCGGGACAAGGGAGGAAAGGTCGAAGCTCCCGAGTGCAAGTTTCTCATTCCACTCTTGCCGCGCGATACTCTTGGAAAACGAGACGAAAAGAAAGAAAAACTCTGATGGCATCGCATGCACGCTATGTGAAACGTGCACTTGCCTCCGGCACGACCCACCCTACGCCGATTTGTTTATTTTTTTCCCTCTCTTCTTCCCCACTTTTCGTATATTCTCCATATCCTGCCACTTCTCGACGCTCGAGGAATATCCGGCAACGCGGCGATGGCAGTTCGCGAGGCGAATGCCGCCGCGACGTTCGAAGAATGTTGTCCGCGAATGTCTGCCGAAAGGCAACGTCCTCGGAGGGAGTGGCTGAGAGAGGCGGAGGGTGAGGCGTGGAGCTGTGCGGAAGAGTCAGAATTTTCCGGGAGGATCGCGGTGCGCAGGGTTTTGCGGCATGAAGAAAAGTTTGTCAGGGTGCGCAGTGAGGGGGACCGCAGGTTGTTGGTTACTCGGGCGCGGGCTGACGCTCCGGCCCGCGCGTCGGCGAACGAAGAAGTTGCGTGAACGGGGTTTCGGCTCTCGGCGAGTTAACGGTGTGTATACACAATGGGTGGATTTCTCTCCGGGCCACCACTAATACGTACTTACGAGGTGAAAACGACCTGGCGGGAAGCACCGAACGTTGCACTTGCTGGTACATGTTTCTTGCTCCTGCCCTCGAAGTATGCGCAGGGACGAAGAAGTATGTAGCGCCAGAGGTACATATCCGGTATATATATTGTATATATATATATATATGCGCGTTTAGAGAAGTGTGAGAAGTTCTGCGAGGTGAGTTGCGCCCTCGAACACCAAGCTTTCGCCAGGGATCTGCAGTGCCTCCCGCTTCTCAGGAAAGACACTCATCTTCGGGAGTTGGCGAAAAGTTTCGAAATAGAATTCGCGTTATGCGAAAACCTCTCGTTATGTTTTGTTGTTGGGGCGCCCGTTTACACCTCTACCGCTTGTGCGAACTTGTATTGTCGGGTGTACCAAAAATGGGTGGTAAGAATGAACCCAAAGAACAATAAATGGTAATGCACTACTATGGAAAGAATCATAAAGTACCAGACGTTACGGTTACCGTCGAAGTCCTTGCCGCAGGTCTACGATGTTCCCGTTTGGTGAACTTTTGGTAGACCACTCCCTCCCTTTTTCCTCTAGGCTGCATGATAAATCGCTATAGATCAGATACCACTGATACGTACTTACGAAGTGGAAACGACCTGGCGGGAGGCACAGAACGTTGCACTTGCTGGTACACCTTTCTTGTTGATGCTCTCGAAGTATGAGCAGGGACGAAGAAGTATGTAGCGCCGGAGGTAAATGTCCGGTATATATTATATATATGTGTATATATATATATATATATATATATATATATATATATATATATATATATATATATATGCGCGGTGAGAAAAGCGTGAGAAGTTCTGAGAGGTGAGTTGTGCCCTCGAGGCTCCTCGAACATCAAGCGTTTGCCGGGGATTTGCGGTGCCTGCAGTTCCTCAGGAAAGACACCCATCTTCAGGAGTTGGCGAAAAGTTTCGAAATAGAATTCGCGTTATGCGAAAACCTCTCGGTATGTTTTGTTGCTGGGGCTCCCGTTTACACTTCTACCGTTTGTGCGAACTTGTATTGTCGGGTGTACCAAAAATGGGTGTGAAGAATAAACTCAAACAACAATAAACGGTAATTCACTCCGATGGAAAGAAAGTTATTAAAAGCCGGCAAGTACGATACGCAACGGTTACTGCTGAAATCCTTACCGTAAGTCTGGGGGAGAACGGGGTGAAATGGGACAGTGGGGCAAAACGCAGATTTCCAACAACTTTTGGATGGTGGCGCTGGTGGTGAGTCGTGCAAAACGGGCTTGAAAATGCGGATGTATCGATGGGACGAAATGGGGCATCCAAAAATTATGGAAAAATTCAGTTTTGCCCTGCTGTCCCGTTTTGCTCCACTGTCACATTTTGCCCCGTTCTCCCCTACAATGGCCCCGGTTGGTAACCTTTTGATAGAGAGACATAATAGATCTACCGCAAATCTATCGTAAATCATACCTAGTATCGATGATTTGAACAACTTTCATCCGTTTGGGAAGTCATCCTAGAATCGCCAAATTTAGGACCACCGAAATTGGGCAAAAAATTTAGGAGCCTTTCGGCAGTTGACGATTCGATCCTAATCGAATTCGCAGCACTTGCTCCAAATCGTTCGACCCTCGTCAAAATTGCACGATTTACGGATAGATCGTCACAAATTGGCAATCGAATGGCAAGGATTTAATGGATGGCAATGGATGGCAAGGACTTAATGGATGGCAATGGATGGCAAGGTGTTTCCCGAGTTACATTGTGCAACACTATTTCCAAAATACATACATAAACCGCTAGCGGACCGCGACGGCCGCAGCTCGGGATTGCTGGTACATATTCAGTGCTAATGCAGTCCGTCCCGATTCGCATAATAGTCGGGTGAAAACTATACACGGGTGAACTGTCAACGTCCAACTTCTGCTTCGACCTCTCGTAACAACTTGCTAGGTGGAGGGGGGGGGGGTCGTTCTCGCCGTTCTCGATCCCATCGTTCTGCGCGGTGGTTGGTTTCTTGCGTGCACGATAACTAGACTAGCGATTACCCACCATCCACCTATCTTGCAGCCTATCGTACAACGAGCTCCTGAAGAGGTCTCCTGCATGCTGATGCGGTTTTGTCATACTAGTTCCCTCGCGCGAGCGCTAGAGATAGAGTCGTGTACCTCCTGCTCTCGTCGCATTAATGAATGCGAGTTTAAAATCGCGTGACAAACTTTGACCACTACCGTCACGATGAGACACATGACACGCCGCTTGTATCTCTTTCGCCAAAGGATATAAACGATTTTTCGACCAAGCTGCCGGGCAGCGTGGGGCATATTGGGCAAGTTCTTGTACAAGTGGCATGTTCCCGTCCCGTTAAAGGATTCTCAAAGTTTAGTCGGTATAGATCTAATGGTAAAAGCCTTCCGAACAAACTTGAAACATCCAAAGTGAAAATGACACACAGGACCGATATTGGTCGACTTTGGGCGAACATTGACCGATGCCGGACCAATACTGACCCTGTATGGCACTCGCTCTAGGAACAGTTCTCGCCGAAAACGATGAAATTACAACAACAAAAAATGCATCAAAAAATGGATCCTCTGAAATTTGTTCACGTTTTTTTTGCCCAAGTGGCATATTTTCGTCCCATTAAGGCAGTGGTTCTTAACCTTGGGAGTCCACAGGGGGCCCCTCGTGTATTTTGGGGGTGCATGGATCCCAGGTTAAGCCCGTTGCATTAAGGGATGATCACAGTTTGGTCCTTATACATCAAATGTTCAATGCTTTAGGCGTAAATTTGAAACACCCGAAGTCAGAATGACACACAGGACTGATCTCGGCTGAGGTTGGGTGAACAGTGACCAACGCTGTGCCAATGCTGACCCTGCATAGCATTCCCACTAGGCGCAAGTTCTAAACGAAAACGATGAGATCGCCGACAAAAAAAAATGGATGTGGTTGCAAAGGCAGTTCGTTGCAAATCGCAACTGAACAGTGTGTCGCAAAGCGTCGCCGACTCTCCTCTATGCATAAACTTGTCGCGAAACGGATCAGTCCAGCTCGTTAGTGTGAGCGGAATGAGTTATTTCTACTCTCGGCTGTACTCGCATGATCCAAAATAGTTGAACGCGATGTGCTCCGCGGACGGACGGTCAAAACTGTTCCCAGCTTATTCTCACTTCCAAATGCATTTTACCCCTGAGTCCGAATTCGTATTCACACCCGGACTTTTCCCGGTTTCAGATTAACCATAAACGAGAGCCGGAGATACATCCGGCCCGGACGTATGACTATATTCCGCGTCGCAGCAACCAGCAATATAATTTACACTGGCTGTGAAATGGTGTCAACAACGGGGTGTACTCTAAAATGTGCTATCAAAACTCTGCCGCTCTAAGCTTTTCGCTGTCCATCGCTGGGTGCAGTGCGAGAATTAACTTTGCCCGCCGTTCGTCCATCGGCAGTGGTAATACAACAAAGTTTGTCGAAATATATATCGCCCCGGTTGTGTAGCTAGCGTGTACGGCTTCACGGTTTTCGTTAATAAATGTTCCATCTCACGTTCGTTTCGTTTATGTAATTACGAGGCGGAGGCTCAAACTCGCTGGCTTGTGAATACCGAATGAATCAACCTGTACGAGATATTTCGTTACGCACCTCGAAAATTCGTTCTGTTAGTTGCATTTGACGTTGAACGTGTGTAGAGGAGATCCGGAACGAACGTAGTACATTTAAAAATCATAAGCCGCGCGATACCTCTCGTCTCTTGTCAGCGGATTTGGAATCGCAGCTTTTCAACCGATCGGATCGAAATTTGAAATTTAAAACAAAAGTAGTTCCCGTAAAATCTACGCAGCTTATACGGACGAGACTGTTACGATGTAATGTTTACGTCAAATGTCAGTAAAAATATTACACTCTGTTGCATTCATTATTATTATTAGTATTATTATAGAAGCAATAATAATAATAATAATAATAATAATAATAATAATATCATAGAAAGCTGTCTTCATGCTCACAAAAAACGGACCCTTAGCGTATGTATTGCGTATCGTTTACTCGGGGCGTCGCGGAGCCCTCGTAATGGTCCTCGTTGAAATCCTCTTATACGGTTCCTCGCTTGATTCTCCCTTGTTTCCAATGTCCTTTAGGGACGTTCAGTATTTCCTCGTAGACTGCTGGCTGGTCTTTCGACCTCTCGTCCGGAGTCGAAAGCTTTCCCTCTGTCTCGGCGGGCCAAAGTCGGGTCCGACCGCTTACGGAGGGATCGCTGACGTTACCGGACAGCGGATATCGAGCCTCGTTCTTTGTCGCCGAAAGTCAACGAAACAGATGCACGGAGAACGAAACGGGGGATGAGGATGGCCGCAGCTCGCTGGCCGTCTTGCCGGCTCGATACACAATGCAAGGTTTCCGAAACGCCCCGGGAGGAAAGGGAATATACTGTTCTGACGCGGAGCGCTCGGTACGACTGCGTACACATGTAGGGGGGTCTTTGTCGCCTCGGAGTATGTATGCCGACTGTATGCACGCTCTTGCCCGAAGCTACGCGACTGCACTACTGCCAAATGCCTTGCCGTTCCATTGTTCAGGATAGCTACGAGATATATACCGAGGTATTATCAGGCCCGGGCTTCCTCGCGAAATCTGCGGTCAAAATTACTGTGTTGCCAGTTTCTAATGCTGCGAGCAAATGCTGCCAGACGAGATTCCACTTCCTGTGCTCGGGTGGAGCCGAGATACACATATGTGTATGATTATCTATTTAAATTACTTCGACCAACTGCGTATGTTATACGCGACAATTAATTTCAAAAACACGGCCACCAGATTTTATAGAAATTCTGGAGATTTCGGACGAAAACGTCCCTTCTAATCAAACGGAGAAATGGTGGCAGACATTCGACTTTTATTTCTTTGATGGGGCCGAGATGTGATAATTATCTATTTAAATTACTTCGACTAACTACGTATATTATATACGACAATTAATTAAAGAACACGTCCTTTAGGTGGTAAGATTTTGTAAAAATTCTGGAGATTTCGGGCGAAAAGGTCCGGGAATTCTGGACGGGGTGGCTCGTGCTGTAGCCAATGCGGTAATGAGAAAAGTGGTGGTTGGGCAGAGTATTCGTCGTACGCGGTGCATAAACTTCGAAAGGGTTTGGGCAAAGAGGACCACGGAAGGAGACGGGGGAGGGGGTTAATTGGCAAAGCGCGATAAGGTGCCTGGCCGCGCGATATGCATATGAATGGAATATTCCGTTTGCCAGGCGCGCCCTGCCCAAGTTCTCCCCCGGTACTGTACGTACACCAAAGCCGTCACACCAAATGCAAATGCGACTTCCGGCGCGCGGGACCGGCGAGTGTTCGTGCACTACCCTCCGAAACCGCCGCTTTCCCTTCATCTCTCCTCCACTCTATCTCTCTCCCCGTTGGCCCCTTTGCTTCTTCAAAACGCTGCGAGGGCCCGGGCCTAACGTCTGCTCATTCGCCAGTCCGAAAATCATATTTGGTCAACATGAGATATTACCGAGGGTTTAAGTGCCCAAGCGAGCGGCCACGGTAAGCGGCTCGGACTCCGCAGCCGGAAACCTTTGAAACGGCCGAGGAAATTTTATTATTAAAATCGGAGGTGATATATGTCCCGAGATTGCGACGTGGATAAGAGAAACAACATATATGCACGGTGAAACGGAGATTTGTACATTTATCAAACGTTTCCTGCCCGCGAAATCTCATGCTATTCTCTGCGTTTCAATTTTACAAATTTTATGCATAGAAAAATAAATAAATTAAAGAAATTTATGAAATTATCGCGGGAAAAAATGTGAGTGTGCAGTAAACATCCTTTGGCCAAATCGACGGCTCGTACTCCGTGACCCGAAACTTTTGAAACGGCCGAGGAAATTTTATTATTAAAATCGGAGGTGATATACGTTCCGAGATTACGACGTGGATAAGAGAAACAACATATATGCACGGTGAAATGGAGATTTGTACATTTATCAAACGTTTCCTACCAGCGAACTCTCATGCTAATCTCTGCTTTTCAATTCCACAATTTTTATTCATAAAAAAAAATAATACTAATAGAAATTCGTGAAAAAATGTGAACATGCAATAAGCATCCTCTGGCCGACTAGACAGTAATTTGATTTCTGTGTAAGAAGGCCCTAGAAATCAATTTATCACAGGAAGGCATCTTCGGATTGTTTCTTCGTTCACGGCGCAGTGGAAGATCAACGCAGTCCGGAGTATAAAATAAACCTCCTTTTTTCATTCACTCCCAAGATAAGCTTTCACCTCTGTATCAGGTTTCTCTTGGAGGACCGAAATTGAAGAGAATTCTTTTGAATAAAGTTTCTCATCCGCCGAGTAGGATCCTTCGATTCTTCGTCTTTGGATACATCGTTGCCGTAAGGGGAGGGGGTGGGGGGTGGGGTCGAATCCCGGGGAATCAAATTATACCAGGTCGGAGCTCGGAGTGGAGCGAGAGTCGGATAGGAGATGTAGCAGAGCTTCGGGAACGCATTAACCATGGCAGGAAGTTTCTATCTCGTCGTCGACGGTGGTAGCACTTCTGCGGCGGTTGGGGCGGAGGGGTGGGGGGGGGGGGAGGGTGAGAATCAGCGCACTACCTCCCTCTCCCAGCGGCTGGAAGGGATCGAAGATGTTCTGAAGCCGAGGGAAGGTCGGTAACATTAAATTAAGACCTTTATAGCTGCTCTGCCGTTTACTCGGTCGGTCACTCCGATTCCATTGGTCCTCATTCACTTGGCACATCGATGTCGTAGTTGGAAATTGTTCCTATGCTCGAGCCACCACTCGCCGTCTCTGGTGCTCGATTGCCAGAGCTTCTATTACGTGGGGGTACACGTGTGTGGGCGTGGGCCGGAGCTTTGTGGAAAGCGGGTAGGGTAATGTCAAGGCGAGCGTACCAGGAAGAGATCCGACCGGGCGGAAGAGCAAAGATATGTGAGGGATGTGAGAGTCGGCTGGCAGGTCTCGCAGTGCCGGGAGTACCGGTGGCTCTGTTGGTTCGGAGAGACGAAGCTCCAGACGGCTGTATGCACACGGCGACTAATTAATTACCCATCCTGGAATTACCCATCTCAAACATCGGTACATTCGTTTTTGACGGTATCATGTCAAAGCGTAAATTAAGATGGCGCGATGAAGTTATGTAAGATACGCCGACTGACGAATGTGATATGAATGTATAGGGTGATGGTGGGGAATATGGCACAGGGCGATTTGCACGCAAATCTATGATATGTGGACCGGGTCATAGTCACCAATTTAACCTTGTAGAGCGAACTGTACTCTCGGGAGAAGGTTTAGCGAAACAAATAACGTATACTTAGTTGCGTTAATTTGGTTTCGTTGAAACTTCTTTCAGTTCCTTTAAACGCATCTTGGTAAAAGCGACCGATGCGGTTTATTTGAAGCAACTGAATAATTACGTTAACATCGTAACTTCAATCTAATCGCAATTTATGTTAACTCAATTGACTTTGAGTTCATTCAACTAATTAGTGTTTAATTTGAAGTTATCATATTTTTTCGTAATTCTGGACGAAGACCAATATCGCACAAGTATTTTTTTTTCATTAAAACCAAAACAAATAACGTTTATATCAACAGTCCATTCAGTCAACCGGAAATAAATTATTTATTTCAAATTGTTGTGCTGCTCGATTGATGGGAATAAATCAATCAGTCTATACCACTACGTATTCGTCGATACGAACGAAATGTTCAGTCAATTCGCGGATGATTTATGTTATATAAATATATGAAATGATATATACTAAAAATAATGGAATAACGAGTGCGTTTGTCATATCACATACATCTTAATTTGACAGAACATGCGTTTTATGTCCTAGAACAGATCATTCAGATAAATCATACTCGTTGGATTCAAATTGCTTATTTTGAACAAGCGCAAGATATCATTTCTGGATACCCAAATACATGTAACAAAATATTGCTCTGCGCGAACGAAACATTCCTCCTTTGGTATTACTTCTAGATTCTAGACGAAGAAAAGTACATTTTACGAAAACAAATATTTCTTTAAAATGCAACTAAATCTTATAATGAATTGAAGTGTATATTTCGATCGCACATATTCGTATATCGTATAAATTCGATGTAGAATTTAGTTGATTGATATAAATGTTCTTTGGCGGTACTGAACATTTTTGCCCACGTTCGCTACGGACTTAAATAGAGAATGTCCAACTTGAAATTATTATTGAAATCTATAGAAGTCCATAATCGTCCTTACCTCACATAATCGAACTACGGGAGGTCGATCGAAGACCAGATCTTTTTTCGCGCGGGAAGCAATATTAAACGGAAGATGAAACAGGCTGGATGAATGAAAATTAATGATCGGCGGCGTCGAATAGTTGATCCGAAGAGCTCTCTTCGCACCGCCTTTGAATTCGAAGCGATTATACGAATCCCGATCCCCATCCGATATAGACGAACTATCATGAGAAGGTACAGAACCACCGCAGTAGCGTGTTTCTGAGGAGAATCAAGATCGGATCAGTAGTAGCTGCAGGGGGATGGAATTGCCCGTAGTGTTTGACCAGTACCGCACTATCGTCCGGGGATGAGCAGTCTAGAACCCGGAGAGAGGGAGAATTCTGTCTGACCGCGAACATCCCTATCCACTTGCCACCCCACTCCTGTATCTACGTCTCAACCGCAGCCCGATGCCCTCCATTCATCTGTCGTTAATTAAAGGCTGTAGAAAGGAGCTGATTCCTCCGAAATGCGTACGCGAACCTTTCATGGAAAATTGATTCGGCACTCTTGGCAGTGCATTAACGCCTGCAGACATAGAACGAAGCGCCGTTCCTACAGATTTTATTAAGAAATTCTGGTGAACGGAGGAAATTTTATAAACGGAAGAAGAAAAGTTGTCCTAACTGCGTTAAAGCCCTTGCGGTGAAACCCTGCACTTTTTCTTGGTCCACTAACGTCCGTGATTATGTTCTTATTCGTTTTACAAAAAATATTTTTTTAATGAAAACTTGTTCTGGTAAAGTGAACTTTTTTTTGGTAAAATTAAGAAGATAAGAATTGTGGACTTTTTTGGACAAGAAACATTGGTAGCTTAATTTACTATAGAGCTTGTCTTCGCTATAATTCTTGGCTTTAACGCCTGCATACATAGAATGAAGCACCCGTTTCGTACAGATTTTATTAAAAAATTCTGATGAACGGAGGAAATTCTATAAACCGAAGGAAAAAAGTTGTCTTAAGCAGTGAAGCTCGGCACTTTTTTTTTGTTCACGAACATCCACGATTATTTTCTTATTAATTTTACAAACATTATGTGTGAAATGGACAATTATTTTGGCAAATCTAACAAGATAAGAATTGTGGACGTTTATGGACAAGAAACATTGGCAACTATTTTACTGTGCAGGTTGTCTTCGCTAAAGGCAAGGGTGGATCTCACCCGTGTTTCCATCAAGGTGGAATAGAGTACCGATTTGAGGATGCTCGTATTTCATCTCCTGGAAGCGACACGCAGCATCTGGCACGACTTTGCACCAACTTCTCCGTCCTCGGACTCCCATTACCAGTCGGGTGACGCCGAAAACCTCGAGTCCTTGATAACTAAGCTGTTTCTTGTTACACCGAGTATCCGAAGGTCTCTTGTCGCCCAAAGGTGCGATTCTGCTCGGGCTGGCGTCAGAACTTACCGTCGCTCGTAGGTCACGGTACACGAGCCGGAGAGTTTGGAATTCAAACTCTGAACATCGACTCGAGCACAAGATTATTTAGTTTCCCGCCTAAAAAACCTAAAACGGAAAGATGCTTGCTAAAACTACGACTTCGTCTCGAATTTTTAATCGGCGGACTTTCTTCCCATTGGCTTATCCGTCTTCCGCAATTCATCCATCCGGTCCGGTTCAGCCGGCTTGCCTGTCTCTCTTATTATTCATTATCTGTAAAAAAAAAAATTATCTTTTTCATACATCCCGTTTACAGCGAATGATCCACTTTGCTCGGGTCTCGAGAGCCGAGCCACTTTCGCCGGTTTTCTCTAGCTTAGTCCATAAACGCTTTTTATTTTCTCTCCTCTTCCGACCCTCGACTTAATACCTTGCCTTTTATATTTTGCTCCTTTTTTTCTTCTCTAACCGATTTTGTTCGCCCGCGAAGCTTTCAACGTCTCTCCGGCTCCTTGGTCTATTAGCCAACGCGGACGTAGTAATGCCGGTCGGGAGAGTCGTTGCGCTCCGACTGCTTCAGCGGACCGGCCTATTAAATTGCTATTTTCGAAGAGTGGCAACACGGAACGAGGAGGATAAGACCCGGAAGGGAAAATCTTGAAGACCGAGACGATCCTGTAAAACGAGATACTTGTTGCACCACTGCCCCGACGTTCATCTCGTTGTACGATAATGACGAAACTATGAAGGGCCAGTTTAAACCCTGGAGAGTTATAGGTGCGTTATATCAGGCATTCCGCGTCAAGCAGTCTTTTTAAGAACACGTTTCAATGTCGGGAATATCAAATCGAAGTAAGAACGATAAATTTGGGTTTGATAGCATTTTCCTTTCCAAAGATTTGCGATAACCACCTAAGCTCCTTTGGCCAAGAAAAAGAGGATAAGATTTTTTTTCGTCCATTTTGGACCACCTAATTTTAAGATAATTTTTCTATCTAGCGGGAAAATAAGAAAATAGCATGATGGAAAGTCTATCATCCACTTGCTATGAAATGTCACTAATTGATCGCAAGACGTATATACATAGATTGTGAATCATTTTCAATTATTTTCTGCGTCACTTGCGCCCAGAGAATGGTAACAAAATAAAATTAATCTTGTAATGAATTGGGTTCGGCAGTCATTTGCTGTCGACTTCATTATTATCAAGTGTGCTGCACTCGCGGCAGTGTCAATGAATTAAAATTTAATAAAATTGCAAAACGCCATAAATGGAGAACGCGGACGCGAATTTAAATAATATATATCTGGCATTGTCCACGAAAGTGTCTATCGCGTGACGCTGCAGGGTGTAGTGTTCCATCGGGCTGCATATTTTCGGACGTGCGAAATTCCATATACGGCCACTCCGCCGGCGGAATAATTTACAACCGATGCGAAATTGTTGCCTCTGCCAGCACCCATCGCTCGGTTCCCGAAAGCCCTCTTTCTCCCTTGTTAACATTAAAATGAGAAAGAAATGAGAAGAAAATAAAAATTATAATTTTCATTATAATCACTTTATTCCAACAAGATCATCAAATTTTCGCCAGTGCCCTCGACACGATATTTTTTCATCGATAAAAAAAAAAAAAATTATAATAATAAAACACTTTACCGGCGTGAAATCCGTGCTCCCTTGGGGTTTCTCGCATTCATTCGAACGCACATTTCGCATTCGAAGCGATGAATCGAATGGAAATGCGAGCGTAATAATCCTCTTTCGACGCTGACGTTATTAGTATCGGGTGTATGCACTCAATGATACGCTTTCTTTATATATTCGACGTCGCGACCGAAGTTCTCGGCGCGGAGACGAGAAATTTAATGTCACGGCGTCGGGCGCAACAAAGATTTGCTTTCGAGACGGAAACATGGAGGGAGGGGTGGAATCTCCTCCTCCGTCGTGGCGTTTCATCGTTGGGACCCACTCCAGTCGAAAAGCTCCGCCACCCCCGCCGTTCCATGTAGCCGCGTCGAATTCCTGCCGACTGGTACTTCAAGTTATTCGCCTTCTCGGAGGAAAGCCGCGAGGTTCGGTATGAGGATTGGTCTCGCGTCGCGAGACCACCGAGAAGAAAACCGCGGAAAGGCATTACCTCCGGCGCGCCGGCGGAACTCGCTTTCATACCGAGGTATTAAATAATGCTACTTTCCTCGTGGTTGTCGTCTGTAAGCGCCTTCCGGTTAATCTCCCGAACGCGTCACGGGTGTTCCAAGCGGGTCTCCGCGAGCGAGCCTCGTTCCTATTGCAAAACTGAACCCATCTGACCTCGGTTAACCAAACCGAACCGGCGTCGCCCATCGCCGCGCCACCTCCGAGTCCCGTTACCTAATTAAATATTTCCGGAGCGATAATAAATTCCGCGGGAAAAAAAAGGAGAGAAATAAAAACATGGCCGTTCCGTGTAATTACCGGTTTCGTGTGGCGAGCTGAAAGAACCGCGTTACGGCGGTAAAGGATGATTTAAATGTTTGTACTGCGAAAACATAAAGTGTGGCACGTTGGAATATCAAGACGACGAGGGATTTAACGCGGCTCAAAAAGATTTTTTAATTGCGAGGGCAGGCCGACGCGGCGATTTTTAAAGTCAAAGATGTTTTATGTGGCTCCTTGCGTATTTCAAAAGAGGACTTCTCATTGACTAAAAGATTGAGACAATTCGGAACGTCTGTAATGTTATTTACAATAATATTCGCGTTTCAAGTCGAAATCAGTAAAAACTTTTTGTTTATTAATTACTTATTAATTAATTAATTAGCACGATTAACAAATATATTATTTTTCACAAAGGTGTGCAATTTTTTTCTTTTCTTAATTTTACAATTTTAACATTTATCGAGGAAGTATTTTTTGTTTAGTTCGGAAGAAAAAAGGATTTTGAATGTTTGGATATGAGACGTTCGTTCGAATTTTTATAAATTGGATTACTCGAAAAATGTTAATTGCCGACAGTGTCGGTATTCGATGTCAGCGGGACACGGAACGAGAAACCGCTAAACACACTGTTGGGACGAGTTCCAGAGACAGGGGAAGATATTTAAAGATGGTTAATGTAGCTCCTCACGTATTTCAAAACGGGACTTCTTATTGAAAAAAAAAATGGTGACAATCGGAACGTCTGTAATATACACCCAGGAAAATAATTTATTTGACGGCCACCGTTTACCTAAACCAAATAAACAGTTGCCGTCAAATAAATTTTTTCTGGGTGTAAATTACAATATTCTTCGCGGATGCAGCCGAAATCAGCTTTTATAAGAACCTTTGTCAAACTTGGAAAAAATTCCGTTTTGTCCGTTGTGCAAGATCAAAATTGTAAAATTAACAAAAGAAAAAAAATTGTGTACCTCTGTGAAAAATAAATGTTCATCCCTTTTCTTAATTTTACAATATTAATATTTGTCGATGAAGTATATATATATTTTTTTTAACTCGCTAGAAAATAAGATTTTGAGCGTTTGGATACGAGACGTTCGTTAAATGTCCGAACCATTTTTCCGCGACCACGAAAAGCAGGATGAATATTTGTATAAACTTAATTACTCGAAAAATGTTAATTGCCGAGAGTGTTGGTGTTCGATGTCAGCGGGACACGGGACGAGAAACCGTTAAACACACTGTTGGGACGAGTGCCAGAGGCGGGGGAGACGGTTATAGCCAAGGAATACCATAAACAGAGTTCGGACGTATACACGGAGTAGAGGAAACGCGAAACGAGTCAGACAGTTACGCAACACCCCGCGGCAAATATTTTCTCGAAATTGCATGTCCCTCGGGGCGACACCGAGAGAAACACGGGGTGAATATTTGATTTAAAAGCGGGAGAGGAGTGAGAGGGAGACGCGATACAAGCTTGAGGAACCGCGGAGAGTGGATTCTGGCGAGCGAGAAATTTCGCTTTGGGAACGAGAATGCACAAACTCGCTCGGTCGGTGGTTCCTCTCATCGTGGCCGGTACATTTTATTCCTGAGACTTTGAAAAACATGTCCAATTACAAATCCAACGAAATCAGACATATATAAATAAAATGTTATTAAAGTTCATCGTGTACTGAAAAAAAATGTCAATGACTCAAGTAAAGTTCGCTTGCGGGGTGCCAAAGAAAAAAGGTTATATAAATTCTTACAATTCCATCCGGGATTGAAGCGATAACACGTCACCTTGCCAATCTCGCTGTTGATTCAATATCGTGTGGAATTATAAGAATTGAAATAAAAAATTGTTTCCCTGGCAGCCCGCTAGCGAATTTTATTTTTTCAGCGTAGGGACGTTCTCATCGATCGACCCTCGAATTCTCGTCGGACTATTACATGGATTACACTGTGCGGTTTTTTTTCCGAATAAATACGGTAAAAGTGGTAGATAAAACCCGGTCCATTTATCATCGATTCACATGCTAATCGGGATGATCCACATCCGCCGCCTTTAAGCCATTTTATTCCTCGAATCGATTGATCGATACACCGATGGACTTTTTCCCGACTGCACGAACGAGAAACGAGAAGGGAACGAATTTTTTCGGCTACTCGGAAGAGAAACGAGGAGTTTCGAGAACGAATTTTTCGGGAATACGTGGCTTGCCTGGGGCGATTCCCGATTCTCGATTCCCGATCCGGAAGAGTCCTCGAGTCGGGAAGTAGACAGAGCTTTGGAGCAGGGTCGCCGAATGGGCGAATGGATGGACGGGTGGGCGGGCGGAGGGTGAAGAAAGGATGCAATTTACCGCGACAAAGGACAAATCTCGCTCTCCCTCTCCGTCATCCGCCCCCGTTCCCACCTGATCCGGTAACCTATTTGGCCAGACATCGATACATACGAACCGGGCGAGAACGGCAGCGAGGGAAACCCCACGGCAGTCAACCATTGTAGGCTCCTCCCTTTTAGCACACACCATTCTCCTCTTCCCAGTTAGAGACCGTGCGGGCCAGCAGCACGAGGGACTTTCCGCGATGTGCACAGGGACAGCGAGTCCAAGAGCAGATCTACAGCCGGTGTACGAGTTGTACTACTACTTGACACAGATGTATGCCAACCACCCCCTCCCCAATCCCAGTCGTGTACGTGCAATGTGTGCGTTCGTGTATCGCGTTCGAAACACACGGATACACGGGAAAACGGATTCTTGCTTCGGGAGAGCGAAGAACCGGAAATTCGTCGGTTCCACCGTTGACTCGGCGCAAATCTGGTGTGAGGCAACAAAGATCGCCTATGTCAACCTTTTTTTATTTAATTTTCCTCTCTTTCTATTCTTCTCCCATTCGCCTCCGGAGCTTCGCGTAGAGCTGGCGCGATGAAAATAGAGTGGAAGCAGAATAAGTTGGAAACATGAACTCTTCAAGAAAAGTCCAGCGGTCCTGATTAGGAATGACGTACAGGGTCGATGCTGGCCGACGTTGGTGGAACACTGGCCGACGCTGTGCCAGTACTGGCCCCGTATAACGCTCCCACTGGGGGACGCTTTCAGCGTAGCGGAGGAAGAATTTATAAGGGTTCGTCCATTTTGCCGTCATGATTTCTTATCGTTGTAGGCAATACTTCCAGCGAGTTTGCATGTCGTTCATTTTACAAGGGTGTCTCGTCGAAGGGGGTCGACCCGTTGGGAGCTGTGCAGCTCTCGCCGTAGCTCCACGAAGGGCTTTCAGCTTGCTCGGCGTCCCGCGACAGATTTCCAGATCCTTACAGACTGCCGCCCTCCTACCGTTTGTGGTACCCACTGGAATTTTATTGGCAAGACCTACACCGCGTCACCGCGAGTTACTCGAGAGTATATTCCCAGGTCGCAAAAGTTGTCGAATGAAACCTTCGATCGTCAGCCTTTAACCGAGCCCCCAGGCGTTACATCGGGTACGTAGTTTTTTTTTTCTCAATTTCCTTGGGTAACTTCAATTGCGACACGAAAATAAAAATAACACAAAGGGACCAATGAATCGTTTATTTTTCTCCGAGTTTTCCGGTCGATCGGTTCAATGGCAGAGAAACGACGGTAAAGATTCACGGTGACATTGCTTCGAGCCCGCGGTATTGGAAAACTCGTGATTTATTGTCGGTCTTTAATCGACGCGACTCGTTTCGTGCAGCTGCAACGTATATAATCGATCTGCGGCTAGCGGAAAACAGGGCAAAACCTCGCAGCCAAGAAGTTCTGAGCTGAGCTACGAATCGCCGTTGTTCGCTGAAGAAAAATCATAAAAATCGTGCTTAATTGCAGGAATCATCCGATCGCTCTGTGTTAGTGTTCTTTGCGATTGAAGCGGTGCTTGGCACGTATTATTTGATGGAGAGGAAACACCGTCAAATTATATAAACCTTGTTTTATTAATCAAGATTATAATTCCTTCACGGACACGTCAGCCGCTTCAACGGCGTGTTCCCGACTGACTCTCGACGCTGCGTTTAGCGCCACCTCGAGTCACGTGATAGCTGCGAATCGCGCTTATTTCAATCGTTTCGGAGATGGCTCGCGCTCACAATATAAAAAAACGAAACAATATGGAATAATGATAATACACAACTTTGTAAGTAAATAAAAACGTTGAACGGAAATAAAGCATACATCGAGATGTATGTTTTATTTCCGTTCAACGTTTTTCGTTCGTGCGAACAGACACTCTACAAGCTCGAAATTTCTCCTCACCCATCTATCAGTGGAACATCCTTGAGTATCCTGCGGGCTGCGGCGAGGCGATCGCCAGCGTGCGCCGCCAGCAGAATCCTCGTCAGTAACTGACCCAGCACCATCACGCCCATCACCATCCTCATCCTCCTCCGCGCTGGGCCCGCAGCTTATTCTCGCCGATAATGTCCTCATGCCATCACCCGATGACCCAACCTCTCGCCTCGCACAGCACTTCACCCGCGAGAAATCCTTCACAATCCTACCCTCTTTATCTTGCTGCTTGCTTCTCTTTCAAGATTACTTCATACCTTTGACGAACCGCACACGAATCGATTCACCTCTCTCTACACTAATCTCATCGCCGCTCGGGTCTCTCACTTATGTCGAGATGATTTCCCAATATTTATAATACAACTTCAAAGTGTTCGACGTTTCACGATCCTCTCCACTAGTCAGTACCGCGATCAGAGCCGTTCATCCCGTTTCCGAATCACTATAGTTTGTCCGAACGAAGGCAAAACCTGTCGGACGCAGTTCCTATCGATCGCTGCATTATCTCAGCTTCCAGAACGGAATCCTCGACGTGGAGTCGTCGAACGAGGAACCTCAATGAGGTCAGCTTCAGTTCCGTTCCGTTTGGCTTCGGGTTTGATGTCCTCCAGCCTCGGCAGCTACCGAACAGGCTAATAGACAGTTAAGGTCTGGTGTACCGGGACATCGATAGCCCTTAATTCGACACCTCCGATACCGCTGTCGCTGCGGTAGGTGCTTTGATCGGCCCGATAGGACGACCCGAGAGTCCGGCCAGGTGTCGAGCCCGTACTTGACCGACTCTAGCTGAAACCGCAACGCAGCCACTGAAGGAACTTCATCCGAATCATCGGGGTCGGTTTTATGGAATCGACTCTTTCAGAGACGATGGTTTTCTTGTTTTCCCTTCGGCACTTCAACCTCCGCTGCTTCACCTCTTATAACCACCTCAAGGCAATGCGAAGAAACTGGGAATTTTTTTTTGTTAGAAACGACCGCTTCCTCTTCCTGGCCTTCTTTTCTTGCAGACAGATTTTCTCGTTTTTTTTTTTTTTTTTTTTTGGTTTTAACTTTCCTGACCTCGTTCTGGTCTGGAGCGTCGAGAGTTCCGGCTGAAGTGTCTCTCGGGTGTTGTTAAGGAGCGCAAGGGTGTAGAGGCCCGTTACGACCGTGCAGTCGCCTCGTGATCGGGGAACTCCGATAGAACCGGGCTGTGCACAGGCGGGCTCGTCTCGCTGGCTTCTCGTTATGTCCGGCCGGAGATTAATTAGGTCTCCGATGAGCCACGAGGCGCAGACCGGCGGTCTCCACACGGGTTCTGCCTATCGAAGCTCGATGCACCTTCGGGACGAACTCCAGCTGGGAGTTTCCTGTGGAGAAAACACCATTTTACACGTGCGACATTGACACACTCGGCACTTGATTTTTATTGCTCTTGTAACTTTTATTTATTCATTTGTTCATTTATTTTTTTGAATGACGTTGAGCTCGGCGCGCGTTATGGCATCGTATCGTAGTTTTTTGTTTATTTTTTTTATGGATCGGAAAATGGTACGCGGTACTTGACGAAGTTTTCTCGAGGTCTCGGAAGCGAGGAACGCGGAGGAAACTAGTTTGACGGGAACGATTCTCGGGCGAGGGTTTTCTCGCGTCGTACATCGAAACGTCATCTCCTATTATCGAATTTCTCCGAGTTCTCGGCTCACGCCTGGGGCTTCTATGTACACACGCTCATTCAGAGAACAGCGCTATGGTATTCTCATGGCGAGGTTTTTTTTTTTTTTTTCGAACCTTTCTGCACGTAGACACGTGCCACACCGACGAACTATATCGCTGCCACGGGAAACGATCTCCGAAAGCCCATTTAAATTATTCCATGCTCCGTTGAGCGGAAAATGTATTCATGCGAAAATATTTTTCAACACATCTCCTTATTATTCAGAATTGCAAGAAAATAAGTTTGACTTCGTTATTATTCAGAATTTGAAGAAAATAAGTTTTACATGAAGCACGATTCGGGCGTGCTTTTTTAAATAAAAATTGTGAAACTCGATTTTGTTCGAATCATTTTTTAACGACGCTTCGTCGGGGAGAAACAACTTCGTTATTTTTTTTTCATCGATAAAACAAAATACCATTAAAAATCCCATACGATTCCCCGTTCGTAGCAGTATAGTGATCGTGTTTTAAAAAGAAAAAACTCAGTCTGAATATAAAAAATTGTCGGAAATTCCAACACCGAGAAAACAAAAATAGCTCAACCAAAAGTCGCGGTGTTAAAAGATTATTTGCTTCAATTTATTCACAATTTGTCGATAGAAACGAACATTTTTGTTCTACCAACCAAACAAACCTTTGAACGTCTCCGCGCAATTTCTCAATCTAACCGTTCTATTTCTCAGTGAATAGATTTTTTGCTTAATGTTCAATTTATTTTATAGAATTCCCCTAACAGTTCTCTACGTTCGGACCCGGGAGTTTTTTACACGCTCACAACACCACTGCAAACAACCGGAAGTGTGAAATTTTTGAGGTCATTTGTTTTCTTAGCGATGAAAAAATAAAACATCTTTTTAGAATCGCTAATCTAGTCCGCGAATCGTCGCCTTTTTTCTTCGGGTCCGGTCGGAGGAATCCAAAAAAAAAATCTCGGTACCCCCGCGACGGTTTTGTCGGAGCTTCGCTGCAGGACGGAGGATGAGCTCGTTAATGTCGCGGTGTTGGACTAATGAGTGAGCGCTCATAATTATTATCGTCGCGGCCCCCCAAAGGTTCGGAGCTGCGGTTGGCGAAGGGTTGCGCGGAGGGGAATCCCCGTGTCGTGCGATCGCGCGTAACCGAACCGATACAGGTATTTCTCTCGTCCTGGAGCGGCAACTCCGACGGACGTGCAATAACGGCGAGTAGACCGAACAGCAGAACGGTTCGATGATTAATTAGACTCGTCCTGACGCTAACGATCCTCGTTAATTCGATCCTGCTCGGGTGAATGAACGAGCGGAACGGATGCGCGATCGGGCAGTATCGCGGGAAATCAAAGGCTCGTGGCTGCACTGTAGAAACACACGAACAGGACCGCGATAGGTCGGTGAGACGCGGCCAGCACGTACGTGTCAGCGACAGATATACTATGCCCGAATATCAGTTCTACGCTTCGATATACGTATATACAAAATCAGCACATTTCTGTCGATCGGTTCGGTCACCGGGCGCTTCCGCGAACCTCTGACCACGTATCCGGTCGACCCACTTCCGTCCGATGGATTATGGAATAAGCGGATACGGGCGAGAGCGAAATCCTTCGGACGAAATCTATCGAGACGCTGAAACTGCCGGAGAACCACGAAATATTGTCAATACATTTTGAGAAAATTAAATTTTGCCAGAGAAACAATAATGAAAAACTACGACTTAAAAAAAACTTTTGAAGAAATGAAATTTTCATTAAAATAAGTAACCTTTCGAATAATTTGTTTTTTTTTAAATTTTATATTTACGAAAAAACTATGTTTTGGTTCACGAGCATTTAGTACGAAAGACGAGCCACCCAATTTGCGCGAGGGTGGAAATGGGTCGAATGCGACTGGGGACAATCGCGTCTCGCCGAGCTTTCAATATTTTACTCTCTCCGCCGCGAGCCTCCAATCTCCCCTTGTAGTTCCGCTATCGGACATAATCGTTTTGAAACAAGCCGTCGAGAAACTCTCTCAACCGGTCCCTGTCGTCATGTACTCTCGCGGAACTGTGCGCAGCAGAAACTGGTGTGCCGGCTCGGAAGCGCTCTCGAATCGAGTGTGCACCCTAAAGTTTCGATAAATTTTTATTTCCTCCGCTCGCTCTTTGACGTCGAGAGAAACAAAGTTTCAATATCTATTGCGAAATGGATATTGCTCACAGAGCTCGTGAGATTTACATGATTTTTTAAATTTTGTTTATTGTTTTATCCATTTTCTGTTAGTTATGTTTTTAAAAATTATTATTATTTTTTTTTTCTCGCGCGATAAGAAAATTTCTTACGCGTGAGGTTGCGTCTATCTACGGTGCGAGGTTTAAATGTTGAAGGCGAGAGCCTCTTCGGGAGACGATTGTGTCGCGGAATCGCGAAGGGAGGCGAACGCGCACTCGACCGGACAAGGTCTACGCGGTCCGGAGCTGAAGACCCGACTGGTGAAAACAGCTCCAACGTATACCGGGCTTGCCGTGGCGCAGGCGTAACCACCCCATCGCTGCTCCCGTTCCTCTGCGTCCTCTAATACGATCTTCTCTCAGCTTCCTTTCCGAGTATGAAACACTGCGCGATTTTTCGATGGTTTTACCTAAAGAGACGGAATCCCTCTCGGAATCGCATCCCAGTCCTGCGCGTGCAACGTTCGCCGCTACGCTTCGACGGAATGACGATCAATCAGTGTCAATCAAGAAATGCAATTCCCCACAATTGTTTGAGCAAATACAGCGGAAGAAGAATGATACGGGAAACCAGAGATTCCCGATGGAAATTAACGCGCGTAATGTATACTGTCTAAACAGAGGAATATGGATTTTGGTTCTCTGTGTTTGTTGGGAACTTGGATCAACAATCCGATGATCGGAGCTCCTTGGATACAGATGTTGAGGAATCTATATATATATATAAATATATATACATATTATAAGAGTTTTCCTGTAATATTGGAACATTTTGAAGCATTTTCAAGCATATTTTCAAAGAGAACTTGGAATGTTCGCGGTCCTTTCGTTTATCTGTAACAGTGATATGCTTTTTTTCTCTGCCACCAAAGAAACGACCCTCTCAGGGTGTTTCGATTTCAGCAAATAAAACAGGTTTGATTTATGTCTTTCGATAATAAAAAATTAGTTCGTAAGTCCTTCAAGATTGGTGGTCATAAGGGCGTTCTGATCATGTAAAAAAAATGCCGATTCCAATTACAAAAAAATTGTACGACTTCCAATACTTTTCATTTAATTAGAATAAGATTATCCACCACATTTTTTATTACCGATAAAAAGAATACAACATATATATATGAACGTTAAAAAATAAATTCCATCAGCCCTCCCTCGAGATCGCTCTACGACGATTTCTTCAGCATATCATCACCGCATCTCCTTACCCGATCTTTATTGACAGTCGAATAAAAAAAAATAGCAAATTCGCAGCTCGTACCACAAGTGGCGCGCAAACACAGTAATTTTTGCAGATCCGTCTATCCCGTTGACCCTCCACTTCTACCTCGGCAGTCTCTCTAATCAGTAATCCGCGACAGCGCTCTATATACATATAAACGTCGAAGGTCCGAAGTGATCCACGTGGCGAACGGACAGAATGAGCCAGCTCACCGGAAAACGAACCGAACGAGATGTTTGCAAAGGACCGATCTAATTTCACGTATGTTTCACGACGATAAGCAAACGGTTGCTCCTCTCCTTGACTCGCTAGTCAGCGACTGCTCCTTCTCCGTCCATCCCTTTATCCCGTCGCTCCTTTCGCTAGCGCATTCTCACCGCTCGCGGAATCGAGCTCCGTTCTCCCCAGTTCCGTGATTGTCCTGTCCTTTCCTCGCCTCCCAGGTAGGTCTGGCTGGTGGTTACGTTCCAGCACCGGCGCCGGCCCGCGCCAGTCCCGGGAGTCGGGCCAGTCTGGCGCCAGTGCTGGGACGTAACTACCAGCCGGACCAAGCCCTACCTGTCTTGCCCCTTCGCTTTCGTCTCAGTCTCTCGCCTTTTCCTCGTCCCGAAGCCGACCAGGCGAGGTTAGATAAATATACTATATTTGACCGTGCTTCGTCTCTCCCACCGGACCGGCTATCGAATTAACCCTGATTCGAACCAGCAAAACGAGGGTCGTAACAAAATTCGCGACTCACAACCCGCGTCGGCCATGCTTCAGTACTCTATCGTGCCTTCGGCAGATTTTTTTTTTTTTTATTATTTTTCGTGGGCTAGCACGAGATAATCCTACGCGTGTTAAAATGAACCACGATCTGCTGACGTGCTCGGCGTAATGAAAATTTCAAAAAGCCTCTCAAGCTCAGCGGGATAAATCGCATTAACGTTATTTTGCGTTAGCGGACACGCGAGCGCAGAGGCCGCCCGAAGCGCTCCCGCTGCCGTGCATCAACTACCTAATTCGCATTATAGAGAGATATTGTAATTTCAATCAGCGGCACTCCCCACGCGCCCGAGGGACACAGCAGGCAAAAAATGAAGTTCGCGTGCGCCGGACAGATCGGGCGAGTTGATCCGAAGCGAAAATAAAGGGTTTGACGTAATTACCACATTTCTCTTTTCGAAATGATTGAAACGTAAAAAAAAAGAAATTGGAAATTAAAACGCAAAGAAAAAGGTTCTCTCGTGGATTTTTCCATTAGCGGAACGTGTGCGGTTTTCTCGTTTTACATTAACAGGAGTGATTCGGAAGTGCGGGGAACGAAAAAAAAACATTAAAAATGCTAATTCGATTGTTCAATTAATTTAACTCGTACCGAGCGCGTGTTTTCGGTAAGCGAACACAGCTGTCGGGTTTCTCTGATAACATTTACCGGAGTACTCGTCCCGCAGTCCGCTGTAACTGCTACCTTCCTTCCGAAATTCGCCGGGCATTTTTTGTTTTTCTTTCTTTTTTTTTATGTTCGCGAGAGCGAGGGAAATGAAGGCGAGAGGTCAGAGGGGCTGGTGGGAGGTTGCGAGAGAGCCACCTCCACGGTCAATTTGGCAGAGCTTTATGCCCTGACGCAATATTCTCTCGCAGCCGAGAGAGGAAAAGCGAAAGCGAGTGCCGCGAGAGTGTAGTAGGGGAGAGCGGGGCAAAATGGAACAGTGGGGCAAAACCGGATGATGGGACAAGACACCATTTTCCAATATCCTTTGGATGGTGGCGGCGATGGTCAGTGCACCCAGAAAAATAATTTATTCGACGGGCGCTCAGCAAATAAATATTTATTTGCTTTAAGTGAATATTTATTTGACAAAAATAAATATTTAATTAAAACATTTAAAATATTTATTTAAATCGAATAAATATGTATTTGCGGATGTCCGTCAAATAAATGGATTTTTCTGGATGTGGGGCAAATCAGGCTTGTAAATCCGAATTTATCGTTGGGATAAAATATGATATCAAAAAAATATTGTAAGCGATAGCTGTAGATGCGCGGTTGGCGCCCGGCTTGGGTGGTCCCCCAAGTCAAGCAGATTCGTTCGTGGTCAGTACTTGGATGGGTGACCGCTTAGCCGTGCACTAGCTGGCGCATCGACCGTTGAGCGGGAGGCGCTTTCTTCTGAGACTTTGGTTCCGAGACTTTGGTTCTGAGACTTTGTTCTGAATTTTACTCAAGTGCAAAAATACCGGTGGATCAGTACATGGCTGTCTGTACCGGCACGCGTTTTCCGTATTTTCTCCGTGTCCCCGACAAAATGCGGTGCAGTGTAGCTAAGTTGGCCACGGACGCACTGGAAAGTTAGGTAGCTTAGCTGAGTGCGCACTGAGAAAAAAATGACATAGTAAAAGCAACAATACTGATTTTATACCATAAAAAATAGTTCCCAGGGCGAACGTTCACATTTTATAGTTACAACAATGACAAAAAATCATTGTTGCAACTGCAATTATAATTTAACCAATTGAATACACTGAAAAGGATCTAGTAAAAATGACTATATCGCTTGAGAGATATTACCATAGCCCATAGTAATAGGGCGTTGGGGCGCCACCTATGGTAGGAAGTACTGAATTTATAAGAATTTTTCTTAGATATATTATGGTAAAAATTCTTGGAAATTTGAGACTTTCTGCCACAGGTGGCGCCCTAGCGCCGTACTAGTATGTGCTATGGTAATTTTCCTTAGATGATCGATAATTTTCACTAGATCCTTCTCTCAGTGGATATTCTATCAGAAACTATCTATATAGACGTTCCCCCTGGGAACTATTAGTATAGTAGAAATACTATCCTTTTTCTCAGTGCGGGTAATCCCTACCCTACGGGGTTCCGTAAAAAGGGTTTACGGTGGAAATGGAACAACAACAAAAAATATTGGGAAATTGAGTTTTGCCCGACTGTTCCGTTTTGCCCCGCTGTTCCATGTTGCCTCGCCACTACCCCTCGTGGCATCGACACCGGGTTCCTCGTCGAGGGTTACACAATACGAGGCCGAGTTTTCGCGACGTCGGGAGTGGCTGGCTGCGTGCCAGAGCAACTGTGCGCGATATCCGGAGACACACTCGATTATTGGTTGAAATAGCGTGAAAAATATAAACAAAAAAAATAGTCTCGAACAGAAACTAAGCCGACGCGTACGGGAATGGTCGGCGAACGAATGCTGAAGTTTCTCGCAGATTCGGAGTGGCAGGCGAGAGACAGCTCGATCGGGGATTGATAACCGTGCGTTTGATCAAACAACTGCGCGGGCGGCGAGGTTGCAGCCAGAGTCGATTTCGCTAAGCTTGAATTATCGTGACATGAATTATTGATCAATTTTATTTTTCGCGCGATTAAAGTTTTTGTTTTCCGGGTCAATCGATAACCGTAGGCGCTGATTTGAATGATAGAACAGTTCCGGTTATTCGCGTACCGTGTTCGGATCGGGGACAATTCGCAGAGCGACCCACGGCTCTGTCTACAACCAGAAAACAAAATTTTTTTCGAAGGGAAACCCGCGAATAAATATTTATTTGAATTAAAGAAACATTTAATTTTAACTAAAAAATCCATTTCAATTTAATTTTATTAAATAAATATCTATTTGTAGGTCGTCAAATAAATAATTTTTCTGGCTGTCCCCGGTAACTGCATTGATCGATGTAAGGCTCCGTCACAAGTCGGTGTGTCCAGTCAAGGAACTCTGCACACACGAGCATCGCGAAGCGATCAATTTGCAGAGAAACCGCACCGGGCCGGACGGGCGATGTCACAAGACGCGGACGTACCTCGCGTGTTCTCGTAAGAAATTGTCCAAAGGTTTGCGTATGGCCGCTTAATGCGAGTCCCAGGCGTTGTCCGCCGCCAATTTCTTACCTCCCTTTCCATGCCACCTGGCCGGTCGTCCGACGACCATTATGCCGAGCGTGAAGTACAACCTCGTCGCACCGCGAGACAGAAAGATTGCTCAACGTCACGCATGCCAGAAACTGCTGAAGACTCGACGAAAGGCTGCCGAGTGTAAGGACCTCCGGAGCTTTCGTGTACTCTGCGAACTGTGCTACACAGTGAAAAAAAGTTGGTACTTTTTACAACTACTTATTGTCCACAAACGTAAAAAAAAATGTATTCGTTAATTTTCGGATCGCGCGATCCGGCTCTAGTTTAGCAAACAAAGTACAAACTAAAATAGTGAATGACAAGGGATTTAAATGAAGAGGTTTGCATATTCAAATCTGAACAAACCAGTTTGTTTCTTATTTTACTCAATTATTTATTACAAAAGTTCGTATTCCGATTTTACGAAATTATTTTTTCTGTGTACTTTTCTCATACAGTAAATTGCAACGATGGACTTTCGATATTAAAAAAAAACATCGTAAGAATGTTAAGTTGGAACTCCACTCATGCTCTACCATAAACAGTACGAAAATTGAGTATACTAAATAATTCTGGAGCGAAGAATTTAGGAGAAATATTTTTTTATCAAAACTCTAATTTACTGAAATGAAATTTCAACAAATTAGAAACAAATTTGAAATAAATGATTCATTAATTTGAGTAATTTTTTGCTGTATAAAAAGAAAGACTTTCGAAGAAATATTTTAATAACCCGTCTAAGAAAGAAATGCTAAAAATTACTATTACGGGATTGAATGTAAGAGATCTGTAATTCTCGTAAGTAGTTGCGGCACGATTCGATCAGACGCATACTATGGACGGGCGTCTGAAAATCTCGCGAATTCTTTCAGGAGATAAATTGTCTCGTTACCGAAGATTCGAGCCTGTGGAGATTTTCGATCACGATAGGCCGCGATTCTTCGTCTCTATTCCTGTGCCCCAATTCGTTCAGCCATCGTAGACGTGCACGGAACGCCCACGGCATGTATGTAATATCTCGCCCAGCACGATCATTAATCGTTACCGTTGGCAATATTTGCGCTCGCACCAGCTGACGTGACCGATTAACCATTTCGCTAAATATATCGATGAGTATTCTCGCGCTACCACGGGCAAGCCACCTCTATTTATGCTGTGCGCAATAGCGCGGCAAAACGGACACTCGGGGTAAAATGAACCATTTTAACAAACTTTTCGTTGGACCAAAAAAAAAAAAGTCTAATGCCAAACGAATTGTCCATTTTCAACAATTCCGAACAATTAACTCTCTTATAATTTACCGCCATGAAATCGGATTTTCCTGCCTTAATATAAACATAGAACGCTACAGTCTGCTATTGCGTCAACGGACTCGCATAATCCTCTTTCGCTAAATATATCGATGAGTAATCTCGCGCTACCTCGGGCAAGCCACCTCTATTTATGCTGTGCGCAGTAGCGGGGCAAAACGGACACTCTCGATAAAATGAACCATTATAACAAACTTTGCGTTGGATCGAAAAAAACAAAAGAAATTCTAATACCGATCGAATTCTCCATTTTCAACAATTTCGAACAATCAACAATGAAATAGGATTTTCCTGCCTTAATATGAATGTAGAAATCGACAGTCGGATATTGCGTCAACGGACTCGCATAATCCCGTTTCTTTTTATCCCCCGACTCGATTTCTTCGCTCCGTCTGCTCTACACATAATCTTCCTCCTCGACAACGAGTTAAACGAGGCGTTGATAGAAATAGCTGGAAAGGCAGAAGCTGCGATGTCGAATTTCTTAACCGTGGAGCTTCGTACAAGCTCCGCGGAAACACCGAGTTAGCGAATGGTAGCGGGTGGGGATGGCCTCACTCTCTTAATGAAATCTCTCGCAGTCCGTACTTATCCAAGTTTTCGGATAAGTCGGCGAGAGTCCTGAAAATGGCAGGGGATGAGGGTGCGCCTGGTCGAGGAGACGAGGGAGGTACACGGATCGCGGGAACGTCGAGGGGGCGAAGAAAGGATGAGGGGTAACGTCTCGTCCGGCTTCAGCGAACAGTTTCGAAGCGGCTTGCTCGGGAAACGGGCCGGGGAGCTGAAAGGAGAGCGAGCGAAAGCGAGGGAACGAAAAAGGAAGCAATAGAAAAAAAAAAGCAGACGGGAAGAGCCGTGTACGAATACGGGAAGAGTGAAATTTGCAAATGTATGCAACGAGGGAAGCGACAAACTAAGCGCATAGTTCAGCATTATCTAGGCGCAGTGGCGAGCTCGAGAGAGCGAGAGAGCGGTCCAAGGCGTAATTAAAGTATTTGCGGGGTGAATTATTTATGAACGGCCTGGATGTGCGAGGCGGAGACCGGCGCACGGTGTCCTTCCGATAAACGGAGTGAGGAGGAGGCGAAAGGCAGCGGAGAGGAGCGAGAGAGACTCGACGGAAAAACGCAGTGACGAGGAGAACGATGGAAAAATAAAAAGTAGGCGAGGGGTGCGGAGGGACGAAAAGTTTGTCGCGGCAAGGCGAGGGAGAGGAGAGACGCGGAAGGGAGAGCCAAGGAGGTTGAGGGCGTCTTTCGCCGTCCTCCGTCGCTTTCTTCCCCGACTTCCGTTCTGGAAAACTTTGTACGAAATTAATTTTGCAATTCCAACGCCTCTCCCTCTGGCGATAGGAGAGCAACGTGGCGTCACGTACGGTCAGTGTCATCCGTCTTAAATTATCAGAGGCCTTGCCATATTTGGCTGGTAAAAAGTGTACCGGAAGTTCCGAATCAGATAATAATCCGCGAGGAAGATCATTAGAATCCAATTTGTCAATGCCACCGTGATTTTCCCCGCCGAACCGGATGAGCAAGTAAGTTGAAGAGGAAGAAGAGGAATTACATATATCACCTTCTCCTCCGTGATCCGCGCCTACAGCTCGAACTTCCAGCTTCACCATCTACTTCCGCCAACTCCGAGGGGCTTTGTACAATATCTCTCGTGAATCGGTGCTGTAAAAAAGAGTTACCGGCTCGAAGTACCGCACGAATGATCGGATTATATATATCTTGGGCTCGATATTCGCCACCGAATACGTCCAATCTACGTCCTCTCGCCTCTCCCCGCAGAATATCCTCCGTTCCGCAGCGTCTCGGGCGAGATGTTCGAACGCGAGCGCGAAACGTCGAAGAGATCTTGAAATTAGATTGGATGGAATCAGCAACCCTCGCCTTGCGATTTCAACGTCTCTTCCTACCCGGCTTCTGGTCCTCATCTCTCTTCCATAGTTTCGTCCCTTACCCTCCCGACGTCTTCGCCTACTCCTCTTCTCTGTCCAATCTTCGTTTCACGCCAACCTACTTCGCTGGTGGATATGTCTTCACGAACATATATATATACATGTATCTATCCGTGTGCCGTGGTTATTCATACATCAGTAGTCTGGTACCAACTTCGGTTTTTGTCGTATGAAAGGAAGATATACGTATATACATGTGGTCGCAAAACTAGTAATTTTCCGAGATTTCGAACACTGAGAGTGCGAGCAGACTTGGCCGTGGCGGACTGCTCAACGTCTGTCGTGATATCGAGGCCTCTTACGGTTCTCAGTTACATTTCCTTTTGCCTCGTCGCATCGCATTTCGTTCAGTCTATTCCACGTCCGATGAACCTCTTATCCGTGGCGATTAATTCGGCCGCGTCTTTTCCCGTCTTCGCTTCACCCACCCAATCTCAACCGGTCGTCTTCATTGGTTCGGCTACATGCACGTCTTTCGCATTCGCTACAGACCGGTTGTTCATAGCGCGGATGAAGAATCCATGGGAGGAAAGTTGCGCAGCACCGGCAAGCCCGCTAATCCGACGAGCGACCGAACGATTTGTCAAGATGTTCGCCACGGAGAAGCAAATAAGGGTTGAGACTGCGGATTCCGTAGCGAAGAAACAAGCGGATGTGAACCGTGGAAAGCTTCGGAGCAGTGCGAGTGATAAACCTCCCTATCGTCGAAGTTTTTTTTTTCCCTCACCACTGCACGATTGTAAAATCCCACGAAACTTCGGTGAGGATCGCTTGGATGGAAAATCCATGGAAATACAGTGGCGTACCGCGGATCTGAGGAACGAGATGGAACGGTTTGTCGAGAAATTCGCGATCGGTTATCCGCACATGCTACCCTACCAGAGTATTCGCCGATAAATTCCATCCTGTCTCTGTACCCGGTCTCCGTACTTGGCGCGAATCTTGACGATGCCTCAACCCCATTCTCTTCGATCCTACGAAAGTTCTTCACGTGCTCGTACACCCTCGTTCTCGATTCGGAATATCGAAACTCCACACGCGTAATTGGCCACTTGGGTACTCAAGAATTTGATTCCATTCGACGCTGTTCATCCAGTCTCGGTGCGAAGGATGGAAACGAGGCAGGCGCAAATCAAAACATGCGCCAATTAGTTATTTCACTTGGCATGGTACTTGGTCTTTACTGTTTAATTACTCATCTCCGGTGCACCTTCTTCAACCATTTCTGAAATAAGGTCGGCCAATTACATGCGCTACTAATCCGATGCTGTTTAACCACGAAGGTTTGTGCAATAACTTCGGTATATTGAAAAGCCCGCCCGTCGTTTCAAAGTTCGCAGCACCCGGCTAGATAAATTAACCTCAGGCTGGTGTTTAATGCGTTGAGACTGGAGGGAACTTGGGTAGACGTTTTCGAGGAAGAGTATTAGAGAGCATGACGAGGCTTGTAGGATTGCAATATGCGAGAGGAAACGGCTGGGAGAGTTAGAGGAAACGGGAGGAAACAGGATGGGTGGTTGAAAAAGGGAAGAAAACTGCAGTCGGGATGTAGCAGTGAGTGCACTGTGTTAACTTCAACCGAAGCTTCTCGGGCGCACCCGGTCCAAACTAACCGTCGAGAGTTTCTCGAGATAATTTTATTAGTTACTTACGCGTTGTATCGCTAACCAACGGTGCATTATGGTAATGGACTTAACCCACCCCTGGCGAGAGGACGTGGAAATACGTGACTGAGACTCATAGTAGTAGTGGCGGTGGTAGTCCTCGTCGTCTTAGCTTCCAAGTTAGCGCAGATAGGAGTACATTTAAGCAGGTATGAGTTCGTGAAGGTTTCGGCTTTGCGAAGGGTGAATGAGGCCACTGAGGGTTCCGGGGTCGTTGTGCGACGGCGATTCAATGCGACTTAACGTAAGCACCACTGTGTATGCCAGCTAAATCTCGCACCCTTGCAGCTTCACAGTGATGCATTGAATGTGTATTCTCCCGTTGTCTGCGAGGCTTTTGGGAATAGGTTTGGCAGATGAACTCGAGTTTCACGCATGATTGTCTGGTGGAAACATTTATTTTCAAGTAAAGAGAAAACAAAAAAAAATGACAGACAAACAGAAACGATTTAAAAAACAATAAGGAAATCAAACAAAAACAGAACATAGATTACAACGATATGGTAACAACAATATTAGCATGAGTTGTGAACAACGAAATATACTCGAACATGTGACGCATTGAGCTAGCATTAGCTCTCAGCATTCAGTTATTCTTGTTTACCACAGAAGTATCAAGAAAGCTCAGCTCTCATTTTCGATTACATGTGTATTAAACTTGGTTTTGGTACGTGTAGCTTATATACCGTAAAAAGCTCGTGCATGTTTGCGCTAGCTCGCTCGCCGGAGTGGAGTATCTAGAACAGACATTATCCGGCAGCGACCGCGGTATGATCGATTGTCCATGGAGTACGTAGAGTCGTAGGTTGGTAGTCATAGTGGCCGTGTTCGTTGAGCATCGAATTTTCAAACTTTAATCGTGAACGGTGTATCTGGCACTTCAACGCTGACTTTCGAGGTCTTCTTGATGTCAATAATGTCTCCTCCGATATCGACCGTGGAGCCGCTAGATCCGGAGCCCTTCTCCGGGAAAACGTATTCCTCGTGCTTCTGCGTCTCGCCAAAGTGATCCCCGATACCGTCGAAGCCTTTCGGATAGAAGTGATCGTGCTCGTGATCGCCGAAGTTCTTGTGACTGTGATGATGTCCATGCCCGTGTTTGTGATGATGGTCCTCGTGATGGCCATGCTTGTGATGATGCTCGTGACCATGCTTGTGCTCGCGGTGATGGTCATGTTTGTGCTTGTGATCCTCGTGATGATGATGCTTGTGATCCTCGTGATGATGGTGATGGTGATCCTCGTGGTGTCCATGATGATGATCCTCCTTATGTTCGTGCTTGTGCTCGTGGCCGTGCTTGTGCTTGTGTTCCTCGTGATGGCCGTGATGATGATCTTCGTGATGACCGTGATGGTGCTCCTCCTTGTGTTCGTGCTTGTGCTCGTGACCATGCTTGTGCTTGTGATCCTGGTGGTGACCGTGATGGTGCTCCTGCTTGTGCTCGTGCTTGTGCTCGTGTCCGTGTTTGTGCTTGTGATCCTCGTGATGTCCGTGATGATGTTCCTCCTTGTGATGCTCCTTGTGCTCGTGGCCGTGCTTGTGATGATGATCCTCCTTGTGCTCGTGCTTGTGCTCCTCCTTGTGCTCGTGGCCGTGATGATGGTGATGCTTCTCGGTCTCCTTGTGCGAATGATGGTGATGATGCTCGTTGACGTGGTGATGATCGTGGTGATGGTGATGCTCGTTGTGATGAGCGTGCTTGTGATGATGGTGATGCTCTCCGTGGTGCTTGTGCTCCTCGTGATGCTCGTGCTTCGAGTGATGATGGTGTCCGTGATGATGCTTATGATCGCCGTGATGCTTGTGATCGTGGCCGTGCTTGTGCTCGTGCTTGTGATCGTGTCCGTGCTTGTGATGATGGCCGTGCTTGTGGTGGTGATCCTCGTGATGCTTGTGCTCCTCGTGATGATCGTGCTTGTGACCGTGGTGGTGGCCATGTTTGTGATGATGTCCATGCTCGTGCTTGTGATGATGTCCGTGATCGTGCTTCGAGTGATGACCGTGGTGATGGCCATGCTTCGAGTGATGACCGTGTTCGTGGTGATGCCCGTGATGGTGTCCGTGCTTGTGATCGTGATGGAACGAAGACGAGTGATGACTGTCGCGACGAATCGCGTGCGGAGCACCCGGTGTCACGAAACTTATGTGCTTAGTTGCGGCCGTCGAGGATTCGCCGAATTTCAAAGCTCTGGCCGTTTGCTTGTCGGTGGCGGTGAATTGGCCTGCAACCAAAGACGGCGGGCCGAGGGTGATCACCGTTGGATTGTAGGTACTTTGCTGAAAGCCGTTATTTCCGAAACCGCCCAACTGTCGTTTCTTAGGATTTTTCACGTCGATCTGAAAACATGGATACGATTAATGAATGTAAAGTATTCAATCGAATCAACGGAATGTTACATCTATTGGTACAACTGGTTTCTACAGGAGACAACATTACCAATTTTTCGTCAGCCACAAGTTGCAAAATTTGCGGCTCGGTTTTGGCGCCGAATGGCTCGGGTGGTCGCAGCTCCCTCGGTAACCTGACGAGTTCCTCATTTGGAACGGTAATGGCGATTTCCGGTTCTATTTCCGCATCGATCGTTTCCTCGTGATTCCGAGCCCTCGGATCGGGTAGAGCGGCAGTCCCGGTCGCCAGCACGGCCAGGACAGTAAAACACGCCTGCTGGCAGTAACGTGCAGCTCGTGAAAAAATGACAAACCCCGATGGAAATTTGGATGATCCAGCAAAAAAAAAAAAAAAAAATTCATGCGCAAGGTTTTGCCCCGCCGACAGCGAAGAGTAGTCTGAATCACCGGTGCGTTCGCCGTGCACTGGCGAGTACGTACAGAGTACCCGCTATAGCAAGGGGGTTGTAAAGTACGAGGCTTGAACTCCGTGGGACCAACCCTCCACCTTCCCACCCCGGGAGAGAGTTAGTCGTCGCGTCGGGCACGTTCGAGCGGAAGAACGAGATAATATCCGGTAAATCGGGGCTCCGGTCGCGCCCGTCCGATTATCGCTCCCAGTAGTAGTAGTTTTCCTATCCGAATCCTCTCACCGTGCGGCCGTGTGAAAAGTGAGCCAGAGGTCGCCCGGCACATCGAGCAGATAAACGATAGCCGAAATCGAAAACGATTTTGCGCCACGGTTACCTCTGCTACGTCAGCGATCTCTAACTTTTCTCTCGGGCCCCGTGGGCCGGCTCTGCCTCAATCCGCTCACATACACACATTGATTCTTACCGATAAATGATTAAACGTCGATGGATTTGAGCCAATATATTTCACTCGCTGTCGTCTCATTCCCTGGAGAACCGATCCAGTTTTCCAGAACTCCGCTCCTGTACTCTGTACAGTTATGTACCTTCGGGCTGAATTCATACGAGATAACTCGGCACTCCCTGCTCCATGGAACGCAACTCTTGCCATCCCCGTTCTTCATTTCTCGGTACCGCGACCTACTTCGATATATCTTACCCCCCCCCCCCCCCCCCCACTTCCGGTACGCGTCTTCCGGTCGAAAACCTCGTAGAGTACAAACTCGGACTTTAATAACACGGAATTCAATCAACGACAAAGCAATTCGTGAAAAAGATCGTCCCGCTTCATTCCCTACGCCACCCCACTCGTCCTGCCCGAGCGTCCTTTGCCAGTTTCTTTTCTCTCAGCGCTGCCTCACGATGTTTGCCTGACTTTGTCTCTCGCTCTTTATCGGACAACGGATTTTTCTTCCTCGGTCTGCTCTTTCCTTCGCGTATATCTCGTCCCGGCGGTTATTAACTTCGAGTACGTTTCAAACGGAATTAATAGCGGATACCACGAGGTTCTCCAAAGAGGAAGAGTCCCGCGTAAAGCCGTCGAAAAAAAATATATCGTCCCGTCCGTCGGACGATTTTTGTTTCTCAATTCGAATAACAACGATAAACTAGCGATATTTTTCCCTCCATGATATCTTTTGTATTTGATGCTGTACTTGAGTCACCCTTTCTTTCACCGTTTGAATCGCGACTTTGAAAGGCGCCTACTACGAGGTTCTCCAAAGAGGAAGAGAACAGTCCCGCGTAAAGTCAGAAGCCGCCTACCACGAGGTTCTCCGTAGAGGAAGAGTCCCGCGTAAAGTTTGTAAGTCGTCGAAAAAAAAAAATATATATACATATATATATATATATATATATATATATATTAGTGTGTTTCACAAAAAGGATATTTTTTTTATTTTGCTCCCACTTATTTAAAGTCTAAATTTCGATGTCAAATTGAACCTCGCGGAAGGTGGTCTCTAGCAAAAATGCGGCGCCTTTTAAACTTAATTGTCAACGACCGCCTTTCGCGAAATGTTTTTTAGATCGAAATATATAATTCTACGGGGTGGGAGATTAACTTTTTGTGATTTTTTGTAGTGAACCCAAAATACATATTTTTAATAATTTTTTTTATTTGTAGTCTTTTGTGTTTAATACAAAAAATGGCAAAACGTTAAGGTCCCACCCCATAGAACTATATATATTAATTGATAAAAATATATTAATTGATAAAAAAAGACCATTTTGCACCTTGCCAAAGGTGACAGCAAAGTGGAGGCCTTGGACCAACCACGATTTATATCTTCTCGCTCTACTTCGCTCAATCGTTTCGTCTTCCTCGCGCTCACATTTCCCTGACCTGGAAAACTTTTTCCGTATATATATGTACATGCACCCGACTTGGCACTCACGTTCTCGAAATCCTTCTGCATCCTCCTCGCAGACTTTCCTACTTCGGTTCGCGATAGTGAAAATTATACAATACACATTCGCGAAATCTATTAACAGGTCTCTCTATCGTTTTCTCTTTCGCGCACAAGTTGCACGTAGCCGACGCTTTCCAGGAATTCTCGAGTAGAACAGTTTTGGAAAATCGTTTAAGAAGCGTTTCTTTTTACTTCCTTTGAATTTTGTCAACTTGTTCGTAAAAAGGGTTACAGAGATTAAATTATTTTTTTTGCCACTTACCCACGTTGCCGCCATTGCTGTGTATTTCGGGTGCAGCCAGCAGCCTACGACTGGATACCAAAACAGGGTGACAACTTGCTTTTATAGAAGCCCCACTGCGACACAAAGTATCATGTAAATATATATATATATATATATATATACATATTTTTTATTTTTACCTCGTTAACGATATGACTTTCGATTGTCCGAACCGGTGCTAAGCACCAATGTCGTTTACGAGATACCGGAAAATGTTTTAATCGTCGTCATAATGCCCGCCGAACCGAAGAACCTATCTCGGGCGCTGCGGGGCCTCTCCGGCTCGATCGTAATATCGCAACTGCAGAAAGTGATCTCTCGGAGCCTCTCGCGCCGCCGCTAGGGCTGAGATTTCGTAAAACGATCGATCATAAAGTTCGCTGTCACTTTGCAAACTCCAAGTTACTTGTTTGACCGACTGGCATTACTTCGGACAGAGTGTTCTCGCTTATCGAAAGATTGGAGACACTATCTGGCCCCTCGGAAACGGAAGTCGTACCCTCCCGTATTTTTTTTTCTTTGATTTTTTTTCAATTCCCGCATTTTTTTCTTCAATTTTCCGTGGAATAAACCTCAGAAAAGGCTAGTGCCCATTTACAAGGGTGTGAGCGAACATTACAATTCTTAGATATTTTCCATGAAAACAACAATAAACAATTTATAATAATGTACAGTATATACTAAAATACGTTTATACATTGAGACAAAAGGTGCGATTTTTGAGCGCGCTTACGCAGAGCTAAAATAGATCGTTTCCATTGTCGATTGTACTTATTTTCAATATTTCCACAGTGGTTCGCTTATCTTGTAAACATCGCCTTCTTGGGTTTTCTTTTGCCAGGCATTCTTAAAGGAAGTGATCCAGTGAATCACGTTTTCCTAATTAGATTAGATCTATCAATTCCAATAGAAAAACAGTGAAAAATAAATCATTTCAACATATGTATAACCTTTCATTAATATTAAATATTGAATAACTTTCCGCGTATATTTTAATTTCCCCCTCGGCACGGATAAACGGCGTCGTCGGTGACGCCGACGACGAACCTCGAACCTTCGTTACCATATTCCTTTTCATATTCCCGCCTGCATTTCTGCCCCCTTCCATCGTCATCGTTATCCGAGTTAATGCACGAAGAAACGTTTCGCGGAGCGGCTGACTTGCTGATGGTTGGGTTCGAGTGCCTCGTAAAAAAAGCATCTCCTCCGAGATGCTGGGAAGCTACGACGGAGAAGTCCGTGTACGATACAAACTCCTATACTCGTGGTGGAGGATAGTAAGAACAAAAGGAAGAGTGATAGTGAACAGTTCGCTGCTCCTGCCGCTGGCGCTACTGCAACTGCCTCGAGTGCCGGAAGAAAGGATAAAAAGTTTACTGGCACCACGATATTATTGCCTTCGCGCGAGATATAGAATAAGGACGGCAACGCGAGTAAACATTATTTCTCCTGCGTGCGGGTAAGGCGGACCCTATAAACAGACGCCGCTATATGCTACATGACAATGCCTATAACTACTGCCAACGCCTCTCGAAGTAAACAATAATCCCAAGAGTCCTCCCCCTCCATCATCGCCATGCTCACAAGGTAGTTTTACAACCGGATATCGGATACTGCCGTGGACATGGAATTACAAACTTTTCCCCTTCGGTTGGTAATCCACCATTCTGTTATTGCGTTCGCGTCTGTTTTTACTGCATTTTTTTTTTTTTTTTTTTTTTTTCATCGTTGCTTTATCTCCGTCGTATGTTTTTCGCGACCGATTCCATATGCACGGGGAGAAGGAGCTGGTAGGAATCAACATACGGCAAATACTCTTCAGGCGATCGAATTGCTTGGAACAACAAACCGGTTCGTTTCCAACCAATGAATATGTTGATGCAAGACATAAATTTTCTGGCTCAACCAATTAATCGGAAGAACTTTCCAAAACAAAATTTAACCCGACCATTTTTTTTTCCTAACGCGTGCACGTAAAATCCTGCTCTCCGTTTCTGTGAAGTGTGCACCGAAAGGCACTTTTTCGCATCGCGCGCTGGAAAAATACCGCGCATGCGTACAAACCCAATATGGTATTTTTTCCCGCACTAGTGCGAAAAAGGGACTTTATTACACTCGGTGCGAAAATGTCAGTTTCGCGCACCCTCGCACAAGACCCCCATTTTCACACCTCTTGCAGTATAATTTATTACGATACTCGTGCGAAAAACTTATTCTGAACTCGTGTGATTGCAGCACGAACCGAAGACGAAACTCACACTCTTCAGAAAAAGTTTTTTCGCACTCGTATCGAAATGTACTAATTCTGCGCACACTACCCAAAAACAAAAAGCGTGATTTTCGTGAATTTATCAGGAAAAATTATGTGAATGACCCTGTACAAAATGTCTGCATAAAAATTAATGTACGTTGAAAAAATGATAAAAAAAGTGGAATTTTTAATAAAAGTTCTTTAATGATACCCAAAGTATTTAAAAATTACTTAACTGTCATTTTACACAATATTTGTACATTAAATTTAATACACTAGTTTATGCATAAAAGCTTCAAATATCGGTACATTAAATTAACATTTTTTTTTACAATAGCCATGGGCATAGAAAGGGAATTATCTCGTCAAGAACTGTCCTTTTTCTTGCATGGCAGCGCGAGAATCCTTTAATCCAACTTCGCGAACGACTCCGTTCTGCCCAACGATTATGAACTTTTGAAAAACATCGGATAATCCTGCGCCCCTGTACGCCGTACAGTCTCACGTACCATCGATTATATCCACGCCGTTTCGTGTGTTCGTCGAGATGAACCGTTGAACTTTGTTTAACGGAAACGCGAGAGAGGCGGCGACGCGACGGGGGGTGACGGTACTCTTATAGCTGGAAAGAAAGGGTAACTGGGTCGGTGAGGCATCTTCCGATCGTAGTCGTTGCGCTTCCTCCGCTCTCAACGAAGCGTTTTTATCTGGCGATGCTCCGGAACTCGGTGTAGGAACACCGACGGCGATGGAAATACTCGAAACCACGGATAGATGAAAAACAAAAGTTTCCGAAGCGTGACCAAACGCTTATGTGGAATTTCGTTTGTTCGGAAGGAACGAGCTGCGCGGAAAAGGCCGACAAACCAAGAGTGCGTGATCCTGACGGAAATTCTTAGGACATATTTACTCACCGCCTTTCTCACAGTATTTTCGACTCTTAACCGTCGAAGGATTCCTCGACCGATCATTGCGATCGTCCCGACTTCTCTGTGCCGCTCGGATGCGAGAACGGATTTTCGGGCTGTGAGATGCTGCCGAGATTGGGCTCATCCCGGGTTTCGGGCGTAGCTCGGGGCTGACCATTTTCTCCGCGGAAGCTCTTTACCCTGTTCCCGTCTGGATGGACCAAAAAAAAAGGAGCAGACCTCGTTTATACGCCGAGATTCGCTTCCCTCGGATTCCCTATCGCTCCGACGAATCGAAGGATATCGCGATGAATCCGCGTCGCGGTAGAGCGGAGCGACGATAAAGATATAGGCGAGTTGCGGAGAAGCTTTCGTTCTTTAGCACTCCGGATAGCGCCACCGAAGCTCGCGTCTGCATGTACATGTACCGCGCAGACCCGCGCAGTTCACCGCGTCTCGATAAAACGTTGCCTCATAAAATATCCTCGTTCGGATTTTCCAGCGAAAAATCTCGTCCGACAGCGGCGAACTGGCCAGCGTAGCTCGCGGCGTACGCGGATTGAGTGGAGGTAGAAAATCGCATTTTACTTTTTATTTATATTTATATCCGCCGCATCGCTCGCGTTACATCCGTTCGGCTTTTTTTTTCTGCTTGTTTTTGGCATGCAGAAATAGAAAAACAAATTAATCTTTGGCAGTGCTCGGGGCTAAACCGGTTGAAATTGTTTGACTGACCGGAAGTGCAAAAAAAAGTAATATTGCAAGTGCAACGGGCGAATGCCTTCATGCAAATCCCTCTGACGCAAATGCGTCGATTATTCAAGCTTGACTCGTCTTTCGGAAAATAAGTTACTATAATTCGTACTAAATTTAATAAGTAAATAAATTAGTAGTACTAACAGGGAGTTTATTGACAGTATATAGGCGGTATATAGGGGGTATATAGGGGAATATAGGGGAATATAGGGGATATATAGGGGGTATATAGGGACAGCATTAAGGTGTTTCAAAAAAAGGATATCTTTTTTCATTTTTCTTCCACTCTTTTCAAGTATAGATTTCGATCTCAAATTGAACTACGTGAAGGGCGGTCGCTGGCGAAAAATCCTAAGAAGTGCCGCATTCGACGTTTGTACCTAAAAAATGCAGTACCTTTTAAACGTAATTGACAGGCTTTCACGAAATGTTTTTTAGATCGAAATATATAGTTCTACAGAGTGGGAGATTATGTTTTTGTCATTTTTTGTAGTAAACCCAAAATATATATTCTTCAATAATTTTTTTTTTTGTTTGTATATAGGAAACTCTAAAAATGTCCAGTAGTGTGAATTTGTTGAAAAAAATTCGACAACTCCGAAACTTATTGTTGGCGTCCCCTATTCGAGAAGTTTTTAAAAAGTCCTTTAGTGTTTTTTGTTAATAAAAGTATGAACAAAAAACATAACTTAAAATAACGTAGATTAAAAATAAATGATGAATTTGATTGAAGTTTCACTTCCGTCTTCCATTTCGTTGGGGCTTCTTATCGTGCATCTCGTATATTGCGTAGGCGAGACCGGGGCAAAATGGCACAGCGGGGCAAAACGGGACAGCGAGCGCAAAACTCAATTTTCCAATAATTTTTGGATGCCCCATTTTCTCCCGACGATACATCCGGATTTTCAAACCCCGTTTTGCCCCACGTACCACCATCGTCACCGTCCAAAAGGTATTGGAGCATTGCGTTTTGTCTCATTATCCCGTTTTGCCCCGGTGTGCCATTTTGCCCCGCTCGCCCCTATTCCGAGGAAAAATTTATATGATCGGTATTCCGCGCGTACGTCACGCACGCGGTGTGTGCACTACAATTCTCCGACGTTTGCCGAGAGACGTGGTGAGCGGGAAGGTGCGTGCTCGCCTCCGATGCATTGATAAAAATTTCCGCGGAGACTGCGAGGAGTCTTGCTGCGTAGCGAAATATATGTCGGCGGTCGAATCGATCGACGCGATATACAGGAGAAAGAACCGTGGAATAATAAGAGCCGAGAGATCGTCGGGCGAGCGCTGGTGAAAGAAAAATATAAAAACAACTGCAAAGCGCAAGCATACGTTCGCGCGTATCGAACGGCGTACACGAGAATAGGGAAATAGGGGAGAGTCTCTTCAACGATTTTATTGCGAGATTCTTGTGTGATGATCTCGAAATGGAGGTGGACGTTATCACTGTAGCTCGAGCAACGCTGACGCTGTAACTATCGCGGCGACACGCACTGTCGTAGCGAATCGGGCACCGCGATCGGCAGAAACACCAGGCAAATCGAGAAACCGGAGTTATAAAAGTCTGATCTCGAATGATTGCGTTCGGTCTCATTTCTATACGTACAATAGCGCACTCGAGCTCGCGGTATTTCGCTGTATATTTTTCATGAGCTGCACAGTCGAACTCTTCGGAAGCGATAAAGGCGAATGCGCCGATCTATTTACGATATCGAAGGGAAAAACAGGAACGAGAACGTTCCGAATCATGTGCGCTTAGAGCCCGTACGATTTATGACGGTGTACGAACTCACGACGGAAATAGGCAAGTTTTATGTGCTCGCGCTCTAAAAAAAAAAATTGAACGCCTCAAGTTCACGAGAGGTGGAAATTGAGAGCGAAAGGGCTGAAGCCGCCTGGCCCGCATGAAATAGACAAGTTTTATGTGCTCGTGGTCTGAAAAAAAAATTGAACGCCTCAACTTCGCGAGAGGTGGAAATTGAGAGCAACGGGCCGAAGCCGTCTGGCCCGCATGAAATAGGGAAGTTTTATGTGCTCGTGCTCTAGAAACAAATTGAACGCCTCAAGTTCACGAGAGGTGGAACTTGAGAGCAACGGGCCGAAGCCGCCTGGCCCGCATGAAATAGGCAAGTTGTATGTGCTCGTGGCTAGAAAAAAATTGAACGCTTCAAGTTCACGAGGGGTGGAACTTGAGAGCAACGGGCCGAAGCCGCCTGGCCCGCATGAAATAGGGAAGTTTTATGTGCTCGTGCTCGATAAAAAAATTGAACGCCTCAAGTTCACGAGAGGTGGAACTTGAGAGCGGAAGGGCCGAAGCCGCCTGGTCCGCACGAAATAGGCAAATTTGATGTGCTCGTGCTCTAGAAAAAAAATTGAACGCCTCAAGTTCACGAGAGGTGGAACTTGAGAGCGGAAGGACCGAAGCCGTCTGGCCCGCATGAAATAGACAATGTGCAAGTTTTATGTGCTTGTGGTCAGAAAAAAAAATTGAACGCCTCAACTTCGCGAGAGGTGGAAATTGAGAGCAACGGGCCGAAGCCGCCTGGTCCGCACGAAATAAGCAAGTTTTATGTGCTCGTGCCCTAGAAAAAAAAATTGAACGCCTCAAGTTCACGACAGGTATAACTTGAGAGCGCAAGGGCCGAGGCCGCCTGGCCCGTATGAAAACGCTCAGCGACTTGACAATCCGCTCTCGGACGCGTCGTTCTCGCTCGCCGCTGGGATTGTAATTGTGCGAAATGTGTCAAAGTAACGAGTCGAGGCGTTTCGTCATGGACCATCAAAACGAAGTGTAAGAGCCGTTCATCCGCGTCGTACGGCTTTATCGGAGCCGGAGAAGCCTCCGGGTCTTCGTCCCGCTCTCCTTCGGCTCTCACCTAGCTCCTTTCCATCATCACATTTTCATTCTCTTTATCTCTTTCGCTCCACTCGGCGCCCCGCGCGTGACGCCGCTGCGAAGACGCCCGCGCTACCGTTTCGCGTGCTCCTCTCTCATCCACTTCGCTTTTCTTCGCTGCGCTCTCGCGCTCTTCTCGTTCCTGCCCGCGGTGCGACGGGAGGAAAAGAGAGCACCGCGGGCCGAGCAGTTCCCCGTTCTCCGGAGCCCGCAACGTGTTATCGATTTAAACATTAGCGTCCCTCTTCTCCCGCTGCGATAATAGAAGAAAAAGAGGAGAGATAGAACTCCGTCCTCCCCCGCTCTTTCGCTTATGTACACACGCAGCTCCGGTACGTACACATTGTTCCCGCTGCTGCTTTCGTCGTTTTCAGGACTAAGTTCGCCTTTGCCCGAGTGCTAAACGAAATTTCGCGCATTATTTTTACCCCCAACTGTGTCTCGGCTTTATACAAGTTTTTGCCGTCTGCTTACTCTCCGAACTGTTTCTGCTATTGATTTTTCTACTCACTTTCTACTCTTTCTTTTTCACTTTTTTTTCTCTTTTTATTTTTAATTCATTTTCTACGCGCATTCGACGTGGAAATAATTACTGAATATATTCATGGGACGTAGCGAGAGAAACGAATTGCAGGAGAGAGAGCGGGGCGGGACGAATCATTTTTACTACTGTTCTGCCGGCCGTAATGAAAGGAAGTCGCATCTCCGGAGGACGCGTCCGTTTTGCCCGGTTCTTCGCTGTATCTCGCATGCTACACTTTTTTTTAGTACTCGTTCTATCGCGGCACTTGAGCGGCGGGGACGATTAACGGAAGACGCGGATAACTCGCGGTCGGTGTGAATTACAGTTTTAAAAATGTTCTCGAGCTCGAACGAGCGAAAGGAGAATCATCGGCTGGCGCGAAATGCAACGGAGCGTGTCCCGGTCGACGTCCAAATAATCACTTTTAGCACCTCTCGCCGAGCGCTCTGCGAGACATTTTTGCGGATATTAGTAATAACTGCTTGCCGAACGAAATCGTTTTGCCGATGAAATATCGCGCTGAGGAGCGGATCGTTGAGCTGCGCACTGTCATCGTTGGTAGAGAAGGTTTCTTGTTTTTTTTTTTTTTTTTGCTGATCGACAGATCAGCAGACGATGACAACGTCTCGAGGAAATCGTTACCGGCGGGTTGCGAACGAGATAAAGAGGTATTATCCGCGATGCGAATTACACGCAAAAAAAAAGATTTATTAAGGTCAAATAAATTTCGATTCTCATACGACGTTTATTAATATAAAAGGGCTGAAGAACTTAGATCGATGAGCCGTTGGCAATAGAAATTCAAATACGTACTGTTGATATTATCCTACATGTATCGATGATCGCACCATGCAAAACATTGCCAATAAATACAATTATTACTACTGAAAAAAAAATAAATGTTTACTTGTCTTAAAAAAATCCTTATCAGATTCGAATAACGGCTATTCTTTACTGTATGTAAAAAAAATTTATTGGAAGATTTTTACTTTAAAATAAATGTTTATTCGCGCCAAAGAAATCATGTATTCGACGTCGAGACAAACGCGGCTATTATTCGGTAGCGCGCAATACAGAGTCAACGCCCTCTGAAAGAACGAAATCGTTTTGCCCGTGAAATATCGCGCTGAGGAGCGGATCATTGAGCTGCCTATGTCAGCGTTGGTAGAGATGATTTCTTCTTATTTTTTTGGTTTTTGCTGATCGATAGATCAGCATCCGATGATAACGTCTCGAGAAAATCCTTGCCGGCGGGTTGTAAACGAGATACCGAGATATTATCCACGATGCGAATCTTACCGAGGATACGGCGCGACGTCTGTGAAACATTGGGTGCGAGACTCGATGGGCTTGGACACTACGCGAGACCGATATTTCTCAGATATGGAGTAATCGGACGAAGGCGAATTTTTTTTGCCGTCTTTACGAGCCTCGAATCTGATAACCGTGCGGGTTATAGTGACGGGCTAAGAGGGAAACGAATAAATCCTCTGTGTAGCGTAAAAATAAGAACAGCGCGAGTGAGCGAGGGGGTGAATCGGAGGCCGGACGGCCGGTCGTGTTATCGAAGAAAAAGACACAAGAGGAGATAAAGAGGCGAGCGAGAGCGCGGTAAATAGACGCGAGATATACCCTCGTAAAACGAGTGACACGGAAAGGAACGGTCCATGGTCTTTCGCAAGCTCACGGTTTCGAGGTACTGAAATGGTCTTGGTTATAGTTCGCGCCGCCTGTGCACAGTTTCCGATGTTTTCCTCCGTATTTCATCGATTCCTCGATAAACATTTCCCGCAAGGCTGGTCATGGTTACAAACAGGTTTTTTTTATGGGAAATTGGACGAGATTTTTTGCTTTCTCATCGCGGGTAAGGTTTATTTTGGGGGGAGGAAAGGAAAATCGAAGAGGGTAGTAACAGTGAATATGGCCCAGTTCATATATCATTGAAAATGACGCACTAACCGAGGTGAGACATATTGACCGCTTTCACCCTATTTTACCGTCAGAACAAATTCCCCTGAATTTTTATTAAATTTTTGTTCCAATTTTCGTAAATTTTACTTATTACTTCCGAACAAGTTGTTAAAATAATATTTAAAACATGAATCAAAGTCCCTACAAAATTGAATAACTTGGAAATTCCAGTTTACACTCCGAGACAATATGGAAGCGCGAATCAGGCTACCGATCTTTTATTCTCCAGCGTTCCGTAGCTCTTTCCGTTGTCGCATGCACCGACGACCCGCCGCTGCTTCAGCGAACGCAGGCCTGATATCCGGCAATTTACAGGTACAACCTTCGGCGTGTGAACGAGAAAACCGCACTAAAAACGAACGATCCATTAGCCGCGTAATGCTCGTCGGAGGTGCTCCAGCTGCGTTGTGCGCCAGTCTTTTAAAGGCCTACGATATCCCCGAGACAATAGTCTCGTATACGACGAGATCGGTTTCTACGTTGTCCTCTCGTCCCCTCGGAACTCCCACCGGATGTTCCGTACGTGTCACCCGCCTTCACCAGGAAATGGTCCTTCCAACCCTCAATCTCTGCGCGTTTTCTCTCCCTTTCCATACAAAAGCTAAGTAACGGAACCATTCTCCAGTATTCTAAACAAAATAAAACGCAAAACGCTCCCCGCCCTAAAACGTTAAAGCAGAAACAGCAAATAGTGGCCGATCAACGTGCAACAACCTCGGTTAAGGGGCGCTTGCGAGTAAAGAGGAAACTCTCGGTGTATCAAAACTCCAGGGGAAACTTGTTGTTTATTTCATGGCTACATAAATAAAATTATTTTCCTTTTTACGTAAGTAGAGTAGGGAGAGGAGGGAGGAAGCGGAAGGACGAGGAAGTAAGGTGGAGGACAGGAGTGGCCGGCATTTCAACCCTCGGGAGGGTTCGGCAGTGCCGTTGGGGGGTTTCCCGAGTCAGTTTATTTTGTACCTGGGCGTAGCGGAAGAAAGATAGAGATGGCTGGAGTTCGAAATTGTGGAGGAATCCCCGAGGGCACGAAGCCTAAGAGATCTATGGTCCAGGATGATCCGTTCCACCGGTAGCGTTCGACCACAGACGCCCTGGCTCAGGGACGTAAAAAGGGATGTAGGTGGAGAACGAAGAAGAGGGGGAACGGAAGGACGAGGGTCTTGTCGGAGACCCGTTGGTCCGATCCGTTCGGCCTATAATACCTGGTGCTATCCTGAGTGGATATAGCGCCATTCCTCTCCTTTCCATACACCCGGCATTCCTGTTCCCTCTCTGCAGACCGCTACTCCGGTGGAATCCCCGCGCGAGCCGTTGATATACGCTCCACCAAAGTTTTATCGTCCCGTCTGTCAGGAGTACACCGGAGGGATGCGTATATGTACGTTTTCTGCTCCCAACCCTCTTGGTATCCAACTGCCGCTGTCGGGAAAGGTATGCCTTCGCCATCAGCTTTACCTCGGGAGGACCCAAGGAATTTCTACCGGCGTATGTATAAGCATACGATGGACGCATGAATGAACGGGGAGAGTGAGGGAGAGGAGAGAGCTGCGGAGGTCATGGAAACCTTCGTCCCAAAGGAGTGCCGCGGAAGGCGATATCACTGGGTTTCCAACTACGCTGCCCGTGCTCAGCTTCCTGCTCGGTTGTCTTGCATACATAGCCAGGCACTTCCTGGTTCTCCGGACAGGACCGACTGCTCACTGCTCTTAGGATTCCTGAAAGAATCATCAGTACCCAAGAGCCGGAGTGCCGCCGTCCATCCATGGGCTCTTCGGTGCCACGAATTGCCGATACGGAGCGTATTAACCATTGAGCATGCGAGAAACCAAGGCACGAGAACAAATGGCGGCTTCGGCAGTTTTGGTTAGAGGTCAAGAGAAAAGTCAGTAATTTCTGGTAAGATTGGTTTTTCTTCAGCGCGATCAAAGTTAACCAATGAGCATGCGAGGACACTTGACGAACCAACGCGTAAGAACAAATGGCAGCTTCAGCAGTTTGGTTAAAAGCCAAGCGAAAGGTCGGTCGTTTCTGGAAACATTGGTTTTTCGTCAGTGCGACCAAAGTTAACTGTTGAGCATGCGAGGACTCTGGACGAACCAAGACACAAGGACAAATAGCAGCTCCAGCAGTTTTGGTTAAAAGTCAAGCGATACGTAATTTCTGGAAACGTTCGTTTTTCTTCAGTACGACCAAAGTTAGTCATTGAACATGCGAGGACTCTTGACGAACCAAGGCACAAGCACAGCAGCTTGAGCTGTTTTGGTTAACAGTCAATCGAAACCTAATTTCTGGAAACACTGCCTTTTCTTCAGTGCTACCAAAGTTCCTTACGTGTTCCTCGGACGGTTCACAGTTATGATTTATGAAAGCAATTAGTAGGCGATATCGCGGAGCATTGCAACAGGGAGGAATCCAAGGTTCGTTTCCCTGCTTTATGTTGTCTCGTACACAGAGCACCGCGAAGCGAAGAGCCGCGAGCTGGATCTCCCGAGGGTAGTTTCCCGATTCCACTTGCCGCTCTCCCTTCGTCTTCTTATTTTTCTTTCCAGTCGTCCGCCCATTCTCCCGCGGAATAAAGAATATGGTAGCTCCGTACCATTTTAGCTGCTCGTTTTCTCGTTCTCCCCGCGGTGGCTTCAAATTGACCCGGATCCTTACAGCTTGCAGACTTGCAGAATCAGGAGCAACCAGCGATAGCGAGAGAAAGAAGACGGAGCGAGGAGACTGTGCGGCCATCCGCTCGCTTCATAAATATTTAAATCTAATGAACTTTACAGCCGGCGTACCGTGTAGATTCAAATCGGGAAAGTCTTACCGGGGACATCTCTCTACCTTATTCTTTTTCCGTACCTCCGCTCGTTTTTCCCCATCTTCTCATTTCGTACCATCGTCCGAACGTCCCTCGCTCTTCTTTACCATCTTTCTCGGCCCGGCGCACACACCCACTTACACTGATATCCACGCTAGTTCGGGTCGTAGTTACTCGCTCCGAATCTTCTTCAATTTGTGGCCTGTCCTTACTCATCGCTCCCGTTATTAGCTTATGTCCTCGTAACTCGTATTCTTCTCAATCTTGCAAAATAACAAAAAGGGGGAAAAAGATATTGGAAGTGCGCTCGACATTCTTCGAGCAGTCAATCGAGCAAGATTGGTCGCCCGGACATCTCCAGACGAGATTCGAGGGTGAAAACGAATCATTCGGTTTAACGAGCGAGACATTCAGTGGGCTGCGGAGAGTTGAACCCGAGAATCAGCTCGACTCCCACGATTGCTTCGCGATTAATGGGCGTAATCGCTCGACCGAATCGATTTTCGTGCCACAGCATTAAACCTCACTCTTCCACCGCTTGTATCGCTGCAGTCGGTTATTCCAATCGGCCCGCGCCAAACGACGCGGATTATATTTATGCAAAAAGTTCTTAATCTTGATCACTGCTACGGGGAAAAAGAACTCCCGCGTTGGAATCTAATAAGAGAAAATCGTTCATCCAATCGTTTTCCGTTAAATTCCACGACGGGAGGAGACGCTATTGTCAGAAAGAAACTGACAAATAAATACACCGCCGTGACATTTCCCCACGGTAATCAGAGCGTGACTTTCCAATGTTACTAACTGAGACAAGGGAGGCTGTTGAGATAAAAATTCCTGTTAAGATGAAACATCAAAAAGTATTTTAAAAAAATTCGATAAAAGAAGACTTTTTTTTCGTGACACTGAATCCGTTGTTCGCGTGTCTTAGCTTCGTATTTCCGCCTACACAGTTACATCCCTGCATTGAAGCTTCTATGAGATAAAACTGAGCGTCGGATCTTTTTTCATTTTCTTCACCCAGCGGAGTTGGCTGTAAATTGCAACTTGAATAGTTTTAGCCCACGGTGAAGATAAAAATTAAGATAAAGTAAAGATAAAAATTTCTGTTAGGGTTGAAAAAGTTTCGATAAATAAAGAATTTATTTTCTTCATGACACCAAATCCGTTGTTCGCGTGTATTAGCTTCGTATTTCCGCCTACACAGTTACATGTCCGCATTGAAGTTTCTATGAGATAAAACTGAGCGCCGAATTTTTTTTTTTCATTTTTTTCACCCAGCGGAGTTGGCTGCAAATTGCAACTGAACAGTTCTGCCTCGCGGCGAACTGTGCCCCACTCTCCGTTATGTAACGAGAATTGTTAAATGCCCATAGCCGCTGGAAGAATAAAAGCGCGCTGTTTCCAGGATCTATATGTGTACCACTTTCGTGGGTTTGGGTGATAAATTAGTCCACGGAATGGCCGAGCGGATAGGCGGAGTGGAAAGGGTGTGTGCGGTTGGCAAAGAGATTTGGAGAAAACGAAGCCCCCCCCCCAATTCAACGGAGATATCGTAATAAATTTCAATGCGTGGGTAAAGGCACCCCGAAGGCGAACATTGAAAAGAGGGATGTAGAGTGGAAAGCGTGAGGGTAGTCATTAACGCGTTCGCGTCTTCAACGAATTTATCACTCTGATTTCTCGTGCGCCACGAGAGAGCCCGAAACGAATGAATGAGAAGAGCAGCGCGAAAAGGGCAGCGGTGGAAAGGGCGATGGAGCTTCTCGGCTGTTTGGGAAGAGCTCGCGGGTGGCGAAGATTAACGAATTTTTTACGAGCTTCTGGTAACGTCTTTTTTTGTTTTGTCCGCGTCACAATAAAGTACAGGCGAGAACTGACCCAGTCAATCTTGAACTGTCAGACACCGGTGAACATAACCATTTCGGATGTCCCGAATCATAAAAAGAGTAGCTGCTGGTTTTTTTTTATGTGGGTGTCCAAAAGAATTGTCGGCACAAGATTGTATTGTATTGCGTGTAAAGACATTCTTTATGTATTGTTTCCTGCACGAGTTTCCTAGAAACAAGATACGCATTGAAGATATAGGAACAAATCAAGTTGGTGAACAAACGATACAACTCGCAGTAATTGATACAATGTAAAACATATTTAATGTCCCAACAGTTAAGAGTTGGGAGCCAGAATAGACCAGAACAGTGATCCGTTAGCCGTTTCATCAGAGATTCTCGTGATAAATATGCACGCGTTGTCACGAGGTCACGAAGTTACGAACCGGGCCTAATGGCGATGAAGAGGATTATGAAGAAGTAACTATAGGGAACGGGGATGCTTTCATGCTGGATGGACCGGCGATGCGAAGACATGCCCCAAAACATGACGAAGACATCTCTGCCTGTCAAAAATAATTGTCGGACCAAGATTGTATTGTATTGCGTGTTAAGGCATTCTTTGTCTATTGTTTCCTGGACGAGTTTCCTAGAAGCAAGATATGCATTGAAGATACAAAAACACATCAAATTTGTGGAAACAAAGGATTGAACTTGCAGGAATTGATAGACTACAAAACATATTTAATCTGCCAACAGTTAAGAGTTGGGAGCCAGAATAGACCATAAGAGTCCCTTAGCCGTGATCTCTTAGCCGTTTCATCAGAGATTCTCATGATAAATATGCACGCGTTGTCACGAGGTTGCAAGGCTCGTAGTCGGCCCTAACGGCGACAAAGAGGATTATGAAGAAGTAACTATAGGGAACGAGGATGCCCTCCTTGTGGATGGACAGGCGGTACGAAGACATGCCCCGTTCCGCACCATAGCCAGGAGGAAGAGAGCTTCCCCGGAGTTTTCACTTCTACGCTGTACGCTCCGGCTGCAATATTAAGTTGCCCCCCGGGGATTACCGTCGTAATTAAAGCACTGAATTATTCGGCGACTTGTTAAGCGTGGGGGCGCGAACGTCGTTAGCGCCGTGAAGTCGCCGAGGCTACTGTAAACAAGACTACGTGAATTATTGCGTCTCCTCGGGGTCGCCTCTGTACGTGGAGTTCCTCTAGAATGTTCAGCTTTGCAGGCATCGCTCTCGACCTACTACAGAGCCTCTGCTTCATCTATGATCTCCTTTGGCTAGCGAAAACCACACACAGACGCACTTATCCAATGTTTATTCATGCTCTTTCCGTCGTCATCAGCGGTAATTCCGACACATTTGGGCTAAAACCGCTTGAGTTTTGATTCGATGGTCATAATTCATACGGCTTGATCGTTGATTCAGGAAGCTATCTCCATCGTAAAATTGCAAGAAGTACCAATGTACGAGGAGCAAAATATCGGCACCACAGTCAACTGATTGTGGCGACAACAAATTCATTTGTTGGCCTAACGATATCATTCGTCGGCAACAAGTTTTATGGCCTAATCAACTAAGTTGTCGGGCCAACCAAACAAGTCGTCCGGAGCGCATTCAACCACCCCGTTGGATATAAAGGCTCAATTTTGCAGGCTTGCGAGCACTGCAATAATTAACGCTGGTATTGTTGCTGCAGAGTTACGACAGCCGTAAGCGAGGTAACAACAACGTTTTAGTAATTCAAGACCGTGTTACAATTTTACTTTCATAGCTTTCGCGGTTGAGTTAATATAATATGAAAGGGTCCGACATAATAACCTACTCTAATAACCAGTCTTCATCGCTCCCCCCCCCCTCATATTCCGCTCTCGCGTACTCCTGCCCTCAGCGCTCCTTCGTCGAAGGTGTGTTTTCTCACCCTCGCCAACCCCCCGCCGACTCGTTTCCCGCTGTAAGGCGCGAAACCGACCTGCGCAGCGCGAACGTCCAATTAATTAAATCGGTAATTACATTTTCAGAGACGTGCCGTTTCATCGAGCCGGGGCGGCGAGATGGGGTGGCTTGAGGAGAGCTTTTACTGGGGAACGGTGAGCGACGAGGAAGGTGAGAGCGAATTATACGCGGGTATATAGCAAAGCCTTTCGGCTTTCCTGCAACGATTCTCAGAACAGTCGGCAAACGTTCGGGCCTCGTGAACACTCCTGTATTCGCTTCTGTCGATCCCGCTCCTTCTCTCCTGATTTCTCCCAACGTTCTCCGAGAACCACCCTCTACTGGTCCTTCCACTTTACCCTCCCTCTCGAGTTCTCCGGCCCAACGAGCGTCCCGGAGGCTCGAGAATTCCGAGGAACTTCCGGCTGCTGTTGGTGACCCGTGAGCCATCACACCAGACTCTCCGGCATTCCGCAGACTTGAAACATTCAGGCTGGTTCCTTGATTGGTAGGTCGGATCATCCAGCTACGACATTAATTTAGATTAATCGTGGTTACACAGTGGGAGGGACCGAGAGTTAGTTTGTCGGAAGTGCGACAACAGAGAGACTGTTGGAACGAGAGTGTGAGCGGAGCGGCGGGGGTGGTAAACATAGTTTACTTACTCCGAGGCAGGCTACGCCAGGATGACCCACGCCACAGTGATGCTTCTCATGCGGGACTCTCTTGTAGCTTGTCCCGAAACGGAAACCACCGGGAAGCTAATAACACTCTGCACCCGGAGGAGTTTATACGTGCATGCCGAAATAACCCGGAAGTTATGTAGAACTCAATAATCATTAATGCTGCTCCGGCGAGGATCTGTTTGAGCGGAGATCAAGATAGTTAACGGAACATGCGGGACCTGCGGGGAGTGTTGAACAATTGGAGTTGATGGCTATGTTGGGGCGTGGACAGAAACTCTGCTACGCCAAAGGGATCTTCTAATTGTATGGCGATGGATCAAATGGTACGTCATTTTATGGGCCCACGTAATATCGTACAATCGTCCTCGCACTCTTAAAAAGTTTACGTGCCGTGATGTGATTTCGAAAAAATAGGCCGGAAATCGATGTTTTTATTGTCGCGCTTGTATTCGGGTCGTGATTGAACTCTAAATATGTTTGAAACGTATGAGACAAACGTTCTTTTACGCACTTTCCTGTTTTTCGTAATTCGTACGTTTCTGTAACTATCCGGATATAAGATTCATTCCGGAGAAAAATCAGCAAATTTCTCGGTAACGACACTTCCGGTTTAAGAATCTCTCGTTTAGATCGGAAGATCCGTCACGCAGAGAAATTTGAAAAAAAACGTTGTGACGTCACTTCCGGTTTCAAAATCTTAGTTCTCAATCAGAATTGACGTCATACGCTGAATCGTCACTTTCGGTTTCATTCCAGAAGTGACGTTTTCCCGTATAACGTCACTTCCGGTCAAAAACAAAGATTCAAAAACCGGAAACGACATTTTCCCGTATGGCGTCATTTTCGGTTTAACAAGACAGATTTTCAAACGGTTCGTGACGACACAAAATATTTTCCAAATTTTTTCTAATCCTTAGCTTACTATTTCATCTTGCTATTTTACTTTTTGACGATCTACCAAGAGATCACACGTGATCATGCAATGACTTAGCGTCTAAAATTTTTTTCTCAAATTTTCATACTTGCTTTTCTGCGATTCCATTCAATTACAACACTCCCCGTTCTCGAGAATAAAAGGATCCATCCAAAGAATGTAGCGCGTCTCGTTAGTGTTATCTTCCACCCTAATGATCCTTCGCATCCCTTTGATCTTTCAAAGGCTGAGAGCCCGAACTCTCGTACAGGCATTCCCATATCCGCTCGTTGCGCTTCAATGATTCGACGTGACTCTTCTCGACGTGGCAAGGTCTCATCGCCGGAAGCGACACGAGATCAAAATCCCGTTGCACCAAGCGATCCATAAGAAAGATACCAGAAAAAAAAAAGCGCACGAGATGATATGCGCGCGGTTTGCGACGAGCCGAAAGATTTTTCATGAGTGAGCGTCGCGAATGCTTGGTGGGCACATATGTATATATACATATTTATATACATAATACTTCGTGTGCAAGCGTGTTATCAGTGAGCCCAGGCGGAAGATCATTACGTATTCCTGGAATCCCGCTGGTTCTCGAGACTCGCTTCTCCCGACGACGGGAGCCTTGCAAACCACCCTTGATCCCGTCCTTATCCCTCGCCAGGGTGGTCTCTCTTTCTCTCGTCGTCTCTTCGGCTTTCCTCCCTCGTCTACGGCAAACATTGTCCCACCTTCCTCCTCATCCACCCCCGATGGCTAATGCTGCCGCTAACCGACTACGTTACTATCCTGTGGCCGGCGTACTCGGTGATCCCGCTCACGTGCTTTAATAAGAAAACCCAAGGGCCGGGGGGGAGGAGACGTGAATTACGATGTAACGAAAGTCCACCCGTAGCGAGAACGAGGAACATCTTGAAACTGAAGACCACTGCTTATAACGTCGCAGCTATAACCTCTAGCAAAGATGTGATCAGCTTTAATACGATGTTACTGCAAACTGACGTTATCCGGCGAAACAAAGGACACACCTGAAATTCTCGAGGATAAATGGTCCCCGAGGACGTGAACTCGACGCGGAGAACGAAGTATCACTTCAGGTTCGCCGTTTCTTTAATATATATATATATATATATATATATATATATATATATATATATATATATATATAATTTTTTTGTACAAAATTTACCTCAATTTCTCTTGGTCTCAGTCACAACTCATCATTCAACTTTCTCCTCGAGACTTCTCCATCCCTTCCGCGCTTCGCAGTCGCTCGTTCATTTCCGGTACGCCGCATCTCTCGCGTATTTACATAATCCTCGTCGTCTTCATTTTCCTTTTTTTTTCACTGTCATCCGCGCTGTCGAGCGAGGGATGGAGCATGAAAGAGGAGCAAAAGAAAAAATGCGCGAGGACTCCACTTTGTACGTGGATGGTAGAGAGTGTCGGCGAGCTTAAGGTAAGAAAAATCGACGATACATCCTCATTAAGAAAGTCGTTCGCGTGGACGAGATGCTCATTTTCCCCGCTACGGCTCTGCCTTCGGAAACCCCGTTTAATCGAGAGTTAAACGTCCCGCCCGCGTACCTATTCCGAGGGGCTTAATGTCGCGACGGGGAAAAAAAAGGAATTGAGATAAAACATGAGGTACTTCGATACCTCCCTAACGACGACCGGAACCCCTAGGACACCGCTATTGCCGCGGTGGTCTCCTATTTACATTTTTTTTTCTCCCGGCGTAATTGCCTCCCCATTATACAGTTTTATCGTCGGGCCTCGTTTCGCACGGGTAGCTCAGTCTCGGTGCAGACCTTCGCAGAGAATTATTCGAGTTTTTTTTTTCAAATTTTTAATATATGTTTTTCACAAACCTGTTTATTTTTTATATATTTTTTAAATTCAACCGTTAATGAATGAGCTCGACGATGTACACAAGCGCGCACGTACAAGGGGTTAAATTAGGAAGGACCACCGAGGCGAAGTTTACGTGGACATTAACAAAGCCTGTTCCCGCGCCGGGCGGAGAACATTGCCGCGTCGGCCCGATGCTCATTTGCCGAAGTACATTAGTCGTGCATTACGAAAGCACGGTATATACGGTTTTTGTTTTTCCGCTCTCTTTATCCGGTTGCTCTCGGGCGCGAGAGAGCTCGTCTCCGCTCGTAAACTCGGACCGTGGACCAAACTTTTATGAGTATACAGAGAGAAGCCTCTGAGACTACTGTCAGCTGCGCTTTAATGTTCGTTCACTACCGACTCCTCTTTTCCTCTCGACTCTTAACGTCGAAATGAATTTGTCAAAGCGTCTTGTCGTCGATAAAAGAAGTCGTATTAAAACTGTTATCTCTCAACCTGGAATCGGCGAGAGAGTTCCGCTCGTTTCCGCTCGGGAATTTAAATTCCGAAGGCGCAGACATTCATCCAGGCGCTGCATGGCCGTTTATGATTTTTTTTATGGCTTGTTTGTAGTGAAATCGATGCGTCAGTGTCTGAGCAATATATATTTTGAGGTGCCATTAAGCTGCAGCGCATAATGCAAGCTTCGCGAACTACGCAAGTTAAGGTAGTTTTGTCGCGAAGGCAGCCCAAAGTCATGTGCATAAACTTTTGAGATGTTGTAATTTGAATATTTAATTTTACTTGTACAGAATCTCGAAGGCTTTTACCGACAATTTGAATGAATAATTAAATCTTAAAAATCGGTCTTTTCACACTGCGATTACGGGCGAGCTGGCGAAATTGATCTTCAAATCGAGAATTAATCTAGTATATATGACGATATGGCTTCAGAGATATTACCATAGCACATGGCAGTAGGGAACGTCGCAACCCATGGTAGGAAGTATCGGATTTATACGAATTTTTCGAAGATATTATGGTAAAAATTCTTCGACGATGTGAGACTTTCCGCCATAGGTGGCGCGCTAGTTCCCCACAACTATGCACTATGGTAATTTTTCTTAGATGATCGTTAGAAAAATATAAAGTACTGTGGACTCGCAAATCAATCAGGAATTGATGCGCAACAAAAAAAAAGTGAAGTCACCGGACTAATGTTCAATAGAACTGCGATCGAAGTGCATGGTTTTGGGCCAAATGACGTTTCCTAATCTAATTGTCGTAAAAATAAAGTCAAATCCACACTAAACAAATAATCTGCTTACAGATAATCGGTTCAATCTAATTGCGTAAATGTTCATGGACACTATTATTTTTTAATATCATCATTGATGCAGACAAAGTACCACATATACTTAATTTTTGCATTTCACATAGACGCTGATGTCTATGACTTCAGCGTACCGACGTAGCTAACTTAAATGACCCGGCTCCGTGGCATCCACGCGGCCGGTCTTCCAAGTTTAATCGACTAAGAAGCCGGCTTGTACTGGAAATTGATCCGAAACATTGTCTTCTCATACGGTTGTGCTCGGCGAAGTGCCGCTTTTAACGTCTACATTACCGTCGTCGACAGCGCACGGATAGTTAAATAAAAGTCCAAGTGGCTTCCAAGAAGGGGACGAGTCGGGCGAGAGTGGAAATTGCGGAGGGTGGAGAATGAGAGGAGGCACTCGGTCGGTCTATTTACACGCGACAAACAGAAGGCCTCACCGCTATAACCGAGCTGCTGCACCGGCAGCACCAACGCCAGTTTAGCAGGCAATACGAGAAGAGTTGCTCTTTCTCGGTCCCTCGGGGGTAGCTCGACGCTTACATTCAGCAGCCTGGTTCACGCATTTCTACCACACTCAACCCGGCACCCTCTCGCATATCCCTAAATGCCCGGTGTACCACCTCGCTCTTTTCCCACTTCCGTTCAATTCCCTTGTCGTATCCAAAACAAGTGGAACGTGAAACGAACTGCGTAAGGCGGAGTCTCGAGCCAATTCACGTCTATCTTTATTCGTTTTAAATTTACTCTATTCTCTCTGTTCGACGCGCAGTTTACTTTCTATCTTATTTTGTTCTGTTTTTTTCTTTTTATATAAAAAATAAATAAATAAATCCAATGGGGAAATGGGAATAGGGAGTGGGTAAATGTTTTTGCCGAGATCGTCTCGTGCGGTTTCTCTTTCGGAGTTCTCGAATTACCAAGTGGAAAACAATTCGCTCTCGCCCGTTCGCTCCATCTATTATCCTAGCACAGGGTGTACAGTGCAGTGCAAGTGACTCGGTCGCGGTACGACCGGTATTATCCACGTATTTCTCTCGTTCGCCTTTGCACAACCAACTCTCTGTCTCTCTCTCTCTCTCTGTATTTCGGAGTTTATGCGTACCACGCGGTGCCGATGAAAATTTGCAGGGCTGACGGCTCCACCGCTGCTCTACTCGTGAAATCGCCCCGTGACAAATTTCAATCGAGAGCACACCGTGAATTTGGGATGGTACGTGACTCGGGTACTCTAGAGCTGCTGCTCTATGCCGTTTCTCGCTCAATGCTCAGTTCCATTTTATCAACGACTCACTCACGGTCCCTCTCACAACCGTCACGATACAGGGCTGTAAAATAGGGAATGAAGAATGATGAAAATTTGAAATGAAAAAAAACCTTGCAAAATAAAATATTTGTTTTGCAGACACTGTCGCGTTTTTCGTAAGAGAATGTTAGGACGGCTTCGTGAGAACCCTCGAATAACGTCCACCATGATTTTTAATTGTATCGAGTAATCGTCAATGCATAATTATTTAATAATTAATACATCATTATTTGCATGTATTTGATTTCCGTGGGAATTGTCCCAACATTGTCCCGACTAATTTGGGATGGTACGTGACTCGGGTACCTTAGAGCTGCTGTTCTATGCCGTTTCTCTCTCAATGCTCAGTTCCATTTTGTCAACGACTCACTCACGGTCGCGCTCACACCTGTCGCGAAACAGGGCGATGACATAGCGAATGAAAAATAATGAAAAATAAAAATAAAAAACAAACATTGAAAATAAAATATTTTTCAGACACTCACTGTCGCAATTCTCCGAAGAGAATATTAGGAAGTTTTCATGAGAATCCTCGAACAACGCCTACCACAAATTTTTACTTGTGTAATTGCATAATTATTGAATGATAAATACCTAATTATTGAATAATTAATACATCATTATATCCATGTATTTGATTTCCGTGGAAATTGTCCAAACATTATGGCACATTTACCACGTTTATCAGCTGAAGAGAAAGACAAAAAATGCTCGCCGAGTCACTTTCTTGGTAATGGTGAGATAGACGAGAAGGATGTTTTTCCGCGATGGCTTTCCGCCCGCGCGAAAACAAAAACAGGGCTAAACTCTCGGACGAACACGGTACATAAAGCGGCAAAACACACACACACACGAGTGAACGATGTTTTAGAGTGGGGTTGGGAGGGTGTTAAAAACGGTGAAACGTTGTACGAAGGGATGAAAGTGCCGACGTATTCACTTTCCAGACCCCTGAGGCCCCGGCGCGTACCTACTTGCTGCAACGAGATAATGCCCCGTGTGCTCTGTTGGTCGGCTAATCATCATCGCCCCTCCGCGTCCGTCTATCCCGTGCTCTCGGCCTCTATCCGCCCTTGCACACAGGCGACCGAACCCGTGAGCTTGATAACGAAGTTTACCGAGAGCGTCGAGAGTCCAGAGAGAGAGAGAGGCGTGAGAGAAGCGGAGGGAACCAGCAGCACGTGAGAGGAGCGCAGAGAGCCAGCAGTTCGTGTGAGTTATCCTCGGAAACGAGTAAAAAAAAAATGAAAAAAGTGCTTCGCCGGCGAGCTAGCTGTCCGAACTCCCGGCTCGTACGAAGAGAAAGGGGGGGGTGTTAAATCGTCCAGAATTTTGTCGAACATGCTTAATCGACAATTTATGCGAAGGCAAATGGGACATTCACCTCTCTGATTTTTATTGCCGAACACTTTTAATTTAAAACGAAAGATTACAAAATTCATATATTTTTCTTCCACCTCGTTTTACCTAACCGCGAGACGGATTTTTTGAAAACTCGACCCTCCGTGAGAGACGAATGTCGAGGCACTTTGTCTTTAGATTTCAGTGGTCCGTTTAGCTTTTTAGGCATTCGGGATGATTTTCATGAGCCGTCGATTTTTCCGCGCAGCCAACTGCGAGACCATCGCAGAAGCAGAAAGTCTCAGATTTCCAAGAATTTTTTTCCATAATACCTAAGAAAAGTTCTTATAAATCTAGTACTTCCTACCATAGGTGGCGCCCTAGCGCCCTGCTACTAAGTTCTATGGAAATATCTCTCAAGCGATATAGTAATTTTGACTTGACCTTCTATCAGTGTACAGACGATTGGGCGGAAGAGTTTACATAGAGAGTCTATACAACCTAGCGCCGGTGGTGCTGCGTTCTGTGTATAGAGAACATTTGATCTGGTTACAAGTAACGTCGGAAGCATTTTCCTTATTGCATATCCGGACGTGCCGAGCAATACGATTATTGTATTACGTTCGATAGAGGAGCCGAGAGGGTGAAGGAGGTGCAGTGAAGAGGAAAGTAGTACGAAGCCGCGGAATACTCTGCTCCCCTTATTTCTCATCGAGGCTGGAAGCTGTGGAGGCCATACTCTCAACGATACGATATCGAATCGATAGAGGAGTTGAGCCTCCTCGTAAGGGGTAAACGGATATTGTTCGTTCGTGCAGTGGCACAATAACATCATTACCCCTGCGGAAGCGTCTGATTGGTATTATTTTATTGCTTCTACCTTCCTCCTCTTCCTCCTCCTCGGAAAACCTGCGAGATTAGGTCGCAATCACCGTACGCGGCCTCTATTCGGTACAATAATAATAATAATAATAATAATAATAATAATAATAATAATAATAATAATAATAATAATAATAATAATCGGATAAAAGTGATGATTGCGAACCAACGTTATGGTTTTTCACATTAAGCCGGACCGTCATCTTCACCATTTGTACCGCAATAGTAGAAGAATAATTTATTTCCAATGTTCGGCTTTCGCCTTTTAAACACCCAACACACCCTCGCCTTACGCTCTAATACGTAAACTCTGACAACCACAATTCCAAATAAAAGATGTCCGCAGTTTTGCCGCAGACCAATACCGTGTCTCTTGATCCTTTGGCTTCCCCTCACTGAGGCTCCTCGTGTTTTATGAACTAAGAGTCCTGTTGCGGATAGTACGCTTAACTTTATATTCCACCTCAAAAACCCAGCTTTCTTTCGCCCGTTTTGCAAATCGTGCCTTGGGAGATTCGCGCCCCCTTGAAGTTCCCTTCGTCCCACACTCTACCGCTCCCTCTTCCCCACCCATTCTCGCATTCAAATCCCATGCTATAGCTACCCCCACCCCACTATCCCACTCGTCTTCCACGCATTGTCTTGAATTCCCTTCTATCTGTTTAAACCCGTCATTGTTATAAATTTCAAAATTTTTAACCTGTTACATATACTTTCTTTACTAATCATACCGATCTTCCATTCTTCCACTCTATATTTGTAACACACATTTCTGCTTATTACGACTAGGTCTCGCCCCCCCCCCCCCCCCACCCCTCCACACAACCCTTCAGGTTTTGCCGCACCGTCGCCTTTCCCCACCATTTAAACGATTTACCTAACCTACTTGTCAGCACTTCCTCCTTCTTCACTTCAATCCATGATTTCTGTATCAAAATATTTAAAAATCTCTCTAAACACCCTCTTGCGCCGCACACTTTCCCGTACCACGCGATATTCCACGTTAAAACTTTGATATTCTCACTTTCTTTCACTTCCTTAATAGATTCTATATTTTTCTCTCCGAGACGGCATTTTTTCCATTCTCCCTTCTCTTTCTAGTCAGCTCTACCAAACCCCATTTGTCCACACTTTCATATACTCTACGTTTACAATTTTTTCCAGCACGCCTTTTCTTCGCTGCTTCTTTCTTCATCGACTCGATCGCCAACGTCTCGTTCAGGATTCTCCCGAGCAATTCCTTTTTCGCTTCCTGCTGTATTCTTCCGTATTTTCTCCCTCACCCCTCAAGTTTTTCCTCTGGAGAACCGAGGCTTTCATCCTTCGCTGTCTGGTGAGAACTTTCTCTTCTTACAATTCATTTTGATGATCGCTGTTCATGACGATGATGAAGACGTGCGTGTGATCAAACCGCCACACACAAGAAGAATGATGGAACCGTCAGGAAGCTCTGGAGACCATCGAAACCACCGGAAAAATGCATTCCTTGCGCTGAAAATGTGTGATTGCATTGGCGTGACGCAGGACTACCATTTTATTTTTTCGGACGAGGCGCTTCGTACAATTACGATAGAACTTCACTTACAGGTAAGTTCGTTTAATCGATGAATTATCTCCGTATCCTCACGTGAACGGTCGCACTAATTCCTAATATTCCTGACAAATCCCACGAAAATACAACGGGAGATGAGACGGTTTATCCCACGCGATTAACGTGAACGAATTGCGGTTCAAGTGTCTTCCCCCACAGTCCCGAAGGTTTCTGAAATTGCGAAAGATCATTCGGAAAGATTCGCATGAGGAATAGTGTGAGTACGTGTCTCACGCGGTCGAGAAAATGAAAGAAAAAAAAAGCAAGAAGAACAGAAGGAGTGGCTATGGTACGGAACGTCTGCAATCTACGCGGGATCCTGTCTCGCGCTGTGCGACAATTTTTTATTTTTACGAGCACCTCTCTACCCCGAAGCTACTTTCGTGCTTTCTCAAGCTCCCTCCTGCTCCTCCACCGTGTGTTCGACTGTCGCTGCGAGCGTCGGCGGGAAACTCTTTCGAGCGGCCCGCTCGCTCTCCTATTCTTTTTTCCACCCCTCCATACCTATTGCATAAGTGGAAACAAGAAGAATTATGCAGTTACGTAAATTATGAGTAGACTACGGGAAATGGGTTTCAGGCTGTACGACTACGACAATGACAACGACCGGAGCGTCGAGCTCGAGCTCGAGAGAGAAAGAGAGAGTGAGGTAGAGAAAGGAAGTGCCCGAAGGGATGCTCTGCCGGGGTAGAAAAGTGCTTCTACTTCTGGTCCCGATGCTGGTGTTGGACGACCCAACCTTCCCTTACCGTGGAAGATGAACGGCGGAAAATGGGCGGACTCACCGAGTGGAGAGGTAGAAAGGAAAGAAAGAGAAAGCGGGATGCTTGCCGAGGGAAGAAAGAGGAAAACTCTCACCCATTCCAACCGATACCGGTTTCTTTTTGATTTCGGTGAAAGAACCTCGTTTCGGAAAAGAATAAGACGGAACGAAATCAGGAACAGGAGCAGCCAGCGGGGCGATGTTTTATTTTAGCAAGCATTGATACAAACAAGCGAAAGGGAAAGATAAATCAGTGGAAATTGTACGATGAATACGAGCCCCGAAGGAGGGTCGGATCGTTACGATACAGCTAAATTTAGTAGCTCCTCCGTTGTGGATTTGCTTGAGGGAGGGGTGTCTTCTATGGTTATGGACAGCAATTACCTATGGTAATAGTGGAAAGAGCTTGAATCTTGTCTAAGAATTTCTTCAAAATTGCCTCGCCAATTAATGTGACCGTATACGAAGTAAGTGTTGAGACCGCTGAACCGCGGGCAATGGCTTAACTACGGGCAATGGCTGAACTAGAGACAATGGCAGAACTAGAGACAATGGCTGAACTAGAGACAATAGCTGATCTACGGGCAATGGCTGAACTATGGATAATGGCTGAACTAGGGCAATGGCTGAACTACGGGCAATGGCTGAACTATGGGTAATGGCTGAACTAGGGCAATGGCTGAACTACGGGCAATGGCTGAACTACGGGCAATGGCTGAACTACGGACAATGCCTTAACTACGGGCAATGGCTGATCTACGGGCAATGGCTGAACTATGGGTAATGGCTGAACTAGGGCAATGGCTGAACTAGAGACAATAGCTGAACTACGGGCAATGGCTGAACTATGGGTAATGGCTGAACTACGGCAATGGCTGAACTACGGGCAATGACCGAACAACGGGCAATGGCTGAACTACGGGCAATGGCTGAACAACGGGCAATGGCTGAACTATGGGTAATGGCTGAACTAGGGCAATGGCTGAACTAGAGACAATATCTGATCTACGGGCAATGGCTGAACAACGGGCAATGTCTGAACTACGGGCAATAACTGAAATACCGGAGGAATGGTCGACGGTAGGAGGAGACAATATTGAAGAGAGTGAAAATCGAAAAGTCTGGAATACCCCGGAGCCAACATAAATATCCGTTGTGTCAGACCCAGAGGTCTGGTGGTCCTTCGAAAGTACCGCCGAAGGCCGATGGAATCCGGGGCACACACAGTAGATCCGATACTTTGAGTATCACGTAGGCTCGTCCATCGTCCTCGTGGCTCGGCTCTTCTTTCGCGTTCAGTTATCGGAACGAGTGGACGAAAACGAAAAATAATGTTATGATTTCTCTTGTGGCAATGTCGTCTGCCGGCTAACAAAAACACAATTCATCCTGAGGCTTCTTTATTTAAAGATGCTTCGCGTTGATTCGGATTTTGATGCGGTAAAAGACGTTTCAAAGAAAAAAGTATTGCCGCTAAAATTATCAACAAACTCGCGGACAATGTAATGCACGAAACTTTTGTCTATCTCCAATTCTATCTAGCAAACCTTTCTGAGCAACGCCTCGCGCAGTTCACAAACTCTTTGTACATTTGCTCTCTCATGCATGTAGATTATCGCAAATACAAACGAAAATTTCGGTAAACAATGCGCATAAACTCAACGATTCGGAGTTTGTTCAAATAATAATCGTCTGTTTTCCTCTTTAATCTTCATCTTTGATTCATAACCTTTTCTACCCATCTTCTCATCCTCCCTTCGAACTTCGTCGTCCCGACGCGGCTTCCTTCCGGACTGTCGTCTCTCTGAAAATTCCGACTTCAAACCTCACTCGCTCTCTTTCACATTTGTCTCGGGAGGGAATCGGGCCTTCGGGGGACTTTCGATTAAAATCACCGAAGCGGACGTAGAACCCGTATACCTACCAAGGTGCAACATGCCACGACTTTCCGCGATAGAAAGCATCCCCGCCAAGTTTCCGCGGCACGTGTGAACGCTTTCCCCGCACGGGGGCCTCTAATTGCGCCCCTAATAATTCCACGAAGGCGCGGGCGGTGCACTGTTCCGTCGGTATACACCGGAGTCTTGTGTATGTCTGGGTATACTTGCGTAACGGCTTTGCAGCAAGGGAAGGAAAATCTCGTGCGGGCGACGACGATGCTCTCCGTCTCGGTTCCGCAACCGCAAACCTTAAGGGCACGTACGGGAGCGGTCGTATGGTACGAACGTGGCGGGACTGGGTAACGTCGATAATGCGTCCCAAAGAACTCTCGTTAAACGCCACCAAAGTGTTGAAGTTAGTCGAGATCAGAGGTTCGGCGAGTAAGTTGCGTTTCCAGAGAAGAGACAACTCTCTATGGTTGGTGTTTCTCACCAAAATCTCTACGACACCGATGCAATGGAATCTTCGTTCTTTTTGTATCTGGTACCGGATCTGCTCGACCAAAGAAACTGCCCGACATTGCATAATAGCTGGGGTCGCGTCTAGCGAAGCGACCACTATTCGCTATTTCCGTTTCAAAGCTTTGCAGCTTTCTTCCTTTCCGCCTGGAACTTGTTCTCACTTGGCTGGAGTTCTCTTCGCGTCTGTGCCGCTTCCGTTCTCAGAGCTATACAAAGCAAAACTTGGGGAGCATGCACTACGTGACTGAATCTCTGTGCGCGATAGGCCTTTTGTGGAAGTAATCGAATGTCTGAAACATCTTAATTAATCTCAATTTTGGCTTGATTGAACATGTGACGCAAATTGTAGGACATTATTTACGTCAAACTCATTTTGTGAAAAAGTAAGTGGGTTGGAGAAACACTGTGTATACGAATCTTATAGGTAAGATGGGTGCAAAAGAGGCAGAGGGGCAAAACGAGGACTTCGAATGGAAAAAATTGGGCGCAAAATTGTAATAAATTAGGAAGCCATGTGCAAGTGATTGTACAATTTTTCTGTATTTATGAAAACGATGTTTCATCTATCAAGCAAAAAAAAATTCTTGTCAAAGACCATTGATAATTTAAATACACTTTTAAATAGGGTTGAAAATCTCATTATTGGCCCGGCAGTGATATTTCCCCTGGATGACATCACTTCCGGTTCAAAAATATCATATTCCGACCTGAAGTGACTTTTCCCTCAGATGACGTTACTTCTAGTCGAAAAATGCAATTTTCAAACCGGAAGTGACGTCATAAGGGAAACCGTGATGTCCGATTTGAAAATCTTCGTTTGCAAATGAATCAATGGCCAAAATGATGGAACCTACCCACGCAAGGAAAAGGGTATCTATTGCCATGAAAGCAATAGCGGTAGCTGCCGTTAACGACACTAGTGCCCGATAACCTGACTTCCCGGGCAAAGGCCCGTGAAACGAATCGCAAAGGACGTGGTATACGAGGCGCGAAGCTTCCTCGAGGAAGGGCCGAAGCTCCGTGCCTGGCTTTCCAGAGTGTTTCGCAACTGCTACAAATATCGCTCCTTTGATCGCGAACCTCCACCCCTTTCATACGTTACTTCTTCTTTGAAGAACTTTTCGTCTGGACGTTGCCGCGCCTCCGCCACACCATCCCGCGATCGCAAAGGTATCAAAGTTATAGAAATTTTGTTTTCACTTAGCTTTCAAAGATCAATGTATGAAATTGCCGTTGGCATCGAAGCGAACACGCTACGGGCGTGCTCTTACGTACCGATCGTTTATAAACTTTGTGCTCCTTCCTGTTCAGTTCCTCGGGTCTATTTCGTCGTGCAACACGGGGATAGCATGTTTCGCACAAACTACTCGGTAGAGGGTGGCCTGTAGCGCACTGTTGTGCACGACGCGTCGCAGTAACGTTCGTACATGTGTAAACTGCACCGTTGAGCGTGCAAATTCCCATTTCACGTGTGCAGAACGCGAACCTTGGATAAACATGTACTCAAGAGCACTGCCTATATACGTAAGCAAAGTGTACGCGAGAGGCAGTGAGAAAGTGAGCGTGAGAGTACAACAGACTTGATGGGAGCTAGATTCAATTCAGTCGCGGGCGAACGTGAAGTGTCTCTCTCCGCGGACTGGTTCAACCATCGGTTCAACCCTGTACTCCACTATTTCTCAACTTCTTCACACGTACCTCTGTCTACAGCAATCGCGTGACCGCTCCCGACGAATTGCGAGGTGGAAATTGGAAGTTGGATAGACACGTCCATGCGGGGGGAGACAAATAAGTTCCAACGGCATACACGGCAAAGGAAAGGGCAATAGAAAAAAAAATAACACGAAGTGATGATAAACACACACTTGGAGCAAAGAAAGGCAAATAAAAATCTCACCGGCACTCTGATTATAATAAGGACTGCTCAATGTCAAGTACTTTGTTGGTATAGATAAAATATAGTAGAGAAAAGAGAGTACAGTAGAACCTCGATTATCCGAATCAATTCGGATCGGAACTCGAAAAGTTCGAGTTCCGTTTTTGTTTCGTTTTGTTAACGAAAATTCATATGACAGAACTGTGAAGCTGTAGAGCTGTTAAGGGTATGTGCTAAGTGATACATATAGAAAAAAAATACAGTACGCATGTATTGTAAATAATTATAATATACATATTTGAGGACTGACGTGATACATGTATATTTATATTATTCAAAGTTAACTTCGATCCTTCTGCATCACGAAATCAACAATTTTCGCTTGGCGCACGAACGTTGTACGATGTTTCTCAATGTCAGAGATCGTTGATTTGCCATCATTTGAGCGCACGAACGATGTGCTGTTCTCTCCGTCATCGAGTTTCGAAAGAATTTCTAAATATTTTTCCACCGTAAATACATAATGCTTACCCATAGAGGTGGAAGGACTGGACGTTGAAGCCATAACGCACTAAACTACAAAACTATTAGATTAACGAAAATAAATGTTATATGCGTATCTATCTATTTGCGTGGTCGGAGAAACAAATAAATACTGCGCATACGACTGACGTCCATGCACGCTAATGCTCTGCGAGCGTATGCGATTTCGAGCATGCTTGAATTAGCCAGTTGTTTGTAGCGCGCAACAATGTAACAATGTAAGGACACGAAAATGTCGCGACGAACAGTCCGGATAGTGGAAACATTATCCGCACCAGCGACAGTTCGGATAACAGCGGGTTCCTATAATCGAGGTTCTACTGTATAGAATTTATAGATGCGTACCGTCGTTCAATGCCGCCAGCAGCGAAAGTGAGAGGTCGCGTTTGGAGAAAGAGCTCCAGAGCTTGCCGAGTGCTCCAGAGCGAAATCCGTGCTGGATGCTGCGGTGAATCCTCAGCTATCGGTCTCTGGCTCGCTTGCCTTCTCGCTCGTTTTCGATCCCGCTGCCAAGCAGTATTAGTCGTCTGCAGCTCTGTGTCAGCCCATGTGCAGAGAGCCACTCTCTTTATCCCACTCTCAGCTCGCGAGAGACAGAGAGACAGTAAGAACGTATGTATGTATATATAATGTGATGTGTATACTCGCCACTGTACTGCCATTATAGGTACACGCGATAGATCGGAATAGGTGCGCGGTTACAGATGTAAGTACGCGGTACATTACAGTGCGGTGCGGTAGCCGCAGAGAGGATCGGGACTTCGACAATACAACGGGCACGTAGTGCGGATGTTCCCTCGGGAAAATCCTGGGAAAGGAGGGTGGTCGCCTGTCCTGCTCTCGGTAATGGCCCAGAGGCTAGACACACAAATCACCCGATTGTGAAGACCGCGTCACTTTCCCCTCTCTTCACATATCCCATTTCCGCCATTTCCACTCGTCGCTCATCCGAAAGGGTATGCATACATGCTTCCCTGTCGAAGCAAGCCCACCCAGCCCCGATACGCCAGCAACTATACCGCTTCGTCTTTTCATCTCCGTCTTTCAGAGTAATCTGCGAAAGAGTAAATAAATAAATTTTAAAAATAGAAAAACGTGTATCCTCATTTTCAATATTCATGAAGAATATCGCTCAGTCTTCTATAAATATTCCGTTTCTATCGTGGCTCAGAAGAACTATGCATGTCTCGAGAGTCCGTATAAACGATGCTGAATATGTATCGGCGCTGGAATTGGAAGCTTCATGCTCTGGGATATATTTTCGAGCAGTGGAATCAAATCGTCGGATCTTTCTTGTTGAAGCTCCTCGCAGCTCTTATCGCCTTCTCTTTAAGGGCATTGAAAATACCGTGGCTCGTAAAAAAAAAAAAAACTGTAATCAAGATTTTTCACGGCTGGTGGAATTTACGATCGAACGAGAAGACTCGTCGCAAAAAGCTTATCGTAATTTTCGATAGCGAGCAGGCTCTTTAAATCGCTCGAGCGCGATGGCTCTCGGGGATGATTCGCCTTACTTCCTCGTCCGGTCGCCCCGTCAACGTTTCATCCAACGCGTTTCCCTGATTGCCCCCGCTTCCCTGACAATGTGATTAAACGATTTCCCTTTTCATCCCCACCCAAGACCTCTGATATACGCGTCCATGCGCGATTAGCCCGTGGGACAAGTCGCGGCCCTACCCCTCTATAACGCAAGCCGGATATTTGTTCTTTCCTCGAGATAAGCCACGGCGAATCCTCTCGCTGGCTTTCCGGCCGGCGTTTACCGCAGGAGTGCCTCGGAAAGGGTTGGCGAACAGCTCGCGAGCTGTTCGCCAATTCACTCTACCGCGAATTCAACCGACCTTCCCAGTGGCTGGGCGCTCCGATAAGAATAATACTACTGTGTGTAACGTAATAACAGGAGTAACCCGACGTGCTGGAAGCCCACGAAGCTCTCGCGGAGCGGCACCCTGCTCACTCTCCCCACCCCTGCCTATATTCCTGTCGCACCGTATTTCATCCCTTTCTATATCGCCCTACGCGCCGGAAGAGAGAGACGAGCCCTCACTTGTTACGTGCCTCTTGTGTTTCAACCACCCTATGGAACACTCTACGGAAAGTCCTTCAACCGATTAGGAAGGCAACTTCAGTCATGCGGTCCTATGGCGGCTCTATTATCTCGTTACCTCATCACTGCCCTTCCACGCGGATGCTCGTACCAGCTATATCATCCGTTTTCAACGGTATCTCACTGTTGCACGAGTCTCTTCGTCCATTAGCCGCTTCGCGAACTCTCCATGAGAGGAGAGCGCGAATTAGTGCACCGTAAATCGTCAGCGCCTAAATTTTCGTCGAAAGCTTCGTTCGCACGTCGACGAAATCTCATCCCCGAATGTTTCTCAGTCGGCGCGGCAGCCGAAGGAGCCGACGACGGCGATTGCGGCACTGGATGGGATAGAGTCGATTCTTCGGGAGTCGAGAAAGAAACATTGAATAAAACATGTGAGGTATCTTCCTCGCCGCAGAAAACTCCTTCCGTACCGTCTGTATAGAAATACACAAGAGGGTGTATCGAAATTTTTAGCACGAGGCGGCATATTTTTCGGATACCGTGGGTGTCTCTCGGCTGGCGTGCCCGGATTTCCCAACGGCGCTGTTTCGCCATGGTAATCCGGTTCCTCGTTGCAAGTCTAACGCGCCCGGGCTGTACGTAAATTGCGGGCATGCGAAAACATTTATTTTTATTTTTTTCCTCTTTTTCTTTTCGGAAACACATACAACAAGCCGTGTGCACGGCTCGTTTCTGGACCGACGAGTCGTCAAGGAAGCACGAAGAGGCTGCGAAGAGAGAAATTCGAATCTCCGAAATCTCGCGGTTTCGCGGCTCGTTTGCGAAGCGCGGCACTCGCGATGGGCGCAAAGGGATAAGATTCTCGGGTTCTTCGGCCACACCAAGTAAAACCTTTTCTTTGACGAGCCGGCCATCAAACTAATTATTTTTCTTCTAAATATTTATATAAATAAATATTCATTTATTTATATCAATTAAAATAGTAGTAGTAGTGGTAGTAAAAGTTATTCATTGGCCTCCCATACAATGCTAGATCTATCTTTCATTGCAATCCTTTTTTTCACATTCGTTGTTTCAATATGATATGAAATTGTAAGAATCGGAAGTAGAATTGAAATAACCAAAATTTTCACGGTTCATTTATGGACCGACGGGTCGTCAAGGAAGCACGAAGAGGCTGCGAACATAGAAATTCGAATCTCCGAAATCTCGCGATTTCGCGGCTCGTTTGCGAAGCGCGAAACTCGCGATGGGCGCCAAGGGATAAGATTCTCTGCTTCTCCGCCCAGCCTCGGGTTCACGGCGCGAAATGCAGTGTGCAACGAGAGCCGAGATTCGCGAAGCGCCACGAGAAACTGAGTCCCGGATAGCTGATTATACCGACTGTAATCGAGCGAGGTGGAAAAACAAGTTCTACACGTACAGATATTTGTGCAATCCCGGGAGGCAACCGAGTATGAGAATTGATCGATCGAGCGAGCGCGAGTAGCTTTTGCAACAGCGTAGCTCGCATACAAGCGTGTAACCTTTCCTTTCGATGCACCGGCAGAACTCGTATCGCGCCGGGAATTCTACCGAGGGCCATAGAAATTTTTATTCCACTTCCGAGCAAAAGCTACGAAGATTGGATAAGTTAGCCAGCGGCTTGATCGTTCGACTGACTGGTTGCAGGCTTTCCCCGATCGATCGTACGTAACGCGAGAGCTTTCTCTCACGCGTCAGTCAGCCCGCCAGCGGGAAGGAAGAGCTCCGACTTTTTCAGAACCCCCGCGAGCTCACGGAAATCGGAATATATTCCGACAGGATACACAAAGCTCGCCGAGTGAGCTTCGCGAACTGATTCCGTATTTTCCAGAACGTTAGAGCGAACGCGTCGAAATAATTAGAAATCTTCGAATCCCGTTTTCTGTATCTCGCGCCGTTGCTCGACGGCTGCCTCTCTCTTCCGGTTCGCAGCGTTGCCGTTCGTTTCAGCTTCTCCACGATAAATAAATCTAAATATCGGAGGGAGAGGGCGCGGGGAGGGAGCGTATAAAACAGCTGGAAAATCGAGAGGCACGGAGAACTGAGACTAACGGCAGGTAGACCTGAATAAATTGATTGGCCTAGCCTTTTTATACGCTTGCGGAATTTTATCGGGACCGATGAACCGCGAGAGAGCCTCGGCATCGCGCGCATACTCCGCTCTGTATGTGTGTGTGTGTGTGTGCTCGGTCGGTGTAAAAAGAGAATGCTTCGCCGAGGTGCATTGCAGCGCAGGAACTAAATCGTCCGGACGTAAATGCGAGGGACACTGTTGAAGCTCCCGTGTCGCCGCTCGCTCGGAAAACTCGTCATCGAATTAGAGTCTCCGGGATGAGTGGGAGAAAGATGGCGAACGATTTAGAGAAAAGTGGGGAGTGGAAAGGCCGTGGCGGGTTTCGAGATTTCTCCTCCGGATTTGATCATCCCTGAGAAAGCCTGGCCGGTACTGCGCACCACTACTGGCAGAGTATCGGTAATGCGACGGCAGATTATATATCTGTATGTGCGTCTTATTGTTACAGCACGAAAAGCAAAGATCCGAAGGGGAGTCCAAAGAAAATTACCGAGAATCTGGGACACTGCCAATCGGTTTTGGGCTATAGAAACGGAGGAGTACCTACTCTGGCTCGTGAAAATCCAGAACCAGTGCACCGTTTTTTTAGCTACATGTTGTGATTTTTCTCTGTGAAAAAAAAAAAACATATTGGGACGTCATGTGATTCTCTTTATTTTTACTGGTTAGAATGTCAATCCCTTCTCCTAAAGAAATCTGGTCCACGTCAGATAGATATTTCATGTAATAGTTCCGAGCGATCGTGAAAAATATTTTTAATGAATTATCCAATAATTTAAACTGCCATTTTCGTACCGAGTGAAGTAAATGAATATTCTTTTTTAAGATTCTTAAGATACTTCTTTTCAGCTAAAAAAAATACGGCTCGCTTATCATTGCCATGGAAAATTCTGAATGTAAGTCCACGTTTTCCATCGCAATGATAAGCGAGCCGTATTTTTTTTAGCTGAAGCTCGGTGCGAAAATAGCAAGGTGCGAAAATGGTGGTTTTACGCACGCGAAGCGGGCGGAAAAGTGGCCATTTCCGCACCGCGTGATGAAAAAGTTTTTTCGCACTCGTATCGAAATGTGCTATTTTTTCACCGATACGCTAGGGGTTTCTTAATATCGCCGCAAAATTGAACAGCGTTTGAGGAATAAATGAGGCGCGGGCAGTCGGTGCGAAAGTACGAAAACGGAGATTGGCCCTGTTATTGCAACTTTCGGGGAAAAAAAATTGATTAAAAACAAAATTTCTTCAGGTGCTATGTAGTCCAGTCTTTTCCGGACTGCAGTATCTCCGACGCGGTTTTTACCGGCGATAAAATATTTATCACGCGACCGCGGTGAGTCCGGCGCCGACCACGTGGGAGTATACGTGCCTCTATGAAGTTCGGACAAGGAGAGCGGAGACCGCGGGAGACTTTCGTGGTCGGGGAGCGCGTCCACGTGCCATACGCGCGCTCTCACGACCAAAGGAATGACCCAAGATTTAGGAAATGGGGATATACACTCTCGTTGATTTCGTTGAACCTTTACTGCTGGACCGGTCGTAAATCCTTGGGTCGCCGTGCGGCTTCCACGGATTAAGGCGAGCCTCGCCCGCGGTGACCCACAAGCTCCCGAATACACACTCCCGCTCTCCCTGCCGTTCCCACGATGGGTTATCACGGATATCCGTTAGAATCAACCCAAAACCCCGAACTCTCTATAACAATTCGAGGATCCTTTGTTCCGAACGTTGCAATGTGTTATCCACTGGAAAAAATATCGAAATCGTTAACGCCACTTCGAAAGCGAAATAAATAGACTTCCAGAGAGAAAAAAAAAAAAAATTGCACCGACTTTTCCTCGAGGGCAGTTTAGTGAAATCGAAGAATGGGGTAATAAAAATTACACAGGCGGTCCATAAAAAAAAAACCATGAGTTGCAAGTATTTTTGAGCCCGTTTATCTTCAGTCGCCCGTTGACTAAGATAACACTTAGCAAGATATGAAAAATATTTAATAATAATAATGTTAATGCATCCATCGTTGGTTACGGTGGCTGCTATATCAATCACTTAAGCCCTCCGCTACTTGCTCATGACTGACCCTACCCACAGTACCTTTATTGCCGTGATAAAAGGTTACGCTGGCACCGTCCCGGAATACTAATATGTTGATATATCGAATAATAAACATAATGGCCAGTTCGTGGACCGGCTGAGAAGTAACCTTGCCGACCCACTGGATAAGGGACGGTGACTTTTTTTCTTTGGCTTTTTCATCTCTCTGTCAAGAAAGCCGAGACAGCGTGTCAAAATCACTTTTGCCGCCGCACGCCTCGAGGATACCGTAACGGTACGGGCGACTTTCCGGTGCCCCAACAGTTTGTGCCGCATGCCTTGTTCTTTTGAATTTCGTCGGCCGTATATAAGTTTCTCCCTCGGGTGGAAAGGGTAGAGATAGTGCGAAGGGACAAGTCGAGCAGGGCAATTCTCCGGTTCGCCGCCGGCTTGTCCAAGGCGTCCTCGAAAAACTTACCGCGACATCCTCGCTTTTCGAAACTTTTTCCGCTGTTTGCGCATCGTTGCTTCGTTCCGCCCTGCGACCGTTTCCTTCTCTCGCCCTTCGTCCCATTGGCTTCCGCGTGCGGTGTGTGTACGAGCAGCCTGCTACGGCCGTGCAGAGACCTTTGCCCTTCGTCACGACGTCGCTGAGATCCGGCTTAAACGTGAACACGCACAAAGAAACGAAAGTAAGGAACAAGAAAAAAAAACGTAAGTAAGGGCGAAGAAGAAAGTCCCCTCGAAACTTTCTCTTCTTCCAATCTAATTTGCCTCTTACTCGAATAAAGATGAAACGAGGGGTAGGTTTTTGCCGCACGCCCTACGCCCGGAACAGAGCAACCGGACGATTCGAGTCGTTTCTCGCTTGTCACCCCTGTGCTGATCTCCTGTCTGGGATCGCGCGATGCTTGGACCTGATAAAAAAAAAATATCTCTCTCTGCCTAAATGGAAAGACAGGACTAAACAGATGAAGGAGCGATGTGCAGGTTTCACATTAACGTGAAGACGCATAACTTGTTTCGCTCGTTTGTTATGATTAACCTGTCAAGGAAATTGAGTCACCCAAGACTAGTTATGATGGAACCAGGCATTTTACTCAAGATGGCTCGAAGAAGAGCATAAGAGTTAAAGAATTTGATCGGCAAATCATTCCGCAAGGCGATTAATCTAGGAAAATATGAACTGATGGGGAATTGCGGACCCCTTTTTTATTTACCCATTTTTACTCCCGACAGGGCAAAAAGACGAGAGTTATACGTTTCACTGCGATGCGCCGGCTCGGCGACTTTTCGTAAGCGCCGATGAACGTCGGAACGGCAAAAAATGACTTAACAGATTTTGGTATCCCAAATCGTTATAGCCCGATCTATGTTTGTGACAGTACATTTGTGAGCGGATGTATGAACTCACGGTAATAAACCACAATTGGAGCTATCCGGTTAAAAGTTCGCGGTGACCTATCGAAAAATCACGTCGGCGATCCCCACTTCTACGTACAATCGCAAATGACGCCGCATACTTCACGCTGTTGTCGAGATTGTCAGTTTCCAATGCCCAATGGGGAGCCCGGAATTGTTGATTATTTAGAATCGTAGCGTTTTTTATTCGCGTTTTTTTAAGGCGACTTCACACACATTTACATCTCTGCCACTCGCAACTCTACCAGATAACAACTCTACCAGAAAAAAACTCCACCGGATAACAAGTCTACCAAAAGAGACAACTCTAACAACTCTACCAGAGTCAGAATTAAAACTCTAGCGGATACAAGACTAGACGGTATCCTCGTATTTCGGGAGAGTTTGAATTTGATTCTGGTAGAGATTTTTTTACTTTCTGGTAGAGATTTTGGTAGTGTTCTAATACGGTAGAGTTGTTATGTGGTAGAGTTGTCGGAGCTGTCTTCTTTGGTAGACTTGTTATCCGGTACAGTTGTTTGGGGAGAGATGTTTTCTGATAGAGTTGTTTTCCGGTAGAGTTGTGACTGATAGAGATGTAAATGCACCTGACTTCATCGCATCCGATAACATCCTTGAGTCCGTTTTGAACATCATTAGCGCGCATCGTGTAATCATGTTTCAATTCTGTTTCGCCCACCGTGACTTTTAATTTAACATTTCAACGGGTTAACGTACACAGACTGGCAGTTAATTTTCGTAGAGAGGCTCGCGTCGCCCGACGGGCACACCTGCCGTCCCATCCAATCACTTCCTGGTCGCGAAACGATGCGAAAAATTCTCCTTTCGTCGATGATGCCGGGAGGATTCGCGACATATCCATTACGGTGAACGATACAGCATCCGGAAAAACGTCGGGGCGCGTGAGGGCGACGATGGGGAAAGCGTAAAAGTTCATGTCGGAGCGGCTTCGGTCGCAGCTGCGCTATCAACCCGGATATCGTGTATAGAGGAGCCAGACATGAATGATTCAGGAGATGCGGCCTCGATCTTCGGCGTCGTCGCTAATCCACCCACGCGGCGTCGAAAAGCCCGTCGACTCGGCCTTCGCAGCAGCGGAAGCGGCAAGTCATCCCGTGCCCAAAGACAATTTCTCTTGTATCCTGCATGGAAGAACCGACAGGCGGGTTTTAGAAAAAAAAAAAAAAAAAAAAAAAAAAACGATGTTCGAATAACGTGAGCAGGATTTATTTTCCGTCCCGCAAGGCGGTCGCTATTTTGTTTTTCGCCAATAAAACAGGCTTGAACAAACGCACGAAGCGGATCTGGTGCAGTATTCGAAATTCCGTTCCTTCTCGTCTGTAGCGAACGTCTGAAGCCGGCGTTTGTTCTTCCAGTGCATCTGCTCTGGTAAAATCGCGAGCAGGATGAAGAAGTTCGCCTCGAGACGAATATCCAATTCAACAATCCAACCTTTGCATCCTAGGAGATAGGTCGAACGACGAAGACGCCGCGACTCCGGGCGGATATATTAAATCCAGCGGAAAAGTGGAAAAGCATCGATGAAACTTAGTTATTCGTGGTGGTACCCCCGAGGGCGAACATCCTGAATTTCCTTTGCAGTCTTCATCTCCGTACTACTGTTGCGACGTATCGCAAATGGAATTGCCCCGCCGTTTGTTGGGGTCTCGTACAGCAAACATAATAGAGTCCATAATGGGAAGCCCCACGGTGGAGGGTAATCGGTGCATGCGTGGCGAATCCTCGCCATCCTACTTTTGGCGCTTGTTCGCCGTCGAAAAGGGGAATACGCAGTTGAAATACAAATCCAGGTCACAGCTCGGCGATGTGGCGGCTCATAAACGACGCGACGTCGGCACAACCGACGTACGAACGGGGGCGGCGGGGGCGAAATAGGAAGCGGAATAGAGTGGAAAGGAGGAGAGAGAGATCGTCGAGAGATTTATAATTGTCCCACCGGAGTACGAGGACAGTGGAGGAAAACGCGATAGAGTAAAAGAGTAATGAGTTTGAGAGAGAGAGTAGCCAATCAAAAACCGCCTGGCAATAAAATGCCGACGAAGTTAATGGGGCTTGCGAGCTCTCGCCGGACTTTTACGAGGCTCTGCCCAGCAGCTCGAGAACGCGCGCGTGAGGACGGCAAGTTTTGCTGGGGCATCGATCTCTCGCAGTCCGGACACTTTTCACTTCTTTCATTCCGTCCTCTGTATCTCGTGTTATTTCTCGGTTCTCGCGACTCTCGCGACACACCGCGCGCCTGAGTCCAAGAGAATTGTCCCTCGTATCTTCCTTGTCGACATCCTTTTCTATCGAGTTAGGGTACCGTGGTACATTGCCCGTCATTGATGCCCAGTCTTGCTGGATATCGTGCTCGATGTCTTAATGGGATCGAAGATATGAAGCAAGACATTCAGCAAGACAGTCAGAAAGACGTCCAGGTTGACGTCCAGCAAGACGTTCATCAGAAGATTCATCAGAAGATTCATCAGGAGATTCATCAGGAGATTCATCAGGAGATTCATCAGGACATTCGTCAAGACAATCATTAGGACAGTCATCAGGACAGTCATCAGGACATTCATCAGGACAGCCATCAGGGCATTCATCAGGATATTCCGACTTAGATGTGGTGCTAATTCCGTTAAGACATCCAGCAAAATATCCAGCAAGATGGAAAAACCAGAAAAACCAGGCATCAAAGACGGGCAGTGTAATTCGACGCTGTGGTTTTTCTTCTGACTGAACTCCACAATGGGTAAATCTGGCGAATACGACATGGTGATAATGCATCATTGATTTGCTTGCTAATCGAGATGAGGCATGTTCGCCACTTTCACCTTACCCAAAGACATTCAAGAATCACGTGGTTCCAGGTGCGTCAGTGACACATTAAACCTTTCGGCTCTCGGTTCTTCCCTTCGCAAATAAACACCGAAGCTGCACGAGGCAAGCATCTAGAGACAACCTTCGTTCCGCGCATTATCCAAGTCAACTTCAGCGGAGCGTGTAATTAGCCCAAGTTCTCTTACCCGTTGCCTCTTCCACCGGTACCCGAGATTTCTGCGTCGCGCAACGAAGAATCAGCTTTCCATTGCCTTCTCAAACGATCCGATGAGCAGCTGGTCGGGTGCAGTAGCAAACGATGTACAACCACTGCGCGTCTCGTTTCACCTTAGCTTCTGCTTAAAGTCCCGCAGTTTCAGATTTATATCCTTCAGTCGGTCTATGCTCAGCCCAGTCACCGGTCTAAGTTTCGGTAGTCGCAGTGTGTCGCGAGCACGAGTGCACAGCTCGGTGGTTCTTCTGCCATCCACCTCGATTCAAGTTCCTTCGTCCCTAACGCCTGCGTCCTCCTCGTCTTCCCCGAGAGTTTTCCTAAGCTCCCGGCGCCTCCGGGGCTGCTCTGTCGCACCCTTCGGAACCCGCACAGCTGACGTCGGAGGGTATTTGTTATACGCGAAGCAGCGGGTGAAATTAGTCCTCTCTCAGGCGCAGTACCGCGAACACACGACGGTCTGGTGCACCACTGCAACTATCCGACTGTCTCGCCTGTGTGTGTATGTGTGTGTGTGTCTGTACGCGCAAATCGCGCTCTTCTCTGTTTCCTCGGGTCTTTCTCTCGTATCTCTTGCGAGCACCCAACTGTCCCAGACTGCACTGCCGCACGACCCTCGGGAACGTGTCACCTTTGTACACCACCCTTGCGGCACACGCGACGCACCGCCGCTATGCACCCGGACGTAGAGAACCTCGGTTTCATCCTGCCTCTCTGGCGACACACCCGGAGGAGCACGCAAATGACTTCATTATAACGAAGCGCGGTCTCTCCCTTCGCCCATTCCCGCCCAGCGCCTCGCGCCGCTTTCTGCTACCCCGTTGCCTTCCGGCATTCGGGAGAGCATCACTCGTTTCTATGCGACTGACTCTTCTCTCCTAACGTTGATGAGGAAACTTCAAGAGTTGCGACCACTGCAGGTGTTGCCGGCCATTTTTTTGCGGTTGTGACCGTTCGTGCTGAAGAACATGTGAGTATTCCTTCGTGAGGAAAAAAGGAAAACCTGTTGCGAAAAATTGAGGGATCTTGAGACGTATGAAACATTTTGAACCGGATGTCAGGATCGGATCGGAAATTGAATTTGGAAAAAAAAAATTGGGTGGATCTCTGGCTACGAGTTTATTGTGATTCGCGTTGTCACATGTAAACTATTCCAATGCTGACACAGGGTGAAGTTCACGACGCCAAATGGCAATTTTTTGTCATGAGTCAGTTCGCAAACCCTTCCATTATCTGTCGGTGAATTCGCTGGAGACCTTCCGCGATTGCCACACCCAAGTAAATCGCTTGATTATTGAACTCGCACGTTTTTACCTCCTCCGGAGGGAGACGAGAAGATTTCACATGGCGTCATTAGTAGGAACCGGAGTAAACGCCGCAGCGTTGGGTGGAATGCGGACAATAAATCTCAGCGAGGAAAAAGCCATGTCTTTTTATAACAACGATATGCATTCGACATTACCAATATTAACCGTCTTCCAATCGAGCAAGTTAGGTAACACCGTAGTGCCCCGGTAAAACCATGCACAGATTCGGCCTATTGTGATTCACAGAGTGGCGACCGGAATGCGATAAAAAGAAAGAATACGATAACACCAATACAAGCAACGAAGTTTCAACAAAAAGTGAACGTTCTCGTGCAGCCAGTAAATTCCGGTATTAATTGGTAGCTACCACGTGGATATCGGCAATTCGATTAGCGATCGTATCGTAGATTGTACCCAGTGTCCCTGCTGTGTCGTCGATAACGTTCCGGCTCGCGTAGTTCTACCGACCGAGAGGCGGAATAATGGAAATAACCACAGTATACACGAATAAAAGCGATGTAGAATGAATAGAGATTGCATAATCGAGGAGTGGCAACGATATCCCGGAGTTGGAAATGGGTTCAGCGGAGGGTCAGAAGTTCGAACTGCATTTGGCTACTGCATGAGGTTCTATACGCCACTGGACCGCAAACGTTCGGGGGATGTCCTGTCACGGATCTATTATTAATAGTCGATGCCGATATAATAACAGAACCAACATCCCCAACAGCGTTCCTTTTCCTCCGCGCCATCGGGAACGATCGCCTTTGTATATATTCCCCGGGTGAATTCGTAGTGTGCGAGAATTCCACTGAGATTCCAGCTCTGCTGGTTTCCACTGCCGGGAGGAAGAGGAAAATCCTCGGAACGGCCAGTAGTTGATACCGCTGTGAAACCTGTACCAGATGTCTTACAGAAATACGGCAGACTCCATTCTGCATGAAGTTAATGCATAGAGGTATTTGTATAAGCGCGGCATTGTCCCGTGCTCGGTAGCTGTATAGGATACACAGTGAACGAGAGGAAGGTCCTCAAAGGACTCGGAGCCGGACAGTGGGGCTTAGGTAGAGGAGACGCCCCCTCTCTCCGTCTCGTCCGGGTTCTCGGAGCCCTCGCCTATCCCAACGCCTTCGAACAATAGCTGATAAATAGCATCCACAGCTAAGCCGGATCGTAGAATCCCCGAGCCTATAACGCCGAGAGGGTGGTCCCTCTCTGCCCGCGATTCTCGACCTGTGTGTTTCCCCGGTAGCTCTACGGCTGAGAGAATCCCCTGCGCGATGTCCGTGTCTGACCCGATCGCGCCTTATCCCCTTTGCCGTCTCGCTCGCTTGCCGGCCCTTGCACCAGTAGCATTACAGCCGAACTCGTCCCGATTATCCAGAATTTACGACCACCCCTCCCAGGCGATCCTCACCCTGCTCTCTTCATCTCCCGACCTCCCTCGGGCATTCGCTCTCTTCGGAATTCCATTTTGCACGCTTACCCTCAGCGTTCCCTGCGCGCACTGCACATATATAATACATACAACCCAAGGTATGTACGTATTACTCCATACGTCGGTCTATAATGCCGCGTATGCAGCTAGAGAAACGCGTTGCTTGCGGAAAGGAACGAACCGTCGAGATTCTAAGAGGCCACCGAGCTATCCCCGCGACGAGAAAGCGCAGCTAGAATCAACAACGTTGGTGCTGTTCGTGGATAAGGGGTCGGTTGCGAGCTCGTGAAATTCAACCGAGGCTTCGCTTCATTTTTCTCATATTTCCATTCGCTCTTCGCAGGGCGCAGGACACAATCGCATAGTCGCGGCTGGGTGAGGTTCGTTCGAGGATTCTGCATCGCTTACGGTGATGTTGACTGGAAGGCTGCCGTCGCTCCGGGATGGACGGGTCCGCTTCTTGTCCCGAGCGACTGGTACGTAGTGCGCGGTGGATTTTTAATAGACCACAAGCTCACCCTGTTATCCTCCCCTGTCCCGCATTATTATTTCCATTCTTGGGCCGCTCTTACCAATCTGAATCGAGATTTTTGTGTATTATCCGTGCAACTCCTTTCTCCCAGCCTAGCACAACGCCATACCCGTGTCTATTCTCGCGGCAAACCTTTACGGCGGCTACACAGAGCATTTGTAATGCAGGTAAAACGCAAACTTTTTACATATTTCAATGGGGTTACCGGGAGAGGAGGCAGCGGAAAGAGAACCGCGAGGCGAATGTCGCTTTGAAAAGCTCGTAAGGAGGTCAACAGAATCAAAATATAATTGCGAGTTGCGAAGGGACTAAGGGGTACCGGGTGAAAAGACCTTGCGGGTACTACAGTACTTTTGTCAGACCTTTGTGTGCTCTTCACTGCCGCGAGGAAACTTCCAGGCGGTCTCTCGCGAAAAATGTCGAGGGGTTTTTACGACTTTTTCTTCTTTTTTTTATGCGCCCTGCCTTCTGTGCGTTTTTTTTTTACTCGGTCCCCGCCGCGTTTTTTCACTTCCTGCGTTTTTTTTATTGTCTCGCAACCCGTTCCCTCGTCCCTGTGCCTCAAGGAGCTGCAGTTTCGAGAACAAGCTGCACCGACGCAATGGTGCATCTCCAGAGTGCATCGAATCAAATATCCTGAGCACCGCGACAACTTGTATTCACGCCTTTTGTTTTGAGGGCTCTGGCCATTGTTTGCTTTGACTGGAGGATTCGGTGCCCCGAGGACACCGGAAGTGAAACTGGAGAACGATGAGGATCTCCCGAGATGAGAAACGCCTTGTCTTCATTATATGACGATTGTACGCGATTTGCTTTATGGACTGCGAATAAATGCTGCGACCTCAATCAAATGGGATGAATTTTGATTTTTTCAATTAAAAAAAAAATTGCGGATCGTCGATTTTCATGAGAGATGAGTCTTGTATCCAAGATTTAAGCAATTTCATCGGCAATAATTAATTTGACGGCATGCGATACGAGAATCAACAGCGAGTGACTGGAACGATGAGGATCTTCCGAAGTGAGCGATGTCTTGTCTTCATTATATGATTACTGTACGCCATTTGTTTGATGGACTGCGAAAAAATGTCGCTACCTCAATCAACGTCCTCGCATTGATGATCCCTTGCACGAGTCACATGGGTTGAATTTGGAACTTTCTAATTGAAAAAATAATGGCGGAGCTTGGATCGTCGATTTTCATGAGCGATGAATCTTGCATCCAAGGTTTAAGCAATTTCATCGACGATAATTAATTTCACGGTAAGAGATACGAGAATCGACAGCCGGGTCAGTACGGCGATAGACTGAAGCGTTCAGTTACGCAAAACGTAAAGCACTTTGACCGCAGTTATTCGACGTTACGCGGATGAGCAGTTTTTCACCTCCATTCGCTTCTGAGCACTTGGTCGATCAACCGGCGTGCTGCTGCTTCTCCCAGTGTCTGGCGGTGGCTGTGGGTACCCGGCGAGATCTATACTACTGAGAGAACCGGTCGTGCCGTCGAACGGAGGGTTTCTCGGTGCATTATTAATGTCCCGGTCGATAGTTTCGCCGCTCTCGGCCTGCACCTGACATGTACAAATGTACGCGGCCACGTCATTAGTCCACGTACGAAGCTTACCGGTAAAGTCTAGTCCCTACCTTACCGCATTATGTATGGTATGTGTATACATATATGTTGTACAGCTATATAATATAGGTACATTACTCCTACGCTGCAGTGCAGCGGTTCCTCCAAATGCATAAACGTCTTCGAGAGACATTTCGCACATATTAAAATGAGGCACATGTTAAAGTTATTAACTTATCGCAACACGATACCTGGAACGGATTTATGTGTTTTGTTACGTCCTGCCTTTTACAGCTATTGTTTTTGCGTAAATATTTTCTCGGACTAAATTATTATTTTCACTAAATTATTTTCTCGCTCTCGATTCATTTGAATTCCTTTTATTTCGTCCGTTTATTCGAATTCGATTCATGCCGCCAGACGTAAATATCGAATGTCTGCAATCCATATCCGCTCGCGCCAGACGCGAGCGTCTGTTTTATTGTTTCTCACGTATGGAGTCTTTTTCAATGGTCGCGCGTGGCGTCCGAGCTCAGCGTTTTTGGCCGCTTCACAGCAATTAGCTCTACTAAAATTAATGGGTCTAGGTATATCAAAGTGGCTCACAAGCCTCTTCAAGTCGACGAGCTGGTCTTCAACCTTTCGCTCTTTACGCGAAATTTTTGAATTATATCGAACCGATCTTCGTTATTTTCAAAGTCTAATAATTATTCATTTTCAACCATTGTCGTATCACACATTCACGCCACTTTCATTCAATTTAAGCCCATTTTAATAAAAGTGTCATAACCGCAGGAACAGAATATTTATTCCATTCTGAGAACGATCCCAATTTAATTATTTCGTTGCGTGCATGTGTTCCGTTAAACCCTTTGAGATTCCACGATCAAGTTTCATAATATACCTCTGAAAAGCCACTAACAAGGCATTTACAGCCCTCGAGTGGCCGGAGAACAAGTCGCTAATAATTAATCGACCGCTGAGACGTAACATGTTCTGTACTCTTTTTTAAAATATTTTAGCAATAATATTTCTTCGTGAAGTCAATTCCTGTTTGAAAAACAGCTTTGTTTGGAGAGAAATTCAACAGTTATCTCTATGACGTTACTTCCGGCGATGTCATAGAGATCCACGCCTTTTTCAGCACCACGCAGAGCGAAGAACGATACGAGATTGTCTGTCTCCGACTACGTGTCTCTGTGGACATGACATTCCTCGCTAACTTCAGTTAATTATGATTATTCCGGGATTCCGTGAGAATTAACATTCCCGCGTAGAAAATAAACGTTTCTCCATGCTTTTTCCGTGAATCTGTTCGTAGCCAGTCAGCTTATCTCTCTCCGCGCTTACTCCCGAGAAAATCTAGGATAATCGCTGGCAACTTTGTGACGCCGTTACAAAACTTCAACCTCGACAATGCGTCTGCCCCGTTTCACTGGGAGAATTTGGTTTCCATTAAACTTTGTTTCGCCTTGCCGAGGGAATGATATATATATATATGTCGTGGTCGAGAAAACGCGTCCTCGGTAGTTTCTTACGAATAACCGTGACGAGGAACGATTTCGTGAGTTCTGCTGGATCCCACGAGCAAACAGAATTTAAGTAAAGTTTGTCAAATTTATCGCGGTATTTTTGTCACAAAAGGGATAAATCATCACCGCTGTCCGGTACGAACATAAATTTCATTCGAGATTACGATTTTCGCTGACAAATAGTCGGCAAAGTGAACAGACAAAAGTGTTCAATAGCTCGCGAACCTTCGACTCGATCGATGGTCAATTGTTGTGAAAGCCAAGAATTTCGGATCCGTATTAGTGGGGTCGAGTAAGCCAGAAAACTAAAAACTTTTGCATTCACTCAATTGATATTTAAAAAAAAATCGTTTTTCTAAAAATAGCTTCCGGTCACACCGGCTTATATCTTAAAAATAAAATAAAAATTAAACTTGTAAATTGCCGAATCAAATACCGACCACACGGCAAAAAAAGTTTGTACTTTTTACAACAGGTTATTGTCTACAAACGTCGGCAATTTTTAATTAATTAATTTTCCGATCGCACCATCCGGTTCTAGTTTTACAAACAAAAGTACAAACTAAAATTGTTAATGAGGTGGGAAATAGAAGGATAGATTTGTATACCCAAATCGCAATAAACGAGTTTGTCACTTGTTTATAAAAATTATTTTGACAAAACTTCGTATTCCGATTTTACGCAACTATTCTTTACCGCGCAGATCGTTCGCAGGCATGAAGAACGAGGATAAATAAAATGCAAAGAACTCTACGATGCGGAGACTTCCGGTTTGGCTTGATGAAGCTGTTTCTTTTACCGCCGCGTGCTTTTCCTATCCAGTTCCATCATCGAGGCGGTCTCATCAGACGTTCTCGTTTGGATCTCCATATCGATGCTGCTGGAATAATCAGGAGCTTGTCTTCGTCCTCAAACGGAAGCGGGTCTAGACGCATCTATCTGCATCATTGATCGCCGTTCGATCTTCAGCATTTTCCTCATTCTATTTTATATCTCGTGTTCGCGGTACTCACTGTTTTGGCACAAAGTAAACGTACCAATGACTCAACGTCCCAGTTATCGGATAACTGGTTCGCAGACTTAAGTTTCTCACGAATATGATGGTTAAAAAATTACAGTTACTGTTAAAATAGTATCTACAATTAGCAATTGATATGCATGCAAAAGATCGGTATAGACTATGTGTAGGGGAGAGTGGGGCAAAACGGGACAGAAAATCGAGATTTATGGATGGGGAAAAAAGGGACGTCCTAAAGTTATCCTCATAAAATGATATTATCATCAAATGATTGCGTTTTTAAAAACGCAATTTTCCAATAATTTTCGGACGTCCCATTTTAGCCCGATCGATGCATCGCGAATTTCTGTTCCGTTTTGCCCCCACCCTCCCTAAATAATAATTTAATTGTTACATTTGCTTAAGCGATAGTCGATTTTTGAGTTCGGCCACTGGTACGCGAAATCGTGAATCGACAGATCCAGTGTCGGGACAACGGGCAAGACCCGAAAGAAGTTATGTTAGCTGGGCTTTGATGCAACATATCACATGTGTTATTCTATGAATATACATGTTTTATTGGAGAAATTAATAGAATCCTGTTCTTATTCGTGTTTCCATAAACTAGTTGCGTTCGTGCGTCATTACTCTCGGAATTAACGTCTGTCCGAAACATCAGGACATGTCTTGTCAGAAAATCGGGACATGTCTTGTCCGGAAATTGACACGCATGAATAGCTGTTCATTCCACTAATACATTCCCCAGCATTTTCGTGAATAAAAGTTTTTCAAGATATCGCAAAAGTTTAAAGGATGTGTTTTGAAAAAAAGAAAACTCTAATCTTAAGATTGGTTCCCGCTGTATACGAAAATGATCGACGCATCTTAGCGAAAAATGGGTTTGAAGATACATATCGCCTTACACCTCCGTCCACTGTTAGGTTTACCTTGCATACGTATTTTTTTCAACCTCCTTCGACCTTCCGATTTACCTCCCGATGGTCGGAGAACTCTCTGAAGCAGAGGAGAACCGCAGGAAGAAATGCACCTAAGCCGCACGGCGGAAGGCGAAGGAGCGAGGCGACGAGTGCCTCGAGCTCCGAAGCCTCCCAAAGTCACTGTTCGCGAATTCATTTTCATTTTTATCCCCCTCGTCCACCTCGTTCTCTCCTCTCTCCTCTCTTCGTTCGCGCGAGCCCGTTTCTCCACTTTTTTTATTAGCTCGTTTCTCGGTTTCCCAACGACGGTTTCCACGTGAATCCTCTGGGATTGCTTGTCCGTAGCTCGACGCTGCGAGACCACCGCGAAGACTGAAGAGACGCCAGACGTCCCGGGAGATATCAGTATACTCCGGTCTACCAGTCGTACGAAGGAGAATGGAAAGGGCGAATGAAATAATAAAAAAATAACAATAAAAAAAGCCATCGAAAGAGACTGGCCGGGGTTGGCCGCACGATGCATATAGTCTTGGTGCACCGTGACTTTTCTTTGCCCCGGCGTTTCAGCTCTGAGGCTCACGGGATATGAGACTCTTCTCTCCGCTCTTCCAGAAATGGCTCTCCGGGGGTGATAAACTTTTATGAATTACCACACCCCGTCTCCTGTGAGCGCAGCATTCCTCTCGTCTCACCTTCGCTCCTCCCTCTATCCAAGATTCGCCCTCTCCTCGCTGGAATAACTCCTGGCGCAGTTCGTCCGTTGCCTCACTGTTTCTGGGCTTTTGCTTCGCCACGTAGCCGCACGCTGGACCCTCCGTGCGGGTGAACAGGTCGAGAAGGAATGAAAGGAACTGCAATAAGAACGAGAAGCGGGTCACTGGAGACGCGGGACTCCGCTATCAGTTTCGCCGGAGCTGCCGAGTATAGGGCGGTGCACCGCGGAATAAAATGAAACGGACGACGGCGAAGGAACTTGTGGAGAGTTCGTTTGGCGAGTATAATTAAACAGTCTGGATTTCCATGGTATTGTCACTTGGGCGGTCAGGGGATTGCGGGATAATGTCGCGTACCTGAGGGAGAATCTTAGTAACTGAGGTGTAAAGTGAAGTTTTGATTTAAAAAATGTTCGATAGATACTGACTTTGGCAGGTTGTTTGGCTATGTAACTGCGTTACCGAGGATAGTGACACAGTCATGAATATCACTGTTATTTTTATCTGTTTTATAAGTGTCTTATTTTTTTATTATTAGACTACGTTCATATATTTTTATTGTAAAGACAACAATACGTTTATTAATTAATTTGTATTATAAATGATTAATTACCCTCTCTCCCAATACTCGCCCCTGTTATGGACGATAATTGCTCGGACGTTTCTCATGCACGGAGCCAATGCAGACTTCCTCATTCCCAGCAGACTCAAAAAAAAAATCAAGAAAAAGAGTAGAAAAAAAAGAGTCTGCCAAAGACGCCCGGTAACGAAACTTCGTTATCTTGGCTTCTCAGCTTCAGAAACATGGAAGTTAATATATCACCGATGAAATACGATAATATTCGGTCGATAAAGTTCACGGGCTGATGGAGATGCAACGATAAGTAACGACTCCGGGCTTTCGCCATCCATAGCCGAGTGAGGGGAGTGCGAGCGAGGCTGCGGGTCGCCGCGGCGCAGTAGGGACTGGCCCGTACTGGTCAGACACAAGCCACGTACCGTGACGCAGGTAGTTTCGGATGAGGTATGATCACCCCGGGAAATCTCACGGCTGGCGTCGACCGCCGCAGCTTCCTCCTCCACCCCTGCCAAACCATCCTCCCCCCTTTACGGGCGTCTGGAATTTCGACGGTCTCTCCAAACTCCGTTCCGCACTTCGGCATACCTCTTTACCTTTCGTGCAGAGTACCGCGTGCCGATGAGAACGCGATGGTCAAAGCATCGATGCATTTCCATCAAAAGGTCACTTTTTCGTTTTGCCACATTCGCGTCGGATTTTTCCCTCCTTAACCGGCTCGACAGTTTTCCCTGAAACAAACGCACACGGAGCGAGGGGATTCGAATGCATTTCATAAAATTTTAACGTAACCTCACACAGCGAATACCTCAAAAACCTTTAGAATTTTATGTTATTTCATTTTATGGTATCACTCGCAGCGGCGCGTATACGCTGGAATTGCCGCTACCTGTATTCACGGCATATCGCGGTCTCGTAGAATCCTCGAACTGAGAGCTCAAACGTGAATTTTTATATTTCGCAGAACAGAACGAACCGCCGTTCTCCGTTGATTTCCATTCGGAGCCTCGCTCGTTCTCTTCGTCGCTCACGGCACGTCCAACTTCGCTCGCGACAAATTCTCCGGCGTTTAAGCCCTCCTCCCGCTTCCCTATCGTTCCTCCGCCATCGTTCTGAAATAAAACTGAAAAAAGGATTAAAAAAAAGGGACACACTATAAAATAAAACGTATCCGACTCTACGGCGGGGGGATTTCGGGACATATACGTGTACTCTCTCGCGCGTCGCTTCGACAGCGAATTTTTTTTCCCCTCCCGACGTCCTCTCCGTGTTCCATGATCGGGCGAGCGAGGAGTCGGGCACGTCGGAATGGGCGAGCCGTGGGATAGTCGTCGAAAAACCAGTGGGTGAAACGGCTGCGCGGAAATATAACCGGCAAAGGGATGCCGAGGGGAACGAACGGACGAACAGAGTTTTCCGCGCTTTTAGCGGAAACAGTTCGGCAAGTTCGCCACAGCTATGGCGTTAATTGCGTTTGGGACGACCGGACCACCCGCTATGCTGGCAAACGCTCCGTTTTTTTTTCTTTTTAATCTTTCTTTTCCCTCTGTCTCCTCCCTCCATCATCCGCTTATGTCCTCCGCAGCTCGGTCGCGTGCTTTACATCCGAACGTGCCGAGAGGTAAAAACTGCGAAAGTTGCATCGAGTCGAGAATGAGGGATCCTCTAATGGATACGGAGGACCGGGATTGTATGTCGGGCTTTTTGTTTTACGCTGTAATTTTTGTATCGATCGTGGCGTGCGGAATCAAGAATTTCCCTTAGCGAAGATAAATGCTCTCTATCGGCGTAAAAAAAATCCCAACTCCCCTGGCAAATTCCAGCCCGTGCACACCAAAAAAAGTTCGTACTTATTGCAACGACTCATTGTGGACGAACGTTGACAATTTTTTACTTGTTCATTTTTTCGATCACACTATTCGGCTCTAGTTTTGCAAACAAAAGTACAAACTAAAATTGTCAATGACACGGAAAATAAAAACACAGGTTTGTATATTCAAGAATAAACAAACGAAGTCTGTCACTTATTTAACTAAATTCTTTTTACGAAAGTTCGTATTCCGATTTTAGGAAATTATTTTTTACTTTGTGCCTCGAAAGAAATCTTCCCTGCACGCAGAATTCAATGGGGTAACGTGGGTGAGCATGGCCCACTAAAAAGTTCCGACCTGTCTCCCAACGCCCGAAGAGAAATCAGAATTTCGTGAAAACGATATTTTTCGCGATTTTTTTGCGTCACATATCATTCGAATTTTTTCCTGCATGCTCGCTAATTTGGTCCACCGACAAATGGCTCGAGCAGGCTTTGGTACGGTCCGAGCAGGTGTTACATATGAAAAAAGCCCGCCACGGCGCTTCCGTCTCTTCCTTCTACCAGTGAAGACTCATTTCTCCCCTGCGGAAACAAAAAACTCCCTCCGAGGAGAGAAAAACTGCCGGCTTACGGTCCTCGAAGGAATTTCTTTTTAACTTTTTTACGCTCGCCATAGATCAGCCTGGAGCCGGAAGCGCCTCCGCGGCGCTTAGCCTGATGGAACGATGAGAGCGGTCGCCTCAAGTATCAGTTTACGGGAGGGACTCATCGACGGAGAGACTAAAACAAAACCGCAGGATAGACGATCTTCCTGTAAGAATAGCTCGGTCCGTCGGACACAACAGCCAAATCGTCGCAGGCCCTGGCGCGGAGAACAACGGAGGAGCCCCGCGAAGCTCCGAAGGTGCGCGCCCGCAGGGGACGTTACGATAGCAAAGAATAGAGGAGAATAAAGAAAGTCGGGAAAGCCGGATGTGCGAAGGGCAAGAGGGTGGAAAAGTTGCGGGGCGACCCGCAGGACGAGAGAGCGGTGACCCGACGGAAACTTGTCCCTTTCTCCGGCACACACACACACACACACACAGGGAGGAAGAGAAAGGCGTGTCTTACACGCTTTTTAGCGCCGGTAATAAATCAGCTGGGGTGAATGCGTGTCGCGCAACCCCCGAGCCTGGGGACGTCGTGTTTATGCGAAGGCACGGACTTGTTCGCAACATTCTCGTACCAGCGCGCGACTCGCCCCATGGACTCCCCCGGATTTTCCTTCCCGCTCCTCGCTCTCTTATTTCAACCCCTTTTCACCCCGCGACGCGACGCGTTCGCATCGAGACCCACTGACCTCCCTCCCCTTCCTCTCTCACTCCTGCCCTCCAGTCTTCGTTTATTCACTCGGCTTTTTCCACCCTCCTCGCCCCGGAATCCTTCGCCCCTTGTTTATGAGGGTTCAAACCCCGCGTAGTTTTACAGCTTCCAAGACGAATCCTTTTATTATGATTTATCCCCGAGATTTCTACGACCCTCCGCTTGCCCAGCATCCGGTTTAACGCCACTCTCCGACTCGCTTGTTTGTCCTCGTCGCATTAAACATTTCTCCGGTTATGCCCACTGAAATTGATTCTTCAGTCAGTGCGGATGGGAAAATTGGTCGAGATGAAGAGTAACGCGATGTTAAAAAAAAAAAAAAATAGAAAGCCGTAATGGGAAACCTTATCGCGCGAAAGTTCGTCTCTCGTCGTTATTCTTATTCTCACGGTGAAGAAGAAGAGGAAAAAAAAAGTGCGACGACTTCGTGGGCTCGGGGAATTCGCTATTTCTGCGTTGGCTTTTTCCTCCGATTTTCTCCCTCGCGAAATCTCTGACGCGGATGAAGAGCGAAGTGCCCCGGAGAGCGTCAGCCCGAGAAGACGCGGACGTTGATGGATTCGTCTTCGGAGGGCGCGCCGGGTTTTCGCGGGTATATATACCGTGTGTATTTCAACGTGAGTGAAGTATCAGACGTGTTACACCTACGGGCGAAGCGACGCTGTCGTCGTTGACGTCTACGGCGTCGACGTCGTTTTGTTACTTGGGGGAAAGCCGAACGTTCCTTTGGCACTTCGTCCCTTGATTTAGGGGAGGTCAGACCGAAGTCTGGAGCAAATCGGTCGACCGCCGACGTTGATGTTCGGTCGGCAAGTTACGAAGCTTCACCCCGAGTTCGATCGGAGAGAAGTTGGTCATCACTATTAATCCTTTATTAACATTGATAAACCCGGAATTATCAGCATTGGACGATTGATCGTGTGCTTTTTTGGTTTTTGCTAGTTTCATTGATCGTCAGCAATTCTCTCTATTTTTTCGATATGTATTTAGCGGGCAAATAATACTCGTATTTTCTAACAGACTCAACTTGCGTTACGTTACGTTATTAACGACTTAATTGGGTCCAGCCCGTAATGACTCAATAAATAAATAAATAAATAAATAAATGATTATTATTATGATCTATTCATCCAGTTTTATTTCTCTGAACAATTAGTTTTTCAGACTCATCATTTTTCCTCCATCGTTCTAAAAACTATCATGGATATCGCCGGATAAAGGGTCATTTCCCATACTCTTTTTCGCAGGCGATCTACTCGACACATATTCGACGAATTATTTTTTTTTTTCGAATTTTCCATCGAAATTGTTATCCTGCGTTATCGTCTCTCGATATCGTCGCGCCGATATAAACGGTGATCCCCTTTCCCCTTTCTGCAACATAGCCGCTGCATTCGCACTGTTATTACGACTCGGCGGAAGGACCGGCACTGAGTCGTGCTGACCGGTATGCCTGTACAGCACACACGGTATTGTATGGAACGGTCATACATAGCGAGCAATGGAAGCGTACATATGTCCGGCTTCGCTGTTCGCTTCCACAACTCGATGAGCACGATTTCCACGCATCCGGGGGTTTGACCCCTGGTCAACCCCCCGTCAGGCCGGGGAGGGGAAGGGGGGTTAGCTGGCCCGAAAACGTATCCATCCGGTACCGGCACTCGTAGTCATCCCTGTCATCGTCCCTTCTACCGCTGACGCTAGTTTAACGCAACATTCGAGTAAAGTGCCAACTGTTTCGGTTGTAATGTCCGAGGTTCGGTGTACCGCCCGCACGAGCTCTCCCTCGCTATCTCTCCCCGACTGTGTCGAGTTTCTGGATGGGCTCGGAGTCCGCCGTCCCCCCGAGGTACTCTCGTCAAGCGCAGAGAATCCTGATGGTCTCAGCTATATGGACTGCGTACCGGTGCAACCGAACTTTCGACATTTCCACAGAACCACCAGTGCGTTCCATGTAATGCACTAAAATTCTCGTCCACCTCGAAACTGGAAAGCTCCGAGGTGCAGGCTAGAGCAACTCGCGACTCAGCGTCCCGCCCTCGCTGCGAGTTATCGGACGATCGGGACAAGTTGGATTCGAATTGTCGTGGCAAATGAGAAAATTACAAAAATTAAGTCAACGATCGCTTTGGGATTCTAGAACGGTGAGTATGACAGACTCGAAATTAAATTCAACGACCTTTCCAGCGACATGAGTCGGAGATGTTTCCTTGAATTTCATAGATATCTTAGATTCGACTTCAGTTATCAGCTAAATGTCCGTCACGCGTGTTCCCTTCAGCCTCCTGGACGATCAACACCCATACATTCTTGCAGCGTAGAGTATTCAAATTCTACTCTGTATAGTATTTTTTTTTTTCATCTCTCCTATATCATCGTCGTTTTTTCAGCAACTCCATCATTTTTGTGACTCAAAGCTTCCCGCTCTCGCTGGGAGTTATTCGACGATCGGGACAACTTGGATTCGAATTATCGTAGCAAATGGAAAAAGAAAAAAATAGTCACCGATCGCTTTACGTCGATCGTGTTTTACGTACGCGTGAAACGGTCCGTGTGATAGACTCGAAATTAAATTCAACGACCTTTCCATCAACATGAATCGATATATATTCTTGAATTTCATAGACATCTCAGATACGACTTCAGCGCCCTGCCCGGCCGATGCGGGACATGAGTTATCAACTAAATGTCCGTCACACGTGTCTCCTATAGCCTCCTGGACCATCAACACCCATAAATTCTTGCAGCGCAGAGTACCCACATTCTACTCTATATAGTATAATTTTTTTTTCTTCATTTCTCTTCTATATCAGCGTCGTTTTTTCCCCAACTCCATCACTCCGGGATTTCCCTTCCGGGGCGGAGGGCCCACCTTCCCGCGTGTCCGGGGCTTCTCGATGCTTCTCCCAAGGCAAGAAGATCTTCGCTCTCTCCTCGAGGATCTATCACCGCGAAAATCCACGCTGGCTATAAATTCGTTTCGCGGAGGCTGGTGCATGAGCGCACCCGCCACTGAGTAACAGTACTGCCGGTACGTACCGCGATATGTACGTGCGTTACTGGGAGATGTGGGAAACGGAAGAAGAGTCCTACGGAGGCCGGGACGCGCGTCCGTTTCGTCGATGCTGCTCCTCTCGTTCGCTTTTCCCCAACGAAGACGAATAGCTGTGATTTTAAAAGGTACGGTTGCTTCGTGAGCCGCGGGTGAAAAAACCTACCGATTATATATATATATATATATATATATATATATATATATATATATATATATATAGTGCTGTACGTTACACCCACGTACGGATAAAGAATAGCGTGCAACCCTGCAAGATACGTGATCTGAATTCCTTTTGACCCCTCGCGTCCTCGCCCGGCAAAGATCGCGACAATAGGCGTGACATACGGAGACCATTATTCGCATCTTACCATTTTTTAGTTCTCTTTTCCCCTTTTTTTCCTCGTGGATATCGCATCTGTTCGCACGCTGGCTTGTCCGACGTATCAATCATATCCAAAAGCAGCCTCTCAGCAACGGCACGATATTTCTCATAGACGTTCTTGTAGCGGGTACAAAATTGTCACGGAGGTGACAAACTGGAGTGTCCTATAGGTGGACTGTAGACGCGAGTCTGTAGAATGATTATCGGACGAACGAGTTACACTAAGGAGCCACATGCGATGATCGACGATTGGAGCCTGAGAAGACCTGGATTGGGCCTTATCAGAAATTTCTTACATTTCTTTTAAAAATGTATAAAAATGTTTCGTTTCTTTCAATTAAATATGCAATAATTTGCCACTCACTGAAGAATGTATGATCGACATGACTCTTCCTGCCCTTTCCCAGCTGCTTAAATTACCAGGATAAATCTATTGGTTGTCATCGGATGATTCTCTAAAGAGACCTCGATGCCGCAATTTCGGTGGTATTTACTGCCGCATTGCCTGTGTACCGCCGTCCTCATCAGGACCTGACGTAACGCTCTGAAATTGCTTTAATTTCTTTCATCTTTTTCATTTCTTCCACTTTTTAAAAAAATTCAATTTTTCTAATTTATTTCAATTAAATATGCAATAATTTGCAACTCACTTAAGAATGCATGATCCGCATGACTCTTCCTTCCCTTGCCCGGTTGCTTAAATTACCAGGATATCTCCACTGTTTGCGGTCGGATGGTTCTCTAATGGGGCCTCGATGTCGCAATTTCGGTGGTATCTACCGCCGCATTGTCTGTGTCCCGCCCTCCCCTTCTGCATCGTGTCTTGAGCCTACCGCGGTGCCGTCTGCTCGCATACTGCACAGGCCTAGTGTATGCCGGTTACACGGAATCAAACCGGTGTGAGAGCGTTACAAGGAGCACGGTAGCGGATCAGACCAGGCCGAAACAGGGATTCGAACGGTTATTACACGCTCCTAACCCCTTGCGATCCGACCGTTCGACCTGTTTCACGTTTCCCGTTAGTCCTAATCAAAACCACGGTTGCCAAGCGTGTAATGCAGATCATTAGAAATTGATACCCATGAGTTCATCCACTTGTCCGTTTCTGCGCTCCGAAACCACCGGCGGCTTTTCACCGATAACACTGTGCAATGGTAATTGGATACTATAATAATAGATACGGTAATTGTATAAATGGGAGCACTTTTGGACGGAACGTTCGGTACCGACGGAAACGGAATACTCAATGGGGTCTCTTTGTTATTACAGGTCAAACGGAGAACCAAGGCAAACCGTCCGAGGGATTCGAGAGAAAAGGCAGGAAACTTAATGGCTCGGTGATATATTTTTTTAACCCTTCCTCACTACTAAAACATGACTCTTCTCCTCCCTGCTAGTGATCTATGAAATTTAGCGGACTTTGTTGACGGATAGCTTCAATATTCAATACTTCGATATTTGATTATCGAACGATTTTCAATATTTTTCGAAGACATATCTTCGAAAAATAAAATTCGGAATAAATTCGGGCTTATATATATTCTTTTTTTATTGATTCGTTAAATTTTTTCGGCGACTTCGGTCTCTCGCACATTCCATCATCATGATTTGTTGGTCAGATAAATGAAATTTGTTTAAATAACCTGTTTTGTTTTTTGTCAGAAAAATCGAAAGGTTGGGAGGAATTCGCGATTCCATCGCTTTGATCTGCACACCCAGTTTCTGTTCAACCGAGCGAATCGCGCAGTGCAAATTTGCCGCCCAATGTTGCCAATTCCTATCGTAACCTGCATTGTGTATGCTGAACGTCAATACAGCAGCACTGCGGTCATTGTTGATTCCATGTCTCCAGCGACTACGCTTTATACCGTATCCGCGCGATAAGCCATGCTCTTAACGACAATCGTAGGGATTTAGAGGAAATTCGGGAGAATTGCCAGCACGCCGGCATGATCGCTGTCGAGTGGTTTATTGTTTATCCCGCCGGTCTGCAGATGCGGGCTCGGATTATAGAAGTTGAGGAGTCGCCCGACAAATCCTCTCCGTCAATTGGCCCTTTGCTTCCCTCCTCCGTTTTTACTCCGGATAACTCCACGCAGCTTTTCCTTCGGTATCCCCTACTTGTGCACGTCTGGAGACATCGTTGGCTGAACAATTTGACGCTCGGCCCGGAGCTCGAATGCCATTCGAAGCGAGGGACTACGCTTTTTGCTGGCTCTCTTGCCGTCGAGATCGACAGAGTTTTCTCATTTTTGGGACGTTTCTTATTGCGGTAAAGCATGTAAAAAAAACAGAGAAAAAATTGGACGGAAGCGCCTGCCGTTGAGCTTCGCACCAGCGAAACCGGCGACTCTCCGATAACATCGGAGAAAGTACGATCGGTGGGACACGGCACGAAACTAACAAAGTTTGCCGGGCCATGTGCTGGATAAACCAGAGCGAACTGATGGCGACATTGCTTCTTTCTTCTGCAGCTATAGCTTATCCGCAGCAGCAGGGGCGAGGGGTGGTTTATTTGGACCATCCACACGGGCACGGAATGATCCAATTACTCGACTCCTTGTGTTTCATACACAACGCCACGGAGCCAGGCGGACGGGGACGAGGGACGGGAAAAAAGTGCACGAGGGGAACATCGAAACGTGCTCGTTTCGTCGGCGTGCACTGGCTGCGAGTACGTTACTGTAAACATCACCGGGGGAAACTCGCTTGAATTACTCGGACTTCGTCGGTCCGATCATTACGGAGCGTTACCACTGTCGCTCGACGCGCGTTTAGTTTCTTTTGTTAAAATAACACTCCAAATGGTTTCTTCATCCGAGACCGACGCGTTCTCCCGACGACGTCGGATACTCGAGATCGAGAAAGTTTTTCGGGGCCGCAGTCCGAAGTGAGAAAAAAAAATGGCGGAGGCAACTTTCGTTCCTTTGGGCAATTCATGAGGAAGTATTTTCCCCCGAAATAAAATGTCGATAAGTCAATCTACCATCAATTTTTTATTTATCGCGCGAAAGATTGAGCCCTCCCTTTTTTATTCAGCGTCGTGTGTGACGTAGGCTGAAAGCTCGCGGCGCTAGGACGATGGTTCAGAGTTGTAAGGCCCGAATTCACGCCGGCACTGAAGAAGTCTCGCAGATCGTCGTCAGGGAAATTAATTGCCAACGATCTTCACTTGTTTTCGTTTGTTAAGAAGGATCAGAGTTCGATACACTAAAAGTAAAGGTTTACACTGGCGTTGAACAAGGATATTGTTTATTCAAGAAGCAAACTCAACAGTTATATACACTATTTCACTGTAGTTCAAATTAATACGGAAGTTGTTGTCGCAGAGTTAAATTTGTTTCAAGATTTGAAGTACTGCGCTCAATGTGAGTCTACCGTAACGCGCGCGTAGAGAATGAATGATGCGATTGTTCCTTACGGTGGTAGTTCTTACTCATTAAAAAAAATTGTGTTTTGGCAAAAAGTTAAAAAGGTGGGAGTGTCTTAGTCATTCAGAGCGATCTGTGAAGAATCCATTAAACGACTGATAGAAAAAATAAGAAGCGATTTTTAAGCGTTGACGAATGAAATTGTTATTCGAGTGGGAAGAAGACGCCTTCCGCAATCGCGTCTTTTAGGTGGGTAAAAAGGCTTCGCACTTGGCGCTGACTCTCGCGCGGTGACGCATCGAAGCTGACAACATGCTGGTTAATAACAGACCCATCGACCGTCGCGAATTGCCTTTTTGTGACTCTTTGACTGTAAAGGATTTTCGTCTTTATTAGAAGTGACTCATCTGCATCGCAGATGATCGCTATGCTCGCAAAGGTCTAAGACCCCAAATTTTCTTAAGGATTCGTCAATCCTCTCGTCGAGAAAGTTTTACTCATTTAATTATCGGAATCCGTCTGACGCGTCGAAACATCAGGCAATCAAATCTGTAGCCTTGAATGAGCCCAAGTAATGAAGAGAGGACTCAAGCTTTAATATAACGATTAAGTTTCCTTCCAAGTACAATTCTTTGTTTCCTTGTGAAGCGTTGTCCGACCATGCAGCACGATTACTGCTGTCCGCCTCTTTGATCGAATGTAGCGTCGAGCGTTTTCCCTCTCCGGTAAACCTAACGAGACGAACAGTAACGTGGAAACAGGGTTCAGTCTGTCACCCCTTTCGCTGTACAAGGGAACGTGGCACCCTGCTCGTAAATCGGTTTGCATCAACTAGTGGAATGCGTGAGCGCCGGGCAGAAGCACAGGCACCGATAGGATCCATCCTCCCTCCGAAGCATTCACTTAATCGTTCTCCGCGCGGCATTCGCGTAAACTCCACCGGCCGATTCAGCGCGATCGGAATCCGCCTCCTCCCCCGTTCCCCTCTCTCTCATCCGACCTTATAATTGATTTCCTATAGGTATCAAAGGACCGGACGTTCGCTCGCAGGACCACGAGCGGTAAAACCAAACTCGCTCAACCGGGACTCTCCCTCAGGGTTGTACCGTGTCGACCGCTCGTTCGTGATCGCGTACCCGAGGGAATTGAAATCTCTCTCGCATTCTGTGTGCCGAGTTCTCCGGAGTTGTATATACAGGGAATGTCCAAGATATACATAGATATATAGAGCTTTTCCCCGCAGAGATTCTTGGGAGAAAACAGAGCGACAACGGGCGTATTTGTCTTCCTCGTCATTCCGTTGTAGTTTAGTTTTCCGTGTATATACACACACCGGGGCTTGTGGATGCCGCGATTGAGGTGAAGTAAAACAGACAAGAAGAGGATTTCTTCGGCTCACTTTTATTCTCCGGCTCGCATATTTCCCTCCGCTCGCCGAACCCTCCGACCGTCTCTTCCGGCGGGAAGCGGCTGGGAGGCAAAACTTTGCCGGGTCTTCGAAAGCGGTACACGATATGCCAGTGCTGTCGGCACTTCCGCGCCCACTTGCGTGCTACTTCACGGTAAAACTACCCGAGAGTCCTCCTCGGACGGCATATGCGACACGGCCAAGATTGCGAAAGGCGCGCGACGAGACTGGGAAGAGAGGAGGGAAAACTCTCGACGACAGGAAAGTTTTCTACGTATATCGAGAGACATCAGCGTGAGGGGAGGTTTCGGGGGATTGGCAGCCTCTCTTCGTCGTCTCGTCGCTTCCACGGGTGCCCGGACTCTTGTAGCCGAGGTCTCAAATTGCGATGTTCCTCCCTCACGCTCACCCTTCGGGGCTCGCTTCCTCATCATCCGCCCCCTCCCCGATTCCCCGGAATCGCCCCTGCTCGGCACTCTGCAACAGGACGATTTCCGCAAAGTCGGCTAAACGCCGCCCGGAGGATTTTCCATTCTGTTCGCGGTAAATATAGGATGCACGGACGATACCACGAGCTGCCCACGTTTATCTTCCACCTTTCTCGATCTCCGTGGTATTTATTTATTTTTTATTGTGTTTTTTTTTCTTCATCTCGGTCTGCACTGTTCCATGTGTATCCACTTTTCTCGCCGCGGAGTGAGGGAGTGGCGTGTTTCTACGTACAGATTGTGGACTCAAAATCGCAACGCTCGAAGCGTTGCGAAAAGTAATGCATTTTTGAAACGAAGAAGAAGAAGAAGAAGGGGGCGGCTGTCGAGTTTCCGGGAAAACGTTGAACTCGTCCTACCCGAGACAGCGCGAGCGGGGATGTTGCACAGCCCCAAAGTGTTTCCATCTGTCCCCGGGCGCATTTGCGAAGTCTCAAGAATTTATGGACAAAAGTTATCGGGGCAGATTGAACCGAGGCGTTTGGTACACGGCCGGTTCTTCTCTCGCCTCCCGGTCTCGCTCGGCGCAACTCGCCGGCAATAAGGTCATATTGAGAGACGAGCGAATTCACTGGGTCCGGAGAGTATTCCGTGAAAACAGAATATCTTATGCTGGCGATGCGGGGGGGACAGAGAGGAATCCGAGAATCGATTCCTCATCTGCAGTTTTCTATCTTTGTGCCGGATTCGGTTGAAAAAGACACTCGTGCAAGCATCGATTTTTAGGGATGACGAAAAAAATATCATTCATAGACAGATTCATGCACAAACAAACTACAGCGGACCGAGGATATGTTTTTGTCATTGAAATAATTTCTTGTCGCGGTACTCCGAATCAAACTGAATGGATGAGGAGAACAAGAGTTTCGTTCCTTAATCCAAGTTCTACCTTTATGCCAGCTTCGGTTGAAAAAGACACTCTTGCAAGCATTGTTTTTTAAGGATGTCGAAAAAACCATTCATAAAAAGATTTATGCCCAAATAGAGTAAGGCAAATCAAGCATATGTTTTAGTAATTTCTCAAAGCAGAATCTATCTCTGAAATAATTTCGTGTCTCGGCACTCCGAATAGAACTGGATGGGTGAGGAGAACAAGAGTTTCGTTCCACAATCCAAGGTTTCTACTTTTACGTCGTCTTCGGTTAAAAAAGACACTCTTGCAAGCATTGATTTTTAAGGATGTCGAAAAAAACCATTCATAGAAAGATTCATGCCCAAATAAAATATAGCAAACCAAGCATATGTTTTAGTAATTTCTCAAAGCAGAATCTATCTCTGAAATAATTGCTTATCTCGGAACTCCGAATCGAACTGGATCGATGAGGAGAACAACAGTTTCGTTCCATAATCCAAGTTTTCGTATCCCGCAAGCATACCGTACACATTCAGGATGTCTGTTGTGTCTATATGCTTGATCGAGCTCTCGTATCGGTCGGAGAGTTTGATGAATAGTGCATCATTTTCGGTTCGCCGTGGCAGCGGAAGGCTGCCCATTTCGGTAGACATGATGTTGGCTGCTGGTAGAACTGATTACAGAAGGCGCTCACGGTTGAGCTCGCCCGACCAAACGCAATCTGTATGACGGATCGTGGGCCTTGCGGGCACACGCGAGAGTGTACAACGAAACGCGCCCCCCAGACTCAATCAGAAACCCACGAACCGTGGTTATCCGACAGGCCGTGAGAGCGGTCCTACCGTCACAACCCTCGACCGCCATTGACACACCGAGTTTCATCATCCCAAGAATAATTATCGACTCTACGTGCATCCACAATATCTTCCAAAGGAGCGATGGTCTGATCATTCACGGTTCTTTACCACTTGCGACTTTCATACAATGTCCTTATCCGCTGAAAAAAAGAATCACATATCACTTTGTACGACCATTTTTTTCTCGAGTGGTCGGTATAATTATTACGAATTTAATTTTTTTTTTTTTTTAGTTAATAAACAGTCAATTTGTAACTTCTGACACATCCGAATAGCCTCTATTTGCAAGTTACCCCGTTCTTTCTATATTTTTGAATATTTAGAGAATTAATGAACGATAATGAAACCAAGAACCGGTTAAAGCGGAGGGATAATTAATGATAAAGATAAAGTACATACATGAAAAGGAAGGAAAAAGAAAAAAAGGGAGTGGAAATCAAGTTAATATTAGTTCTGGGAAACGGAAGCGAGGGTCGGAACAGCAAAGATGTAAATATAAGAAAAAAGTACAACGGAAAAACTGTGATTATTAGCAAATAAAGGATGTAGCTAACATAATATAACGATAAATGTATTTAAGTGAATAGCAATGCAGATTTATATAAAGCTAAGAAAACAGTAATACCATTCTGTATTACTTATAAGAATGTAAATAACGGAAAAATGACATTAAGGAGAGTAAGGGCAATGTAAAAGGTCGAAGAAACGATACATGGAAATAAAAACACTATCTAATAATAAAAAAGAGTTAATACAATGGAAACAGTTAATTAGTAAAATATTCGAATTTCCAAGAATTTGATAGGGTAACGTGTGAATATGACCGTTTGCAACAGAGCTAACAGTGTTCATCCTCGTGGATAATTTTACCCACTTTTCCTCCATTTCTCCGGAAGCGTTGATAACCTACTTCAGTCTCGATATACAAATCGACAGTCGCTTGCTTATCGCTTATCAGTGAATTCGCGGAGGGGCCGTTGGGAAGAGGGTGCAGATTGCTCAATAATTCACTTCGTTAGATCGATCCCACAGATCTATAGTGATACGTCTACTCGTTCGCTCCCCGGCAGAGGCATCAGAGAAGCGACGGGTCTACGCTAACGAACTGGCACATCTTCAGATGCAACTGATGGCCTCGTTGGCGTGTGACAGGAGCTAATAAAGTTTGTCCGGTAAAGGCAGAGAGAGTTTCGAGAGAGTCTTTCGTTCGCCGACTCTTGCTGCTGCTGCAAGTTCCGTCCGCGTTCGAGCGACGCATCTCTATCGGACGATCGGACATCTCGCCACCCCCTGTCCGTCCCTTTTTCTCCCTCCGTTACTCCGTCCGTCGGGATTCGTCCCAACCCCCCGATCCGACTGATCCGACGCACGCTCCGGGCGAAACAGGATCGATCCTGGCCGTCGAACCCTCCGCAGCGAAAACAGCCCGGACCTAGGCCCGGACCTAGGTATACATGCTGACGTTGTTCCCTCGCTCAGCCCTGCACCGTTGAGCTTCGGTATTATGAGGAAAAGGCACAGTACCGAGTGTCCATCCGAATTTATACCGACGTTGTGCACTCGTTTCGAAACCCGTCAAATCTGACCACCGGTCTACGTTCCCACTCCAATCGCATATATTGCTCTTTCGCCCTCTACCCCCCCCCCTCCCGCCCCCGCCTGTGCGCTTCGTGTCCATCGATAGACCAGACGTTTTATCTTCCGCGCCCTGGATGAAATTGTGAAATTTGCATATCGCGCTCCGAGCCGCACAGTTTGGACGGACCAACTGTCAGAAGACCAGCCAACGTCGCTGACGTGCACTCTCTATCCCTACCCCCAACCCCCCCCCCTCCCCCACATGCCAGCCGAGTCTCTATCCGCAATTCTCTTTTTTTATCCCCATCGCGCTCGTCATTCAAAGTGACTCTTATTACGAATGCTATATTCCTGCCAAAACGCGCGTATGTAACCCTCACTCTTCTTTATAGTTCTGGTATAAATACGTTTTTCGCCTCTCCGGGACCGCCAGCAGCGAGCACATTTTTTTTTTTACCGAAAGAGGGAAAAAGGAACGTAAAGTCGTTGGCCTTGCGGAAACGCGTTTGTGAAATTTACTACGAGGTAGAAAAAGGAAAAGGCGCGATTCCCAAAAAAGATAAAATAAATCGATACGGTGTGTGCGAGGGAAAGGGGATAAATTTCGTAAAACTGAAAGGGAGTGTGTGTGTATACCATAGTTGTCGGGTGAATTTAAAGCCGATTAATAACTAAGCCTCGGGGGAAGGGGGGGGGGGGGGTTGCACGCGTGTAGGGCCGGCTCCTCCAGTAGGGAACACACCGGCAAATATCAGGACAATTACGAGCAGGTGCAGCCGAGCAGGGAGGCCTCCGGGTGCGCTTAAACTCTGCTCAAATAAGCGCCGTGAGGGTTGCGGGCTTGCCGAAGGTTTCGGAAAGGGACGGAAAAGGGGTAAGAGAACAATATCGCTGGCTCCGTCGCTCTCCCAGACTCTCCGTAACAGTAGCTCGCAGCGGAGTTACCACGGGACGCCGCTACAGCCTGCTTGCCAGACCCTCTCGAAACCCTCCCCGACACCCCTTTACCTCGGTCGAAAATTTATGTTAAGGACCACCTGCGCCAAACGCGCGACCAAGGAAGAAGCACTCGGGAACGTCTGCGTCCCGGTGCTGTTCGTCTCCAGGGAAGCTCGCGAGAGTAGTCCTCGGGAGCTTCCGAGGGGTCGTCGACCTCCTACCGACAACGTTTACCTCCCCGTCGAACTACATACACTAGGGAAGCAGTGTTGATTCTACCGGCGATAAATAATACCAATCGTACTTACGTTAAGTACGGCGAAAAGCGGATCCAGCTTTCGTACTGTGTTTGCGAGACGATTTAGAGATTTGTTGCTTATTTATTTCTCAGTGATAAATTCGAATTTACTCGAGAATACACTGAGTGTTTGATCATGCACGATCCTTGGAATGGATACATAAATTCTCGGATGTCAAAGAAATGTCTGATTAGATACGGTCCTCGATGACTTGTGTGTAATCTTGGATACCAGGGAAATGTCTGATGTATGTCATCTCAGATGTCGGAGAAATATCTGATCGTGCATGGTCTCTTGGCCCACTTGGATGTATGCCATCTCGGATATCAGAGAAGTGTCTGATCATGCATGATCCTGGGCCACTCGAATGCATGTCATCTCGGATGTCAGAGAAATATTTGATCATGTGTGGTCCTGGACGACTTGGTTGCATGTCATCTCGGATGTCAGAGAAATATTGGATCATGCATGATCTTGGCCCACTTGGATGTATGCTATCTCGGATGTCAGAAAAATGTCTGATCATGCATGGTCCTGGACCACTCAAATGCATGTCATCTCGGATGTGAGTGAGATATCTGATCATGCGTGTCTCTGGACCACTTGAATGTATGTCATCTCGGATGTCAAGAAATGTCTGATCCTGGATGCCTTGGATGCCTGTCATTGTGGATGTCAGTCAAATGTTTGATCATGCATGGTCCTGGACCACTTGGGTGCACATCATCATGGAGCTTTACAGAACCTCATCGTCCCATGAAAATCTGTTTAAAATACTGAATTAAAGTGTGTCTACTGAATTCCAATGTCATTTTACTTATGCACACGAAACGTCGTTTCGGGAGACTGACGTCGAAGGATTTAACTCTCGTCTCCGAGCGATTCTGCAACCGGGTTATTCGGGGTGAAAAGCCCCGAATAACAGAGTGAACACGTAGAAGCAAATACGGTGTAAGGTGGAATGGTTCAACAATGTCTGATTAGAAACGGTGACGAGCGAAAGCCAGACTCACGGGTCCCTTTGGAGCCGTGGGCACGTTCGTTCACCGCGCGACCTCCGCACGAATCTGCGGCGAACCGATAAATCGCGTGTGGCATCGAAGCCCGCGAAGAGGCGGCGGAGGGAACGGGGTCGCTGAACGAAGGTTGAATTTAATGTTACCCCAACTACTGTACTATTCAACACGGAGTTATAGTTTGAGGATTCCGCTTTTCCAACTCCCCGGTCCTATTAAATAGCTACTGAACTTAGATTATCTGGCAAACAATGGCCGGACGCATTGTGTGATTCTCCCTCGCGTCTCTGGTGAACAAGCGATACACTGTCCTCCCATCGCGAATCGAGGGGGGTTAGCAAAACGACAAACCTACCCGCGGTTCACCCTCGAAATGTAACGTGGAAATGATGACTCTCATATTTCGTCCAGAGATCTAACTCAAGATTCACACGAATCGTGATCTCGATCGCTTCAAAATATCTTTTATCGGTAGATCATTTTTTGAAATTCATAATTGTCTCCACCTCCTGAAATTTTGACATTGAAGTAAAGGAAAAGAATTTTAAATATAATATTAAGCGTCTTTTTTGGAAGTCATTTGCAGATGAGATATTAGATCTTCCTAGATCATTTTCGCGAGCGTCCTCGCGTGTCTCGATGCTCTCCCGACAAGAGACGTTATTTAGCCGGTTACACGCGCAACAACAACCCCTGGCTCTTCGCCATCGCGAGGGGGTTGATATCCACGACTAATTCACCTCATCTATGACGATGATTAATCGATTTATCCGTCCCCGATGATAAATAAGGGACAGGGAGCGATGCTCGCGATATATCGCGGTGTATGAATCGCGGGACGGTTGAATAAGAAGGTAAGAGAGTAATGTTTGCGAGCTGTATCGTGAATATCTAATGGTTTATTGTAAGCGACGTTGGCGTGCGTCCTCCGATAGCTCCGCGTGCGACATTGACCGATCGCTCTTCGAGTGATTAATTCATCCCCCGCCAAGCCGACTTTTTCCTTTCCCGGAAGCGACGGCTTTCTGCACTGAGTCACAGAACACCGGATGTGTGAGTTATGAAAAAATTTCGATGAAACGCTTCGACGATTTAATCGTAAAATACATTGATGCAATTTCGCCCGCGTTTCCGGTAACGTTCGGGTAAACAGTTGGGCTTTATTACGCAAACATATGGTTCTATATCGTGCCGACCGGGTACGATCGTGTAACACGCGACACTCGCACACGAGACCGGGATTTACACACCGTGCATTAAGCGGAAAACACCGGTGCTTTTCTGGTCCCGCGGCCGAAACGTACGAGCGGCCGCGGTTCGACGCCATCGACCGGAAGTGCAAAAATTCTTTTCACCGGTCATTCACCCGATGGGTACGAACGTGGCCCGGTACCAGTTATGCCCCGTATCTGGAGTTTGCAGACTTCTTAACGACATCGGTAGCGAGACGCAGCGACGCTCGGCTTTTACTCCCGGTATAGTTTTCGTGGTCGTGGAAACACGCTGAACATAAAGTAGTCGGGCGTCTCGTGTACGTTCGATCGGAAAAACCAATCGTCCGACCAGCAGCCACGACCGGCTCTCTCGCTCCCCGCTCTCTCTCTCTCTCCCTCTCTCTCTCTCTCCCTCTCTCTCTCTCTCTGGCCCGAGATACCGCAACTCTACCCAGGAGCAAAAGGTGAAATGGAAACGCTTTTCCATAACGTTTCTTTTCTTTGTCCCCGTGAATACGCCGTGTTTTCGCGCTCGAGTTCTCCAAAGTCCTCGCAGCCGTAGCGCTGGCTGCATATTACCAAGTAGATACGGTACGAGTGTGAAAGGACTCGGATTCGATCTCTGTGCAGGCGCACCAACGGTCCGCGACGACGCGCATCTACGGTTCCTTAACTTACTGTGCACAATAATGATAATAATAACTTTGCGAAATCGGACCACTATGCTTCGTAACAATGTTATTGTTCGATAAGTAATACGTGCGCTTGATAGATTGACGATAAACTTGTGATATGGAAACTTGTCATTTTGTCTGTTGTGTATTTAACAATTTTCCAAAATAATAGTGATAAAAATGGTAAATCGATAATGGTGATAATGGTGATGGTGAATAATGTATATAAATAAATCAATGTTATAACTATGATTATAATTGTAATTATAATGTTTTATTGACTCCCCTAAGGGTTCCAATTTTTTACCAATCTTATCGTTTTGTTACAATAGCCCCTCTTTTCATTTTACATTTCTTCATACATATCTTTCTCCATCCTCCATCTCATCGACAATCTCACTGTAATTAATGGATTTTTTTTAACTTTACGGTAATAGTCGTAGATCATCGATCTGGTGAATAAATCTTTCCTTCAGACAAAGTCTTTTCAGGACTGTACGCCTCCATCAGTTCCCAGTGCAGAATTTCTTAAGGTAGAATTTCGCATACTGGCAAATTAGTGCAGTATAAAAAAATGTTAAATTTAATGTACAATTGTGATGACAAATTAATATACTTTTTTATTGAAATTAAAGTAAATTATAAAATGAAGTACTTTTACAGTAAAATTAAAGTACATTATTAAAAATTAAGAACTTAAAATGCTTTTAATGTACCGAACATTATTTTTTCATTGCAATCGTTCATGAAAATTAAAATACCATTTTTCGCCTAACAACTTCCAGTCCCGTACATTAAATTTCATACGAATTTTTATCAAAGTGTGACAAAAATAAGGTTTTCAAAGTCACGATGAAGTCGATGATTTCACGAGCCCGCGACTGTACAGCGAGTCTAAGTGCCTGAGGGGTTTGCCTTTCCTGCCTGTACGATGTAATTCGTGGACGTGGATACGTGGCGCATAGTGCATTGTAGATAGCCACGTGATATAAAGCTTGTGAACCACAAACGCGATTACGAACGCATTACGCAGGATATTGGTCTGACCCCGCCGAAGGACCTTGCTTCGAAGCTTCGCCGGAGTATACGTAGACACGCTTCGAAGCCACCATCGTAACGGCGCGCCTCGCCCTTCGACGTGCCTCGCGATTTTCCTCCTCGGATCCGAGGTAATTACGGATCGAGGCAATCTCCTTTTAATTGGTCCATCAGATAGCGTCTATCACCGTGGAGAGGACACGCGCGACTCGTGGCTCGCCCCGGCAAACGTTACGGTCTGTAACGACGTCCTCCTGGCCGCCCACCGCGTATTAGCAAAGCCGAACGATCGACTCCACCGCGTCCCGAAATCGTCTTCAATTCACTGTAACCTTTATGACGGTAAATTGATCTACAGATTAGCGCGTAAGCTCTCGTCGCACGAATTTAATTAGCTCGACGAATTAAACTCAGGATCGCTGCTTGGTCCGGCTAAACTCAGGATCGCTGCTTGGTCCGGCTAAACTCAGGATCGCTGTTTGGTCCGGAAGGGACCATTTTTACCATTTTTTTCACAATAGATAAAAAAGGTGTCCGTTTTGCCCCGCAAGTCCATTTTACGCCCCCCCCCCCCCTCCCCGGCCTTCGCCGTATTTAATCCCGTTTCCGCGATTGCTGATAATTCGGATTCCAACGAAATTTCTCCTGTCCTGACAATCTAAATAATCACGATAACAGGGTAGTTACCGATAACCGAAAATATTTTGGTGACACGACGACCAGGAGCCTCCGATGAGAGCGTATTATCCGCGTAAGCGATGCCCGAAACGCATTGTCAGGTAGCAAGTTCATATACAGTGAATTTTGCGTTGTACGTAAATCCATGAGACAGCTCTACCGTGTTACGGAATATTCGCCCTCGGCGGTGCACTCTGTATACTAAATCGTATACCGGATGTACCCGGGCGGGTTTCGAAGGATGTCCAGCTGAGATCGATTTTCGATGAAATTACCATGAGGCCCGTGTGGGTGTGCAGACGCGTGCGCGGGCCCCGGAGCGACTCACCGGCTCGTGTCAGTGGTATAAGCACGCGAATGGTCGGACCCTCGAGCCACTGTGCATCGGGCGAGTGCCCGGTGAGTACTCGGCCCGACACTGACAGAATACGAGCTTACGAAATCAATTCGTGAGTGACGGGCGTCCACCAACGTTGCCGTTAACCGACGAAACTTTTGAACGAGGCTTCGATCGGATGTAACACGGCTGGAATTAACTCTAAGACGGGCCGGAAGGCAAAAAGTTAAAAGAAAAATCGGGAAATCGAGGTGAAGCGTGACGCCCGGATAGTTCATCCGCGAGCCCATACGCCTTGAGGACACAGGTCCGAGCTGACGAAGTTCAAAGTTTATCGATAATTGAAAATGGAGGCCAATTTCGCGGAGGTGACCGGGCGGACGGTCCATAACTGACTGTAACTACTGTGTAAAGCATTATCTTTTTTTTTTGGCTGAACGGAAAGAGTTCTCACGTTTAATTTACCGATTGAATAATGAAGCCCGTGCGAGGTAGAGCCAGCGTAAGCCAGGTGGAACGGTAAAAAAAGACGGTGAAAAAAAATCGTACAATGCTGGATGCTCCGCACGAAATGAGTTAATGCTCGATGACCTTTTCATTTTTCTTCGGTCGGACGATTTCCCGTCGCGCTTTTTTTTTTGTTCCGCGTCTCCCCCCACCCATTCAGCTGGTATATGTATACGGATTCGCGCAGTCCTGGCCGGAGCTGTAGCTGGCAGAAGCGGGCAGCGGCGACCGTCGTTATTAAGTAATATCGGAGAGATTTCGCTCGAGGCCGGTTCGATGCGTCGATAAAATTTTCATTTCGCGGTTCGCTGGCCGTCGCCACCCTTTCTATATACTACTCGCGAGAGTTCTGGGCACAAAACCTTCCTCTCTCGCTCTGCCTCTCGTCCAATTGGCTCCATCCGCCCTCTGCCGTTCGCCGCTCATCCGGCCGGTCCGTCCGTCCTGCCTCTTGCTCCCGACCCTGCAACCCTCGATTCTCGATCCTCTCCCGGCGTTGCCCGCACCAACTCACCCGCGCAGCGTTAAAGCTATCGCCCCCGCCCGCAATTCCCAACGCGACGTGCACCTCACGAAACCGGCCTGCGATCATCCGGCGTTCTATTTGCGATCGGCAGGATCACCCGCGAGAGCTATCGAAATAATTGCCGAATCCTCCCTCGTCCCTTTTTTTTATTTTTTCTTTCTTGTAGTTCCTTTTTTTATGTCCCATCCTCTTTTTCCGGGTGGTTGGGATCTTTTTTTTTATCTCACAACGTTCCCAATTAAGCTCTCTGTTCGTCTGGCCTGAAACGTATATAAGCGGGATAACAGCGAGAGACGCCTGACGGGAGTAGCTTTTGCATTATTCACTCATGAAGTCATTCCAGCCTGCAGGAAACTCTTAAAAAATGTAATATTTGAAAAATTATTATTATTGTAATAATAAAAAAGGTAATATTGTCTCTGTAATGTTTTTAATTTAATTACTTCAAACAAGTGTTGGGAGATTGTCGAACCGCCTTTCCCTCTTTATGAACAATTTCTTCACTAAAACAATTAACACGTGCTATTTTTTAATCACACCGTGAAGAACTCTGTTACCAATTGATTGTCATGAATTTTTAAAAAATGCACTACAGTAGGGTAAATCATATCACCCGCGTAGATCACGCGGGTGATATGGCCACCGGTAATATCTTTTAACCTAACAAACGAATGGCGCTGCCGTTTACACAGTTTTCGGAATATGTGGATGCAACATGATTGCATCGAAAATTATCCGATTGTATGTGCAATGGTCACTACGATATGGCATTTACCTATATTCCCCGCAACTTCCCGGTGATATGGCCAGTAAAACCGTTTTCTTTTTAGTTTGGCATCCGAAACATTTGACGGAGGTAATTACTATCTTTCTGTAGTTCATGCAGATATCATAAAATACACTGAGTCATGTTTTGTGCGAGCTCTCTATGCTTCTCTAGGCCGAATCGGCCATCATTAATACTGGCAATATTACACTGAGAAAAAGAATAGTACTTCGTACTATAACGAATAGTTCTCAGCGGGAACTCCTATATACATCGTTTCTGATAGTGTATATTCAATTGGTTAAACTATAATTATGGTTGCATCCATGTAAGCATTATTTTTTATGGTCAGTATTGTCGCTTTTACGATTTCGCATTGCACCCGTCATGTCCGGGTGATATGGCCGATCGCAAATATTCATTTATAGAGCTGCAATCAAATCACGCATCAAAAATCTCGAAAGTTCCGAGTGAATTACTTCACTTCAATGTTCCTAGAGCTGGTTACGCGCAAAATAAAAAAATGTTAACATTACACCTCAAATCTTCATAGTTTACAAGATCATCGCCATATCACCCCGACTTACCCTAACAGTCGAAAAATGGCATCAAACTATGCGATAGGAAACTGGCTAGTGGTCTCTGCGGGATGACAGCGCACAGTGCCGGGATTATTCGTGCTGGCTTTATAGGATATCAGGGTAGAAAGAGTAGCGCCGCAGTGGTGGTAACGGTGGTGGTGGTGGCGGAGCAGGCCGAGAGACGAAACGAGACCTAATAAATTGCTGTGTATACGGGTGAGGGGAGCTCCCTCTCCCCTCGGCTGCCCATCCCCCTTTATCTTCGAAGTACATACGTATCCCTATATATATATAAATACTCTACATATACCGTTAATTAAATCGCCAATTTGGCGCTTCGGTCTAACCACGGAGGATTGTTCATGTTCATCCCACTTCGCGTCTGTATATGTACACATATACACATATGTATGCATGTACAGTGCGTACTCGCCTATCTGCGTTGTCTACCTCTCTGCCTCTTTCGCACACACTATGCGAAACCGAAAGCACGATTTTACTCTTTAGCCCAAATCCCCCCTGCTCCGTTCGACCCCTCGTTGCTCCCGTCGAGCACGAAATTCCGCGGTTTTACACCCTCGCGCGTGTCATAAATGCAACTGCGAATTTGGACGGTTTATCAGTGTCCGGTCTCGTTGCGTTCTGTAAATTCAGCTAGGACCCGAGGTGTATTCTCTCGTTATTCTATACTGTGCGGAGAGTGTATACTCGGAATCGCGCACGAGCTACAGTGGATTTGTCAATAGGTATACTATATACATATATTACTGTATATTTTTATACACACATATTGTATGTATAGGTAAATATATCGAGAGGTAGATGTATTGGATACACTGGTCCACTCTGTATGGACGAGGGAGATCGTTTCGTTTGATAGGACGTCCCGTTATATGCCGGTATCACTAGTTCCACCGTTACGAATCAGTATTATTACCGTTCATCGTGTTTGCTGTATTTTCGATGAAAATGCATTCGTCTCGGCGCGTTGTATCCGAGAGAAACGAGTCGCGACGAGGAATAACCGTGCACGGTCGTTGGCGGAAATTATAATTCCGATTATTCGGGCGTTATATTAATTATATGCCGCTATGGCACGTCGTCGAAACGAGAATTATAACGAGTATTAATCGCGCGTTCGGTGGAGTTTCGAATTAAAAAAAAAAACGGAATCATCGAACGGAATCGTCACGAATCGAATGCGATTTATGGTTTCGAAACTTTCGAAGCAAAAATCGCATCACGTCGAAATACGACTATACCAATATAATTTATGTGTATTATTTTCGGACAGTTTTGATTTTACTCGTTATCTACTATATTTGAAAGAATTAACCTTTCAAGTGTGTTTCAAGTGAGACCATGACTTCTTTTAAATACAAAAACGTTGCAGATGTTCGTAATGAATTTTCTTCTGCATTATCAAAAAAAAAAACAACACTTCAAGGTACGTCTGTGAATTTTAACATTTTTTTCTTTTAGCACATTAACTTGTTATTCGAATAGTTCTTGACAAATTCTAGGTCCTCGTTGAACAAGGATCAGGTGAAGGGTTAATGAGTTCTTAGCAGGGAATAAAATATGCATTTTCCAAAAAATTCATTGGTACAAAAAATAGTCATTTTTGTTGTAAAAATAAATTAATTAGTGAAATATCACCCAGCTTTGTAAATCGACATTTAGTCTCGTCTTGTTAGCAGATCTAATGGTGAACATGAAACGGCCGTAGCTCCTCAAAACTAGTAAAAGGAATCCATATCCTATATATATATATATTCGTAAGATAAATATTCCCTGCATATACACTCGAGAGCGCACGTAGGGGTACGTGCCCTTTCTCTCGATCTCTCGGAACAGAACACGAAGCAAACAAGAAGAAGCAGAAGGCGCACGCCTTCAGCGGAAAGTGTGCCGCTGGCTGTACGATTTCGTGGATTTCCTTCCTCCGCTATCTATCCTGTTCCTTTCCATTTTCCTTGCCCCTCGTCCCGCAACATCCTCTCATGCAGCTCCGCCTAGCCCAGGGCGAGGCCCTCGGAGCTTCGCGGAAATAGAGAAAGCGGCAAAGTGGAGGAAAAGGGAGAACGCTCCCGCCCGCCACCCCCCCCCCCCCCCCCCCCCTCGAGATCAGAAAGCGAAAGAGGACGAGCGAACGAAACTTTTCCAACGCTGTGTTTTATCTCTCGCTCCTTCCCGCTCCAAGGAGCGTATTGCTTTCGACGTTCTCTCGCGAAAGTGCACTCCGACTACTCCTCAGACGGCTGCACCATCTCCTTTCTGAACGTGAGGGGCGAGGGCTGGGGGGGGGGGGGGCACGACTTCCGGGAACCCCGAAGAGACGCAACCATCAGCTCTCCGCGGCGGAGATACAGCGGGAAGGAAAAGTGGCCTCCTACGAGAGTACGGTATTTCAGACACTATCTATATTATTATAGCATAGCTCGTGTATGCCGTATATATGTGAGCTTGTATTCCGAGATAATAGAAAAATAATAAGATTAACTTTAACTCCGGTATATTACAACCTCCGGCACTTCCGGCAACGTAACGTCCACTTTCATATTTTTCCCTACGAGGAGATAAAAAAAAAGATTAAAATAAAAATTGCGATGAAAAACGTTTAGAGACGAGTAGCGCGCGTCACGAAACCATGTGGCTGAAAGTTACCCCTCGTTCCATTAAATAGAGTTATTTAAGTTGCTGAGGAGAGACGAAAGTTTTAGGAAGCCGGTAGTAATTTTCAAGCCTGTCGGCATTTAAAAAAAATTAACAAACCTTTTTTTCCTAAATTGTAAAAAAGCATAGCAATGAAAAATGAATGACGCGACTTCAGCGATATATCCAAAACTGTACCCAAAGCAAGACCGAAAACTGTAGCCGAAGCGGCACATAGAGTCGCGCGAGTTACTGTCGTGAGATGAAAGTTTTACGATGCTGGTGGTAATTTTCATCCCGGTCGCCGTTTAAAAAATAAATGAATAAAATATTATCTTTGGTGTAGAGATATCCGATGAAGATATGCAATTATAAGGAAGCCTACCAATGAAAAATTTATAACACTAGTTCAGAGATTCATCTAAAGCTGTACCCAAAGCAGAACTGAGATGAGTTTTACCGCGTCGACAAGAAAGAATCGGACAAGTACACAGTTGCGGCTCCCACAGGGGGGGTTCAATATGTGTAGGGTATAATATCGGAAACTCATAAATCAAGTGAAAGTGTGACGTATGCGATGCGACGTCGATGCAAATTGAAATGCGTTGCAATGCTCTTCCCGGCGTGCTCCCTCGCGCCGCTTGCTCAACGGGCGCGAGTTTCGCCACTATAACTCTTGGGATACAGCGAATGAGCGCGAGCGATCCTTGCGGCTGTTCGAAATCACGTCCGGTTTTATATTGGCAGAGGGAAATAGAGAAAGAGGAACGTCCGGTTACCCTCTGTCCCGGGGGTGAGCTTTCGCCCGAACCATTTGTCAAATCGATCCGCCATACCGATTTTGTGCTTTACAACCCCTCCGCGATGGCCCCCGTGGAAAACACGCGCGCGATTCGGTGCCCTCGAACAAAACATGCTGAGCTCGCAAATGCCATGACCCAACGATTAAAACTTTTGCATGAAAAATAAAAAAAATAACGAAAATTAAAATTGAATCATTGATTTACGTACCGATTGCGGTCGGTGTATTCATCACTTTTACTCTAGTACCAGTCAGTACGCTGTCAATTTGGCTTTTTTCGACTATAGAATTCTGTGAGAATTCACTGTAGGAAAATTACCCTCGCCCTCTTAGTGAATTTTAGACTAAATTTTAGAATAAATTTTAGCGAGGCGTATGTAATTACTCTAACATGCACTATGCACTACTCTAACATGTAATTACTCCAACATCTTACATATGCAAAGCAATGTTAACGGCTCGATGAATAATGGTAAAATTTCTATAGCGTGTCAAGAGGGTCGACAAATTTCCTTGACAATTTTCGTTTCTTCCACCTTCCTCCGAGATTCTTTCGCTTTCTTGGCATCAAAAGAAAATAATAATGTTTCATTTTAAACTGTCGAGGGTTCGCTGATGGGTAAAACACCAATAAAAGAAAATAGGTGTCTACCTCTACTGGGTATTCCGGGAACAGGTAAACTGGGCGTCTGGCACGAAGGTATTGATGCCTCGGACACCCTCGCGGAGTCGCTATATATATTTTATATATATACGTATATAATATATATATATAGTTGCATGTGACACGGAAGCTTCAATGCGGAGCCGTGATTGGGAAAGCTCGTGTACCCGTGCTAATTACCGTTCGCTGAATTAATGATCAATTATCGTAACAACTACGCTAGACTGACTACAGGTTCAGCGTACGTACCTCCCTATAGCGTTTTCAGTAAAGCAAGGAAAGAAAGAAAAACCGATTGGGTTTTTTTAAATTAATAATGCAGAGATAATTGAGTCTTCAACACCGGTGACCGAGCTAGCGAATCACACATGTGTCTCCGTACATGAGACACTCTCCACCAACTCGACCACTTTTTTCGCGCCCCTCTCAGATCTGTTCCATAATTAGCCAAATTGCAGTACTCGAAAGTATTCTCAGTGAATTTTTAAAGATTTTTTAATCCACTCATTTCGAAAATGATATTGTTTTGTTAACTGCATATCTTGGACGAGAGAGCTCTGACAAAATAATGTCACGATAAAAAAGTTTTTTTTTCATAAACTATTCAATGCAATATGTCTAATATTTTTTATGTTATCAGAAAAAAAATCAAAATCATATTTTTTCATCGAGCGGGACCACTTCAATTCTGTAAATTTTGCGTAGTATTCGGCAATGTGTTGAGAACCTACAAAAAAAATGGTATTCTGGATCTCGATGAAATAAACCAGTAAAAAAATGTTACTCCAGTATAATTTCCGAAACTCGTGAATTAAAAAATCAGAACAAAATTCACAGACTAACTTCGGGTGGTACTGCAATTTGTCCAATTGCGAAACAGATCCGACAGGGTCAAGAAGAAAGTGGTCGCGTTGGTGGCGAAGGCCTCGACGTGCACCGCGATCGCGCAAAGGTGAGAGACATTTCCTACAAATCATTGGCAAATCCCAAACCCTGTAGATTTCCCTGCAGGAAGGAGGATCGGAACGTTGCGAGATCGGTCGGGAGCAGGCTTAACGAGTCCCGCGTCGAATTTTCCGGACGATAAAATAAGATCGCGGTGATTAGTTCGAGGCAAACTCGTCTCTATCAGCTTCTAGATTTTCCCGCCCCTCGCAGATCTCTCTCGGGCGACCCGTAATGCTCGTGACTCTCTCCTACGTCGTTCAGAGTTGAACTAAGCGACGCATTCGTCTCTCCCGACGAGTAATCGATAGTGAGAAAACTAGTGTAACAACCTGGCGAAGACTTCGGAAGATCGGTCGTGGCCGATCATGTGACGGCTGATCTAAATTTCAGTGATAAAAAAATATAGTCATCTCCGGGATTCGAACCCGGGTTAGTCGGTTACTACACAGTAAAAAATAATTTCGTAAAATCGGAGTATACGAATTTTCTTTATTTTGTGAAACTTTTGTTTGTGAAACTTAGAGCCGGATGGTGCGATCGGAAAATTAACAAATAAAACATTTGTTGACGTATGAGGACAATAATTTGCAAAAAGTACAAACTTGTTTTACAGTGTACACCCAGAAAAAAATGTATTTGACGGCCACCGTCTATTTCCTTCAAGTAAAATATTTATTTGATATTTATTTAAATCAAATAAATATTTTACTTAAACCAAATAAACGGTGGCCGTCAAACAATTTTTTTCTGGGTGTAAGAACGCCAAACACTGCGCTGCCGTCACCTATATTTGTCTATCATTCGAGTTGTCTACGTATATGTAATGCTGGGCCGTCACACCAGTGGAAAAAAAGCAACTAATTCATACGAGTTTCAGAAAACCAAAAATTGAGCCAAAAAGTTTCGTCGTGACACTTGTGCGCGGCTCTGCTATTTTTAATATAAAGTAAACTTCGACTGTGAAACAGACAGTCGACTCTACCGCTGCAGGACGAAATTTATAGACGACGAGCTATCAGGTCACGGCACAGGGTAGCGGAGCTTGCGGCGCAAAAAGGTATGGAAGCGCTCGACTCCTGGAGCGCGCACTCGCGGCATTCGCCGAGCTGCTCGCTGTGCTCCGCGCCCGCGTGGCGATCGCGAACTGCGAAATCAGCAAAACGAAGCGCCAAGAAGTTGCTGATTTATTTGTTTACCGATTCACGAAAAGGAATCCTCGAGACTCTCCGAAGTCGCGGTATTGCAGCGCGGTCTCCGACGCTCGTTTTCATCGTGGCCAATTCTATGTATGGTAGAGCGGGGCAAAATGGGCAGTGGGGTAAAACGGGACAATAGGCCAAAATGCAATTTTCCAAACAATTTTGGATGCCCCATTTTGCCCCATCGATACATCGGGATTTTCCGCCCCGTTTTGTCCTACTGTACACTGAGAGAAAAAACGGGGATGGAGCGAAAATACATGAGCGCTTGAGCCAACAGAATACGGTTGTCTCAATGACGATTTGGAATGCTCAACCACCGAGAGATTGAGTTAACGACATAAGCTTAGCTCAACCTCTCGGTGAGGTTAAATATGGCGAAACTGATGGTGAACTTGTATCAATCGATCTCATTGAGGTTGAGTCAACCTCAAATTAAATCAATCAACCTCACTGAGGTTGGCTCAGCCTCGATGAGATCTATTGATTCAAGTTCACCATGAGTTTCACCGTATTTAACCTCACCGCGAGGTTGAGCAAACCTAACGTTGTTAACTCCACCTCTCGGTGGGTAAGCCACCTAAATCGTCGTTGAGCCAACCATATTTGTTTGCATCAACCTCTCATGTGTGTTCACTCCATCCCCGATTTTTCTCTCAGTGTATCATCCAAAAATTATTGGAAAATTGCATTTCGCCCCACTGTCCCGTTTTGGCCCGCTGTCTCATTTTGCCCCGCTCTTTCCTATATGCGTATACACATACATATGTATATATAGACACATCTCGAGTACACTGCAGTTAAGAGTGCTGCAGGAGTATCTCGTGAAAATAAAGGCTGCAGCCGGTTACGCTCACGCGTCTCGCATAAATTAATTTCCGGAAAGTTGCTGCGGCGCATGCGCTGGCGGACCCAGACTTTGCGTCTCAACGACGAGGGAAAATTTTCTCAAGATTAATCCTTGATCGTTTCGTGAATCACGAGAGACGGAGGCGGGAGTAGGGCGAAGCTCTTCTTCATCGTTTGCGCTCTCTCGGAACGGGCGAACGTGAGAAATTGCCTCTTGGTTCCTCTTTCTCTCGCGCGTTCCTTCGCAATCTTTTTTGATTGTTACTCCATAACGCTTATCGCCGGGTCTGGGAAAACACGGAATCGCGGATATACATTGGTGTTTGGTGGCCCCGAGATTTTTTTTTTTTTTTTTTCGTGGACGGTAAGGGCAAGCGGAAGCTTGATGGGCCCTACACTTGTGTCACTACTTTATTAGGGGTGAACGGGGCGAAAAGGGACCGCATTTTCAAAAACGTTTTTAAAAACGCATTTTCGAATAATTTTAGGCCCATTTTGTCCCATAGATGCATCCCGATTGTCTATCCCGTTTTGCCACACTATCCGATTAGCCCGCTCTCCCCTACTTAGTACCAATAAAAAATTGGTTTGTTTGCTTTTAGGGTAAAACCTTTTTTCCACAGTGACAAAAGTTTGCACTTTATAGAACAACTTATTAATAATAATAATAAAAATTGTCGACGTTTGTGGATAATAAATTATTATGCACACAAATGTCCACAATTTCCTATTTTTAGCGCACCATCCGATTGCAGTTTTACTAACAAAAATCCAGATTGAGATTGTTAATGACACGAGAAATAAAGAACTTGAACAAACGACTTTGTCACTTATTTATCAAAATTATTTTTACGAAACTTCGTATTCGGATTTTACGAAATTATTTTTTTCATCACTCGGTGCGGAAATGGGCACTTTTTCGCCCGCGTCGCGTGCGTAAAACCGCCATTTACGCACCTTGTGATGAAAAATTTCGTACATCCCTCGTGCGAAATACTTTTTGTAAGTCGTGTGATTACAGCACTCGCCTTCGGCTCGTGCTGCAAACTCATACTCGTTAGAAAAACGTTTTTCGCCCTCGTGGAGTAATGTACTATTAATGCGTAACCGAAAAGTTTACCACTTTGCAATGATAATTTTTTTTCCGCGAATCTAAAGGTAACCGCAATCTTTATAGATCTAATAGTGATCTTTCTCCTTCACTACTTAGTACTAGAAAAGTGGTGTCAATTTTTTTTCCAAAATAAATCACGCGAAGTGTAAGATCGTTTTAACGGCGACCCCGGCAACGGGAAACGACGACAGAGTCTCGACATTATTATTGCGCATGTAAATTATTGTTATCTGCGATAGGCGTGTTGTGGTGTAACACGTACCGTGGATGGGGTTGCTCGGCCCCGCGCGAACACAGGGGGTTTGGTAACGCTTCTGAAAATACGTGATAGCCGACGTAAACCGCGTCCGCGGAGGCGGCTTTCACGATAAAATTTATATCGATATAAATTTATCGGTTGGCGTGCAGCACGCGCCTCGCGGTGCCGCTTTTATATCGCTAACGTTCATAAATCCGAAGCGGCTCCCCGGCCGTCGTCGCGGTTTTCTTAGGGGAAGGAATTCCAATTATCGCTATAGACCGCCGTCATCGCCGTCGTCGACGTCGCTCGTTCGTTCGAGACTAATTTTCTTACGCGGCATAATAACTCGTTCGCGTCGGAGTCGGAGGCTCTTCGTCGAGAGTTCGAACGAAACAATGCGAGACTGCCAGAGAACCGGAGCAGCTTTCAAGACGCCGCCTCGACGGAAAACCCTCCGAGCCCGAAGGGGCGCTCGCTAATACTACCGCTGTTTCGGAAACTACGCCGGGACTTGGAAGAGAGACCTGTATAAAGTTGGCGAACGCGGTCGAGGCTCCGGCCCAAGGTATTATAGATTCCTCGAAGGCACATTCGACAACTTGGACAGTTAATAACGTACCGGGCACCCCGATACAATCGTCGGGGCCTCGAGTAACCGAGCGAGAGTTGCCATAGTTCGCAGCGACAGCCTATTTCATTCCGCACCGGATTCACGAGCGCTCGCTGGCCTTTCATAGAGTCGCGAATTATGGTCGGAATTCGCGAAATTCACTTGGTAAGTATTGGAGGATTAAAAAAAAAATGTGTTGACAAAAAAAAACATAATTTGTTCAAAGAATTCGATTCTGGTGGCGAAAGAGTAACGGATCTCTGATAAAGTTAGTTTCACCCTTTTGTCATTTTGTGTACTATTTTATTTTAGAAACGTAAAAGTATTCGAGACAAATTTGTATAGAGTGAAAGTGGTGAATATGGTTCATGTACCATTGATTTATATGTTGATTGGGGTGGGCCGAATTCATCACTTTTACCCTGTTTATATTTACTCTGAATTATATAACAAACGAACAAAAATATATTTTCAATGTTCACCGTCATAGAGTATGAGATATGTTTGCAATCGTTACACGATAACTTTTCCCCATTCAATTAAGCGCTGTTTTTTTATCGATCGCACTACCAACTTTTGATCTTTCCCCTAGGCTTTGAGAGAAGATTGGATAACGCTAAGGAGCTTGAGCTTGTGACGTCCGCTCTCAATTTCTTTATTTTATTTTTTGTATTATGAGATAGCTTCGTCAGGACGTACTCGTGGATGGGTTCGTAAAGATAAAAGTGCAACTGAGGAGAAGAGTCGCAATAAACGTTGCACCTGAACAAGTATACCTGTACCTACCTATATGCATTTGCGGAACGGTTTTGCCCACCCCAGGCTCTTGTGCCGACGCCGGTACGAAGTATACAATTGCAGACACATATACATAGTTTAGAGATAGAAAGCACTAGGGCCGTATTATTGCAGATTATTGCCTCGTTCAATGTCTCACCGTCATAGAGTATGAGAGATGTCCGGAATGGTTATATGATCATTTTTACCTCATTTGACCTATTTAATTAACCGTTTTTTATTAATCTACCTGTGATAATTTTTACCTCATTTGACCTATTTAATTGAGCGCTGTTTTTTTTATCTATCACCCTGCCTGCTTTTTAATTTCACTGGTAAGCTTTGAGATAAGATTGGATGACGCTAGGGAGCTTGAACTTGCAATGTCCGGTCTCAGTTTCTTTATTTTTACTTATTTTGCTTCCTCATAGAGGAAGCTTTGTGATGGTGAAAAATTTTTTTTTCGAGATTTTAATAAAAACGTGTTCAGAATGTTCCAAAACATCGAAAAATCACATTTAGAAAAAATGTGTGTGTGTGTGTGTGTGTGTGTGTGTGTGTGTGTGTGTGTGTGTGTGTGTGTGTTTCGAAATTTTTAAAATTGACCATTTTCAGGGTAGGAAATCCTATGTTAAATTTTGCGAAACGGCACTTTTTTTCAAAAAATTTCGAGATATCGAATTAAAACCTCCGCCATTGGTTTCAAGTCGCATATTTACCAACCGATTTCATTAACGAAAAAATTCTAAAAAAATTTTTTTGAAAAAAGTCATTTTTGTCAAAAAATCGTAAGGGTACCCCCTTTCGATTTTTCCACTTTCAAAATGGCGAAATTTTTTTTTTCGAGATATCGAATTTCTGCCACCGGCATTCGCTTCAGAAGACCCATTTTCATAGAGTATACGTAAAACCAGGACCTTTTTCGAAATTGTTCAATGTCTCACCGTCATAGAGTATGAGAGATGTCCGGAATGGTTATATGATAATTTTTACCTCATTTGACTTATTTAATTAACCACTGTTTTTTTATCTATCGCACTGCCTGCTTTTTAATTTCACTGGTAAGCTTTGAGATAAGATTGGATGACGCTAGGGAGCTTGAACTTGCGATATCCGGTCTCAGTTTCTTTATTTTTACTTATTTTTTATTATGGGATAACTTCTTCAAGACTTACTCGTGGATGGATTTGTAAAGATAAAAGTTGCAACTGAGGAGAAGAGTCGCATAAAACGTTTCCACCTAAACAAGTATACCTGTACCTACCTATATGCATTTGCGGAATGGTTATGCACACAACGCCAAGCCGTTGTGCCGACCACGGTACGAAGTATACATTTGCAGACACATATACATAGTTTAGAGATAGAAAGCACTAGGGCCGTATTACGGAATATTGCCTCGCCCTTGCGGTTGTGCGGACTCCCGTATCGAAATTGGAATTCCTTCGTGCTTGCCTGGAACGTTTGGGCGTGGAGAGACAGCGCGTGCTCGGGAAACCCATGGCTCACCCGATCACCGTTGCCCTCGCGCGGAACCGTCTGCCGGGGCGAACCGACGAAAAATGAGACGGCTGCTGGAAAATAATGGGCTAATAAAAAGCACAAAACCTTGCGGTACCGGACGATGCTCCGCACTCTCGTGCACGGTATTTTTACGAAGACCGTGCAACAACTTCGCGGAACTCTCGATCTTCTTCGTCTTCGACTCTAACACGGTTCTCCGGCGAGAACACTATTTCTCCAGCTCGAGGTTTTTATTTTTATATTCGTTTGAAAAAAATAAAATACTGCTAGTATTCATCTCCGCTGTCATATATTACTCAAGAGGCTTTCATTACTCGTATAGCACGAACTATTTTTTAAACATTTCAAAAATATTTTCGTGCTATGTGGATCGTTGTATTATCGACAATTATTATTATTTTTTTTTATTAATCACTCGAATTTTATAATAAGTCTTTCGCGGGTATAACTACGGTTAAACTTCACCCAAATGAGTTACGCGCGTGAGCGTAAATTGAATTGAAAAATGCTCTGATATTGTTGAGAAACTCAAAGTTTAACGGTTTCCCTAATACTTCGCCAAGTTTCCTCTTATTTTCTCGTTACTCTCTATCTCTCTCCCACTTCGCCCACGGAGCTTATTTCGCACTTTGATCGAGCGCGGGCAGTTGCCTCGAGTGCCGCCGTATTTCGAACCTGCCAAGGAAGACTGCTTCTCCTTACTCTACGAGAGTCCCCCGTCTCGCCTACGGTGGAGTAGAATTCACATTTTTTTATTTTCTTTTAACCAAACTTCGACGTTTCTAAAGTATCTGGGCTGTCGACGCGTCCGAGCAAATCAACATGAACGCGTGAGCCTTGTCTCAGTCGGTAACGAGAAATCTACCCAATTTTTTTCAAGGGTGCTAAACATTTCCGAGACAGACCAAATTACCAGCTGGATAATTATTTGACGAAGCCCCTAATTATTGATCTTCATCCCAAAAGTCGCGAGAAACTTAAAAAAAAATTGATTACAGATTTCGTTATCAACCGAGTCGGTTTCGTGTCGCCTTACCAGACAGCTACGAGACAATGAAGATATTTACGACGGATTTCCATCACCCGGCAGAGTTCTGCGGTCCTCCAACTCCGAAGGAGATTCCACCTCACCTGAGAAGTGAAATTGTATCCAAGAGTGGTTTATTGTTTCCGAGGTGAGAAACCTAGGGGAAAGTGTGGCACAATGGGACAATCGGGCAAAACGGGATAGGGGCAAAACGCAATTTTCCAAGAACCTTTGGATGGTGGCGGTGGTGGTAAGTGAGGCAAAACACGACTGAAAAATCCGGATGTATCGTTGGGATAAAACGGGGCATCCAAATTATTGAAAAATTGAATTTTAGCCGACAGGCCCATTTTGCCCCGCTCTCCCCTACTCGGGGTTTTTTTTTTTTTTTTTTTTTTTTTTTTCAAGGGTGTTAAACTTTTCCAATACCGACCAAATTACCAGCTGCCCAATTGTTGGACGAAGATCCTAATTAGTGCTTATTGTCCTAAAAATCGCGAGAAACTTAAAAAAAAATTAATTACAGTTTCCGTTATCGACCGAGTCGGTTGCGTGTCGCCTTACCAGACAACTACGAGATAATGAAGATATTTGCGAAGGATTTCCATCGTCTGAGAGGGTTCTGCGGTCCTCCAACCACGAAGGAGATTCCACATCACCTGAGAAGTGAATTTGTATCCAAGGGTGGATTATTGTTTCCGAAGTGAGAAACCTAGGGGAGAGTGAGGCACAATGGGACAGTGGGGCAAAACGCAATTTTCCATTAACTTTTGGATGGTGGCGGTGGTGGTAAGTGGGACAAAACGGGATTGAAAATCCGGCTGTATCGTTGGGACAAAACGGGACATCCAAATTATTGGAAAATTAAGTTCTACCGAAATGTCCCTTTCTGCCCCGCCCTCCGCTACAGATTTTTTTTCAAGGACGCTAAACCTTTCCAATACAGACCAAATTATCAGCTGCCCGACTGTCGGTCAAAGTTCCCAATTATTGATCTTCGTCCCAAAAATGGATTACAGATTTCGTTACCGACCAGTCGGTTTCGTATCGCCTTAGCAGAACGCTACAAGACAACGAAGGTATTTGCGACGGATTTCCATCACCTGGGACGGTTCGGCAATCGTCCAACCCCGAAGGAGACTCCACCTCACCCGAGAAGTGAAATTGTATCCAACGGTGGTTTATTGTTTCCGAGGTTGATTCTCCTCCGTCTCTCCCTCTCGAGAGAGCTCGTTTGAATTTCCGCGGAGACCCGGCAAAGTGATAAAGGGATGGAGAGAATCCCAGAATCCGTCACACATACAGACCAGAGATCTCGGATACACAGAGCCGCGCCGAAAGGACCGCACAGCATCCCTGCCGAATTCTCTCTCGCCTATGTAGATCACGCTCTCGTTGCTCCCCCGAATTCACGCAGGTACGAGCAATTGTACTAACCAACACGTAAACCGGACCAGCGCCCACTCAGCGCCACTGTGATTCTAGCCCCGACCCGGCAATACACACACGAGCTTTCCAGCGAGCAAGAGATCACGAACAGGCCCACCTACACAAGTACCCACCCTCCTACGAGGCGGACACGTGGCGTTAACATGCAGAGTTTCGTCTCCGCGTAGTTATATATTCTACACCACTATAACCGGATTGAAGGTGCTTGTTCCTGCAGAAAGATCTATCTATACATACCTACATGTATACAAATATATATTAACCTGAATCAAAAGGGCGTAAATCCCGCTATAAAAACACACGATTTCCGCCCTTTTGATTCTCAGCCCTCATATATCGACTCAAAAAACAGAAGGGAATGTCAAATATCTTTTTAGAGGCTGAATGGTGTGAGATGCGCCCTTCTCTTTCTTAGCCCTCGATCTATGTATATATAGATATATATATATAGAGAAGATCGGGGCAAAAATCAATTTTTTAAATTTTTGGACGCCCCATTTCGTCCCAACGATACATCTGGATTTTCAACTTCGTTTTGCCTCACTTACCGCCACCATCCAAAAGTTATTGGAAAATTGCGTTTTGTTCCACTGTTCCATTTTGCCCCGCTCTCCCATATATATATCTAAGATATATATATATATATATATACACGTATATATACACGATATAGCCAGGGATCTCCACGAGATGGGTTCCAAAGGGTTCCGAACTGAGGCGTATATACAGAGAGGCGAGAGAGCGACCAGACGCATACCGACTACGGAATCCGGCATTGCAATTTATGCTGATTTATATGCAACGCGGCTGGTTGCCCGGTGTTCGCATACACGCCCTTTCCGCCCTCCTCGCCGGGCTCCTCGCACCCGCGCCGATGTAGCTTCTCGTGCCGAACCGACGAGTCTCGTGCTGCTGGAACTCTCGTGCCGGACTGGATGGAGGCGATGTCGGTGAGCTCGCCGAAGATATATGTGCACCGGGAGGGTAACGCTGATGGTGGCTCCGGCTCATCCTCTGGGGCACGACTGCACGGTGCTGACCGGCGTTTCCCCGCACCGATCCCACGGCCGCTGAGCACGGCTCCGAGCAACAGAAGCAACGAGAGACGGGGAGAGATCGACGCCACTCCCGGCCTTCCTTCGGCCTTACTTCCCACTCTGGAGCACATCCCGTGATTCCCATGGAGAATCCCCGAGCGTGGAAATGTTTCCGTGCCCGGAAGCGCAATGCAGCCTCCGGCTTCAGCCACGGCAAATGCCCGTAGCGACGCTCCAGCCGGAGGCTTCGGACAGTTGGGAGTACATTTACATGAATGCTAATATTCTTCAACTACCGCGGTCCGCTACCGTCGCGGCTTCGTTCGTGTGTTTCTTAGTCGTGGATACATTTTTTTTTTGTTATAGTGGTTTGGTTAAGAGGGAATTTTGCTCGATGGGAAGAAAGATGTATTTACTGTGGGTGGCGAGTGAAGGGGCTTTTTTAGTACGAGGAGATGATCCGCCTTGGGAGAGGGATTTACTTTTGATGTTAATGATCGTATGAAATTCGTGGCAAGACTCGACATTTGTTTTTTTCAATATTGTCGATTTTTTGTTTTTTTTTTCTTTTTAGGAAATACAAGAACTTCCGAATCTTTCCCAGCGAGCAAACTCTTTTTTGCTTGTACTCGTAAAACTGTTGTCTTTTTATTTTTGGGATGCATTTACTGTGGGTAACGACTGAAGGGGTTTTTTTATTGCGAGGAAATGATCCGCGCCTTGGAAGAGAGGAATTTAATTTTGATGGTAATGATCGTACAAAATTCGAGGCAAGGATCGAAAAAAAATTCTCAATTTTGTCGATTTTTAGTTTCTTTTTTTCCTTTTTAGAAAATACGCTACAAGAACTTCCGAGTCTTTCCCAGCGAGCAAACTCTCATTTGCTTGTACTCGTAAAACTGTTGTTTTTTTATTTTTCATTTTCCACAAACGTACCGTAGTTTTATTATCGTCTGGCTTTTCTTCTTTCTCATTTCGCTGGTACTAAGTACCGCGAGCTACGCAATGTACTTTTTTCACATGCCTTTTTCTTCTCTTTTTTTAAACTACCATATTCTTTTTTGCCATTTCTTTGAGCTGCGCGAAAGTTTGATATAAAAAAACGTAAAAACTCACCCCTCCGGAGTGTGCTCGGCTCTCGTTCGCCTCTAACATTTGCGCTACCTTTGCCGCCTCATGCTCCGCGCCCTCTCGTAACTTCCGGAATTCCATCGGCCGCTCGAGGAGGAGAGCGAGGGAGCTCGAACTTAGTTTTTCACTTCATCCGGGACGACAATGTGGTGCGCGATGACGCGGGAGCATCGCCGACGTCTTTCCACCGCGATCCTCCCGTCTCACCCTGGGTCGTGCGAGACGCACGATAAATTTAAATTACTCACCGAGTGTGCGAGAAAATTCGTCACTCGAGGCACGAGGCCCGCGCGATAAAACGCGGAAAGTAAACGTCAATTTGTGTTTTATCTGGGTTTTCTTAATTTTTTTTTCTTTTTTATATATGATTGTATCTATAATAGATATATGATTTTATTCTCATGTTATATTTCATAAGTGACAGGCATATGATTTCTCCCTTTCTCTCGCACTTATATAACGAACAAAAAAAAACAAAAAAAAAAGAATAAGTAATACTTCTTCACATAGTACGTCATTCTGCTAGTATCACTGCAAGCTGCGAAGTACACGATAGCCGCTGCTCGATCGGTTTATGTCCGATTGGTACTTTTTGCTGTCTCCTCTTTTTTCTTTTACACTTAGTACATCGAGTAGCGAGTTACTTTCACGGACTCGAAGCCACGCTCGAGTCGCGTATCCTCCCGTTCGTAGGCTCTAACAGTTTCCTCGTATATCGGATAGTTTCACGTATGCAGTAGACGACCGCGCAAGTTCCATTCAGATAAGTTTTACCGACCAGATAAATCGGACGAAGCACGACTGAGTAAGTTGGATCGGCTTTTTATAGCAGTCCGTCTTCCCTCACCCAGACATTATTAAACATTATTTATTTGACGGGCGTACCGCAAGTAAATATTTACTTGATAAAAATAAATATTTATTGGATTTAAATACATATTTATTTAATTTAAATAAATATAAGAGTGACACGGATTAATAAATATTTATTTAAGCATGATAAATATTTATTTGCGGGTGCACGTCAAATAAGTCGTATTTTTGGGTGCGCTTGGCGGGGAGATGAAATATTCGTTCGATTTTGTTGCCTGCCTATCGAACCTAGCGGGCCGTGCCTAATTGGCTCGATTCTCGAGCAGGCAACTTGCGCGCTTGTCTACTGCATACGAAATTGAGAAGAAAAAAATATATAATTTCAATAGCACAGTGTCATCTCGTAACTAGACTCTAAACTCGTCACGGCAAATCGTAAATTCATGCGAAATTAACTCGGCTACTGTTCAACGCGAGTCTATGTAATCTTCCCATACGTATTGTCATTGCGATAAAGCACAGTGGTATATATGTATATATATTTTTTTATACATCTACTATAGTATACTATGTAGATTGATGCGCAGGATACCGGGTCTAGTTGACGCACTCGACCTCGCAACGTTTTGAACTCGTGGCAAAGAATTGAAATTCGCGGGAGAGTTCGATTTTTTTTTGTAAATAATCAGATAAAGATCGTCTCTCGGCGTCTGCCAATGGAAAATTTGATTGATAGGGCGATTACTCTGGAAAAAATTATACGGTAAAATAAAAAATTGCGCCAAGTTAGCCCGGTCTTCCCTATACATGTACATAATTGTCTTCGTCGTATGACGCGTCGTTAAAGTATCGTAAAAGTGGATTTTTTTTTACATACAACATGCACTTGTTTCGCTCCCGACGGCGGGAAATCTCGTCCGTACGCACTAGTACTTATGTGTGTATTTATATATATATAATTTTAATAATATTATACGCTCGGGCATTCGGTGAATTGGTACTTTTAAGTACACGGCACGAAACTTCCTCTCGGCCTGCTCACTCACTTTCAGCACGTTATTCACACCGCAATATAAAATATATATATATGTATTATATGTATGAACCCGATATATCGTAATCTCGAATAAAAAAATGTTCCATATATATATTTCTTGTTTTCTTTTTTACTTTTGTCCTTCCGTTTTACATAAGCTTCGTCCAACGAATGTATCAGAAACATGAGTAAAACTACGGCACAGTCAATACACTATTTAGTCAACGAGGTTACCGAGTCGAGGCACATTGTAATTTCTTTTATCTCGCCTATCTAGAAATAAATCGATCTGGAAGTTTAACGAATTTTTGTCATTAATTCTCCGGTGAACCAACGCAGCGCGTAATATCCTGAGCTCGGGGGTTCGACAAAAGGCACGTCAGCGGCCACGGGACTTGCCTAAGATCACTCTCGCTCTCGTCTCCCCTCGTTCCTTCACTTTTCTCGGAGTGAAAAAAATAAAGGTTGAAAGCAGACTGTGAAAAATCCTCTACCGTTCAGCTCACTCCACCGTCGCTTCTAGCACTTTTTTTTTTCTTTTTCCTTTCACGTCACAGACTTGAGGAGCCTCGTACGTCAAGCTCTAAGTGGATAATCCCGGGCTTCAAACAGACCGCGCGAACTTCTAATTATCAAGGCTTTGGACGAGAGGTAAAAAATGATGGAAAGTCACGACTCTCGAAGGTCTCGGGGGATAACTTATGATGTAGTTACGATACTTCGAGGGGTGAAGGTCGATTCTCTCCCGTCCCAACCAGCCCATCGACGGGGCGAGACGAGCGAAAAAATAAAAGAACCGCCGTACGCTCGCTGAAAAGCGACCGCACCGCGGTGAGAATAATGCGGGAAAATTTATCATATTTTATGAGCAGAAAAGAAAGGAAAAAAAGAAGAAGAGAGGCGAAGAAGGAAATACGGAAGATGATGGCGAGAGTGACACGGATCGAAAGTGCGTCGGTAAAATTGATTGGACGTCCCGAAGGAGCATATCGGCTCATACATGTTTCATGAAACTTCGTTATCAGGGAAACGGCATATCGCGGATTATTTTGGTGTTGCGTGCCGTCTCGACAGCCGAGATATACTCATCGATTCGTTAACTTGGCAAGGCGTGTGTGTCCTTTATTCCTGCCGTTATCTCCGTAGTTTCAGTGACGGGAAACACTTTTCTGTCTTCCGAGTTTGAAATTAGCTAATTCTTGCCGTTATAATTTTTTATGTATTTTTTCCAATCGTATTTTCGATTTGACGACCACTTACGGTTCGTCAGGTCAAAATTCAACTCGAGTACACTTTGCGAATACGATTCGTTTCGAAGATAAGTCAATTTGAAATCGGTAAGACACTACGCTGAACTTTTTTTCGCGATTTTTTTTTGCACGCCCTATTTACACGTCCTATTTACGAACGTATTTCGTTAAAAGTCTATCACGAAGCAGGCACGGATTGACTCCAGCTATTGTCTCGCAGGCTTAAGAGGATACGATTGTGCGGGTAACATTGTGCACGGGCGATAACGGTGTCACGAACGGTAGACGTTCCGAGCGTCTCGCGGAAGATGACGATCGATCAGTCGAACGCGTATCACGATCGCGCTTATAGTCGCGATCTCTATATGCGAAGGGAAACGAAAATCCATAATCGGGTCGCGAAAGGGAGTCCGACAACAAGGACTCAAAACCGAGGAGAGAAAACGGAGAAGTGAAGTGAACTTGAAATCATTTTTTTTTCCCCGTACTGTTTACAGGGCACTAGTGTTCCTGCGAGCGCGAAACCGAGAGCGCGGCTAGATTTCTTTTATCGGTTTTCTTTTTTGTTTTTTTTTTTTTAACTCTACTCGTACAACCTACGGTTCTCTATGTAAAAAGAAGAAGAAAACACCTTAGCTCATGCGATATTAAAGGGATTATAAGGACTACGGATAGGGGATCGAGGACGAACTGTGCGGGAGGGATAAAAAGAGGGTTGGGAAGGGAATACGCGACCGACCGCGACTACGATTTATCTAAAAAAAAAAAAGGTAAAGTACGGTCGTACATACATACGTCATGATTCTCGCACCACAAGCAGAATATATAAAGAGAGAGGGAGAGAGACAAACGAATGGAATTGAACAAAGCAGAGTATATCGGCATATCGTTGGTACCGAAAGTATGTCTATGATTTGCATGTTGGGTCATTCGTCGATTATACAATTTTCAGAGAATTTTTAGTCCACTTTAATATAGAACGAGCTACGAGCGCTTGAATTGCGCGAGTGGAACTGCGGCGTTGAATTCAAAACTCCAGGCCTTAAAAAAAAGGAAAATAAAGTTTGGTGTTTTTTCATGTTTTTTTATCTTTACCAGGATACTTGGAATCGAATGCTTTGTAGAATCGCACTCGTTTTCTCTCGTTTTTACGCTAGAGCTACGCTATAACGATTACTCCATCGAGGCTTCCTGGAGTGCGTGCAAGTGAGCGTATAGACCATCGGCTGCAATGAGGTCGTCGTGAGTTCCCATTTCCGCTACCATTCCCTTCTCGAGGACGCAAATAACGTCGGCGTTACGTATAGTGGCGAGACGATGGGCTATGGTGATGCAGGTCCTTCCCTCCTTCGCTTTGTCCAGGGCAGCTTGAACGACCTGTTTTCCGAACGAACAGACAAACAAACATATCTATCGCCTGTTTATACTTTGACTTCCGAGCTGATGAGGCATGGAGAACGAGGGAAAAACAAAACCTTCGACAATCGAAGCTAAGGGTATTGATATGTACCGAATATACACGCTCATTAAGACAAAATTCTAAACCGGACGGAAAATGAATGACGCTTGTCCAGCTTTATGTCGAATAATTGGATACAGAATTTCTGGGGTAAGAAAAATAAATTGAAAAAAATGGAGCTAAAATGTAGATGGATTTTTTTGAGGTTTATCTGTAAACATATAAAAAAATTATGTGATATAATTGTGATGTGACCAATTGTGGCACGATCATTAGGACATAGTTTTTAACCGTATGCAATGTGCGTAGTTTGGTCAGAGTTCTTCCGAAAAATCGCATACAGAATTTGTGGGGGAAGAAAAAAAAAGACAAGAAATTTAATAAACGGAGTAAAAAAATGTCGATAGCTTTTTTTTGGGTTTAACTGTGGGTAATGCCGATCAATGAGGATAACGATCCTTTGTAAAACGCTTCGACAAATCTCGAAATTCTCTCTACTGTTGTTTCGTTCGACGAACAGAGCGTTCAGGTAGACGAGACAATTTGAAACGGCACAGTTTACCGCATTTCCGCACACCGGAGATCATTGCGCTATCGGGTACTTCCGATTGTCGTTAAATTCCGGGAATGTTGAGTTTCTCCGCAACATGCATCTGTCTCAATTGCGCGTGTGGGGAGGTAAAGCAAATCGCTGAGAGAATTCGTACCTAACGACTCGGCTACCTCGCTCTCGATTCAACGACGGTTAACCGACGATCGTTTCGCCAATAGCCGATTGATAGGAATCGTTTCGTGGCTCCATATGCATACGTGGAGCGTGAAACCATAAAGTCTTTGCGGTGAAAAAAAAAAAAAAAGAAAAACGATCGTTTCTCCTGTGTTCTCAATCACACCTAGCGGCTATCTCACTTTTCGAGCCGACGACGAAGTTTTCATTCACAGGTTTTTTTTTTAGTTCCGAGAAGAAAAAAAAGTTCTTGGTAAGAAGTTGCCTGGATGTAGAGAAAGGGCTTGAAAGCGGCGGGCAACGGTGGCTCCCGTCGGGCGAACGATCTTATGAGAGACCGTTAATTGGTGGACTTGTATCACACAATAGAGGCCGGGACTCGCGCTCGATGAAAAACTCGGTCTTTTGTCCCGCCTTGAATTTCAACTTCCGCCTAAAAATTAATCTTTTTTTTTTCTTTTTTCCTGAGCTGCTGGGTCGCGCCGTACGTCATGAACGATAGATGAAAAACACTTTACTCACCACTCAGCGAGGACAGTTTTCGCCCGAGTCCTGGTCATGTTTTATTTTATTTATTTTCTTCCCTATAGTTTTTATTCTTCGGTCCGTAGACTTGGACTTATTCGGAGATATTTATGCACCGGGCGAGACGAGGGTGATGAGAACTTACCTTTTCACTCTGGGTGTCGAGGGCCGAAGTCGCTTCGTCGAGCAGAAGAATACGTGGATTCCTGACCAAAGCACGAGCTATCGCTATGCGCTGCTTCTGTCCACCGGACAACTGTGTTCCCTTGCTGCCCAGCCTCGTGTCGTAACCCTTAACAGATCAAAGAAACGAAACGTAAAATATTGGGAACATAAAATAAATTTAAAAAAGTATAGTACAATCACTGTGAAAACATTTTGTTTGAAAATTAATGAACGGTATTGGAAGCTTTTTTACATAAACTGTTTCTGAAATTTGAAGATTTGTAATTTTAATATCTGGTGTTTTTATTTTACAATAAAAGAACATCAATGTTCAATTAACGTGAGTAATGTCAACAAATTTCAAGTTTCAGTCTTAATATACTAAATTTAAATTTAATCATTTACAATTTATTTTTACAGTTATATTTTTCGCAAGAACAAAATTGATGAAAAAATACCGAGATATCGATATTTCGTGAGCCCGTTATTAATCTCGATGAGATAATATTTACTTCGAACAAATATTTGAATTTATTCTCTCAATAAATATACGAAACGTACCAGTGGCAGAGAGCTGACGAAGCTATGAATATTGGATTTCTTCGCCGCCTCGATGACCTCCTCCATGCTGACGTGTCGATTGTTGTCACCGTAGCCGATATTTTCGGCGATCGTGCGATCGAATAGAACGGGTTCTTGACCGACGACACCAAGCTGAGCCCTGAGCGCCGGAAGCGCAACGGACGAGATATCGCGACGATCCATCGTCACGTTGCCGGAGAGCGGATCGTAGAGTCGCTGAAGAAGCTGTATGCACGTCGATTTACCGCAACCACTCTGACCGACGAGAGCGACCATCTGACCGGGTTTAACAATCAAGTTCAGACCCCTCAAAATTTGGGACTCCGGGCGTGTCGGATAGTGAAATTCGACTTTAGAAAATTGTATAAGACCGTCGGCCTTCCAATCTTTGTCCTTTCCCTCGAGCTCCGGCGGTGTCATTATTTCCGGCACACGGTCGAGAAGTCTGAATATTCTGCCTGCCGATATTTTCGCTGTGTTGAAATTCGGCGCGAAGGCGAGAGCCTGTCCCAGCATCCACGAGCCGAATATGAGAGCCTCCGATACTTTTATCACGTCCTGATAGTTCAAACCCTCCCTGGCGACGAGGTAACCGCCGTAGTAGAGACTCAGCGCGTAGCCGAAGTACGGTGTCGTTTGACCGCACGAGAATACCAGACCGCGAAGACGATTTCGGGTTCTCGTTGCTTGCGCCACGTGGCCCAGCTCTACGCAATAGCGATCGAGGAAAGCTTCCTCCTTGCCGAGACTCGCAACTGTGCGGATGTTCGATATCGCCTCGATAGCAATTCTCGTCGCGCATTCCATCTTCTTTTTCTCCTGCATTCCCTGACCGCTCATTATTCTCGCCTCGAAGAACACCGCACCGAGCACGAGCGGAATGGAGATTATCGAGACCGCTGTCATCTTCCACGTGTAATACATCGACAGACCGATACCGAGAACGAGCGTCGACAGCGCTTGAAGTATAGCGCCGATTCTGCTTCCCGTTGCTCCCTGCACCGCAGCCGCGTCCGATGATAGCCTCGCGCACAGAGCACCGACACTGTTGGTGTCTTCGTCGTACCAGCCCATCTCTTGCTTAAGCATCGCCGCGAATGTCGTGCTTCTCAGACGCGTCGTCATTCTGACACCGGCCAGGCCGAACGTGTACATTTGCAGGAAAGTACCGATTCCCGTTATCACACCGACGATTATGAAGAGAATCGAGAAGTTAACCGTTTCGCGACGAACCTCCTCCTCGTCGACGAGACCGAGAACGTAATAGACCTCTCCGAACAGCACCGCGAAAGCTGGGAACGACGCACCGACCACTGCTGCTGCTAGACAACCTGAGAACATTTAAGATTACAGGTGTTGTTTTTTTTACAAATTATTGTTTCTGTTGGCAAAAGTATAATTTTTAAAAAATATACATTTTTTTTGTTTTCAAAATTTACTATTCCTGGGACTTTTTTTTATTTTGTCTCCCAATACTCACCGAATATATTGTATGGCCACTCGGGCTTGTTCAGACCGAATATCCTCATCATAGGCGCGGGGTACGGTTTCTCGTGTTCCTCGAGTTCCTCCTCGGATGTCGTCGATCCTCCGGCGAGGGACAATCGATGGGAGTGCATTGACAATGTGGAGAATTGTTTTTTTAGCGGTGGCTTCGGCTTGGGCTTTGTCGCTGTGACGGTCTTGGCTGCGGATGCCGTGGCCTTTGCTGAAAACAATACAAAATTTAATCTAAAAATGAAAATAAATAATTCGTTTCACAATTCAAAAGAAAAAATACAATTAAAAACTCAATGAAAAACAAAAAAAAACAAAATAAACAATTCGTTTGACACTTCAGAACAAAAAATAAAATTATAAAAATAAAAGTACAAAATTCGTTTCGCTGAAACGATTGGGTTTGAGACGCGAATCGATAGTTTACCTTTGGCTACGGCACTGGCGTCCGCCGAGACCAATCCATGATAATGCTTTCCAAGCGCCAGGAGCTCCTCGTGCGTGCCCATCTCTACAACTTGTCCCTCCTTGATAAAAACAATTCTGTCGGCGTTCGTGATAGTGGATAGACGATGGGTAACAACGACGGTCGTTCTGCCCTTGGCGGCTGCGTCGAGCGCTCGCTGTACTGTGGCCTCGCTGTGGAGGTCCAGCGCTGACGTTGCCTCGTCCAGAAGAAGAATCGCCGGTCGTCGTACGAGTGCACGGGCAATTGCGATTCTCTGTTTCTGTCCACCGGACAATTGCGAGCCGCGCTCACCGACTGGACTGTCGTACCCCTGAATTAAACACATTCACGTTATCTTTATCTTATTTACGGTAAGACACATTTTTTCAGTATTGTCCTCGGTATACATGAGCGGCGCGAAATTGTTAAGCTTTTAGTGTCAATTGCTCTATTTTCGAAAATCTTTCTGAAAATGTTATTCTTAAAAGTGTTCTTTAAAATTCTAATGCATATTTTTGTTTAACTTGACGAATGGTAATACAGCCTGAAGAAAGTTTATCAAACATGATTTGATTTGTGTTACCTTTTTTGGGTATAAAAATTGACAGAGCAAATGTTTCCGAAAGTGCAGCTTTTTCCAACATTTTTATTGATAATTTTTTTCCAGCAGAGGCCTTCGGACCTAAAGGATTAAATATACGCGATGCCCCGGAGAATAATCCGTCCTTTAATAGCCTGTGCTCTGTAATCGCCGAGTTCGCGTTCTACAGATTGACGAACCTCTGCACTACGGCGATAATTTGAGCGTGTAAAAATTGAAAGGGAACAGGCGAGTACAGGCGGGCAGATAAATCCTCTCGACGAACCGTGAGAGACCGTCATACCCGGCCGGAGCCGCGGTCGCTGGAGAAGATGAGCCGACTCTGAATGGATCCATAGTCCCGTGAGAATTATCTGTCGTTCGCTTCGCTTGCACATTCGTAATCACAGGGGGTAGTTAGTAATTGTCGTGCGTGACTAAGTACGACCAAATAGCGATTACTGCCGGATTTATAGACACGCGAAAATATTCCGGGCAAACAATATACAAGACATCTATTTAGTGAACATTTTTTTTTGCGGAATCCTTTTTTTTCGAAGGCAGCGGTCGATGATAAAAATATGTATTCGTCTACTATGCCAGACACAATGTTTATCCAGGAGTGAAGTTTTATGACTTCGTCGTTAGTCGAGAGCCTTTTTTCAGCACCTGTTCCGTTTTTTAAATATTGAATATATTAACCATCTATCGTCATCATTTCTGAGCGGTTTTTTTTTACAATTAAAAATGGATTAAAAGTGGAAACGTTGGTATTGCTTATTATGTCGAAGGTGTATGTGAAACACCCCAAGCGGGGTAGTAGGTAATTGTAGTACGTGACTAAGTACGACCAAATAGCGATTATATCCAAATTTATAGACTCGCGAATTTATTCCGGATTCGAGGAATTTTCAACGCTCCCAGTTTTACGTAACGAAAAAATATGAATCAATATTTTTTTCAATGAACAAGAGACGCGATTGGGATTTTATATTCTCGTGCAAAAAAGAAATAAGACCATTTTTTCAGTGAAAATTATTTTTTTGTGCATTTTTTTTACGGCAGTGGTCGATGATTAAAATATTTATTCGTCTACTACTTCAGTGTCGTCGTGTGTATCCAGGATAAAAACTGTATGACTTTCTCATTAGTCGAGAGCCTCAAAACCTGGGTTTTCATTATTGGCTATGTTCTTTTATCGAGTACCTGTTTCGTTCTTTTACATATTAACCATTCATCGCACCGCGTCGCAATTTCCGAACAACTATTTTCAATGAAAAATTGATTAAAAGTAGAGACATGGGGATTGCTGATTACGTCGAAGGAACAAGTGAAACACATCGCACGAGGAGGAGTTCGATACGCGTGGCTCGCCGCAAAAACATGTTGAATAATAAATAAAGCACCCCCATGAGAGCGATGTACGCGCGTGATAATTCCTGCATAATCATGAGGGTTGATTGGCTCGTTGGGTAGCATCGAGATATTGTTGGCATCAAATTGGGCGCGGAGGTCGATTTGCGATAGATGCGAGATTACCGTTTTGATAGACGACAAGGCCTGTTTTTGGGCGATCGGCCAGAGCCGGACACGTGAGAGCCTCGAATAATGCGCCGCTCGCTATGACCGAAGGCTTTTCGATGCTCGGGCTTTCGCCGCTACCGGGCGCGCGCCATTGGCATGCTCGGATCACGCGAAAGCTTACATCGGAGCTATAGCCGGGTAGGACGTTGTATAATCCACTTCCAATAATACACGCTCGCGGTGCATTCGGGAGGTATGTTCGATAGAAGGTGAGCGGCGAGCGCTTCGATAGCAGGTGTTTTATCGCATTTCCAGTACACGTATCCCCGTCGGGATTCCGGGACGCAACTGGGAACAGCCTCGGGCGAACCGATACACCGGGTTACAACATGCGAGCATGGTCCGGCAGGGAATTCGTCGTCGGCGACGACAGCTCACCCTTATTAGCACCCAATTAGTCAGTTCGCCATGTGGCCTCGTCGTCATCATCGTTCTCATCATCGTGCGGATTAACGTTCGCATGGGTTATTGTAACACAGTAGTGATTCTACACTATTGGGATTAACCACGTTTTGGCTCGTACCGCACATAGCGAGATACTTCACGGCCCAATTTCTGCTCGTTTAACCATCTCGCCCCCTAAAAATTATCACTACATGAAAGTAATTCCAATAGAAAGCTTCGTCCGAGGAGCAGATCGTGGAAGCCTACGTTTGTAGTATTTAGAAATTCTCCAAAGAAACAGCGATTAAGAAAGTAGAAACTGCTGAATCATGTGCCCGAAAATGCAATTTTGCGTATAAAAATTGTCAAGCGAATAACCCATAATCGAACGATCTTTTCTTGCAATTTTTTTCACTGTTTTTTTTTTAATATAAAAGGCGACCCTGGCCGACTCCGGCCCAAATCTTACAATTTTTTGCAATCAACACAAGATTTTTTAATTATGACGCTCAATAAGTTCATTTTTTGAATCATAAAAAATTATAAACAATTTTGAAAAATCTAATAAAAAAATGTGACTGCTTTTGAGAGTTGCTTCAGTCATATAAAAAATCGCAGGCCCAATACAAGATTTCAAGGGTTACACACAGGTCGAAATGGTAGGGAATGCTCCATATATATAAAGACTGCCAGAAACTCGGTCGTTTGTTTCCCAATTTATCGCAACGGTATCGACTGCTGAAAGCCAGATGAGAGTATCCCGTAGAATTTAACGTGCCAGTAACGGCCGTCTGACTTTTAGCGCATATATATGCGTAGACACATGGATAATAGAGCGGAAAGCTTGTCTGCCTGTGGGAAAGAGAGGGATGCATACGTCGAAATTTTGGGATATATGACAGGTTATAGGCGAAAACTCACCTCCGGCAGTTTGCTGATGAAGTCGTGAGCATTCGCTTCCTTCGCCGCTTTGATCATCTCCTCTTCGGTGACACTGTCATTTCCGTAGCGTATATTCTCACGTATCGTCGTGTCGAAGAGTACGGGCTCTTGGCCCACAACGCCGATGTGCGATCGCAACCAGCCAACGTTGAGCTTCGATATGTCGACGCCATCGAGATGTACCTGTGAGAGAGAGAGTAAGAGAAGATCAAACAGCGAAAGGAAATTGAATTAGTTGACTCTCGACGATTCTGGTATCCGGAGTAAATATCGTCTACGTGGGAGAGAGCGGGGCAAAATGAGACGGGGAATAAACGCAATTTTCCAATGATTTTTGGATGGGCAGTGGGGCAAAACGGGGTAGAAAATCTGGAACCATATCATTTTGCCGAAACTACAATCAGTCGTATGACCGAAAATCATAGGTTCGAACGCACTTCATCTGAATCATCAAACTTCTAAAACTTTATTTTTCCGAATTGTCAGACTACTGAATCGTTATTTTTCCGAATCGTCGCACTGCTAAATCGTTATTTTTCGGAATTCGACGATTCATAGAATGATGTGGCTCCAGAAAATTCGGATGCATCGATGAGGCAAAATGGGGCATCCAACAATTATTGGAAAATATTGTTTGGCTCTACTATCCCGTTTTGCCCTACTGTCCTCAATATGTGTATGTGTGTATGTATGTGAGTGCGCGCGCGCGCAGATGGCGAGGAAGATAAATTTTTTTTTTTTAATTTGAAGCCAAAACTTTGTAAAAATTTAAAAACTTAAGTGCATCGATTGACTCGAGGCTGAGACTCGTCTACCGATCGACGCATCATGATGTCTACCGACGCGTCACGCCCGAGGTGTTGCGAGAGATGCATAAAGACCACAAAGACGCTAATAAATACGTATGGCAGATATTTTGTATTACAACAAATTATTTCTCTGCCTCGTGTTGACTTTCGGGCTCGTAAAGAGAATTCACGCAAATGTACGACGTCAGAAAATACACTGGGGGATGGCCAGCTCGACGGGTCGTCGTTAGCAACGTTGCCGAGAAGTCCACACTTCGGTCATGTTATACGACCGCAATTCAACCGAAACGAGTCCGTCACCATTGATGCACCCCCCCCCCCCACACACACACACACACACACACACACACACACACACACACACACACACACACACACACATACACGGATACATATACACGTATTTCACTCGTAAAGCTTCGAGCGTGCTGCACCTCGTACACACGTACCCGGTAAAAAGTTTGTTGCGCACTCGCAAAGACGGAAATAGGAAAAGGTTTGACAGCAGGATGTGAAATGGGAATGGAGACATGAAAGCTCGTTCGGAATAAAGATTCTGCCCTGCTTCATTTAAGGGTTCAGAAAACGAGCGGCGCCACCAAACTTTGAGCGCGTTTTTCTCAAAACGTGATTTTTAAGATCTATGTCCCTGATATCTCAAAAATGGCTTGACGGATTTTTATGAAATTTTGTACCGATATACTTTAACAGATTTTTTAGTACTTGACGGTCCCATATTAATAAAACATATAATAAAAAACAATTTTAGAAAATGATTCAGTGTTGAAAAATGGGTATAAATCGATTTTTTTCAAATAACCGCCATTTTGCAATTTTTTCCCTGTCAAGGACCGTGGCATTTGTTAAGAAACAATAAACATTTTTTGTTTCCGGCACAAAGACAAGTTGAAATCAGGAACACCGCGAAGAAACTTAAAAAAAAATAGAAAAATAAATTTCGGAGGACCTTCACGAGTGTGCAACAGCTCAAGGGACGCTATTGGGGTAAATGTGTTTGGTCGCAGAGTTTGAAAATCGATAAAGCTCACCTGACCCTGAAGCGGATCGTAGAGTCTCTGTATGAGTTGAAGGCAGGTTGACTTGCCGCAACCGGATCCTCCAACGAGTGCCACGGTCTCTCCGTGTTTTATCTTGAGATTCAGACCCTGCAGTACCTTGACGTCCTTCCTTGCCGGATACCGGAAGTGAACATCAATGAATTCAATGTCGCCGTTAACGCTCTTGAGCTTTTGGCCTTCTTTGCTCAGACTGTCAATCGTTGGCACTCGATCGAGGACCTGGAAGATGGCAGCCGCTGAGCCCTTCGCGACCGCGAAGGCCTCGAGATGCGGCGCCGTCAGGCCCATGTTCTGCGCGCCGGCGAGCACGCCGAAGAACACGATGACGAGAACGGCCGGCGTGTATTCCTTGACCTCCTTCGGGCGATCCTCGAGAATCAACTGCACACCGTACCAGAACGCCAGGGCGTAACTCAGGTAGATGATGAACCACATGACACCACCGCCGACTCCCGACCACATTCCACGCTTTATTCCCGTCGTCTCCGCCGGTATGAGCTTCTTCGCGTAACGAGCAACCTCCACTTTCTCACCGCCGAAGGCTATGACCGTTCTTATCGCGCCGAGTACCTCCTCGGCGACGCTTCCCGCTTGTCCGTACGCAGCCAATTCCAGGGCAGTCAAAGAACTCTGAACCTTCGCCACGACCGCGGTCGCTATCACGATTATCGGCGCGCAGCTCAGCACGACCAGCGTCAACTTCCAGCCGTAGATGAACGATATGATGATCGAGGATATGAAGGATACCATTAGGTAGGTGAAGATACCTAATTTCTCGCCGATTCCGTCTTTCATCTTGTCCAAGTCCCTGGAACAAACAAAATAGACATCAACGATGTAACTTCAATATGGTCGGCTCTTTGCCGACCCGATGAGACTGCCGAAGCTTTCGGCGAACACAGTAAAAAAAGTTTGTACTTTTTACAACTTATCGTCCACAAGCGTCGACAGTTTTTTTATATGTTAATTATCCGATCGCAGCATCCTGCTGCGAAAAATACCAACTGAAATTGTTAATTACACGGGAAATAAAAGGACAGGTTTGTATATTCAAAACCGAACAAACGAGTCTGTCACTTATTTAAGAAAATTATTGTTACGATGGCTGAAGGACTTCGGTCGATGGCCAATCGGCAGCATACATGTTTAAGTCTGTTACGTATCGAAAACTGTTCAATGTCATACACTGTCAATAAATTCACTACTACTACACTTACTATTTTTACGAAGCTTCCTATTCCGATTTTACGAAATTTTTTTTTTACTCTCCATATTTGGGAATTCTTTTCTCCCCATTTTTTTTTTTCAACCTTCGGTCAGAGACTTCGATACGAATGTTTAATATTTTTCCATTAAGTTATTAAGTTAAATATATAATGATAATCATGTCTGAATACGTCTTTAAACTTTGATAGCGAATCATAACTCGAGATGAGTCAAGGGGCTTCGGCGCTCGCAGAAACATCGCTGCCGGTTCTCCCCTCGGAGAACTCTCCGGTGCATAAGGGAGAACAGGAGGAACTCGAGAGTTTGCGTTATACAGCCCTTTGCCAGTTTCTCATTATCGCTGTAACGAGTTTCAGGCAGTTCGTCGGTGAACCTACCGGAGTTGCCTAACAATGTGTTACGACGGTTGCAGAGGCCGCGGGCCAAAGGTTTAAAGGTTTTGATGTCCGACACCGGCCGGGTCGAGCTCTCTCGTGAATCGCTTTGGCGTCGAGCGAACCGAGAGATCACACGACTCCTTGACGATAGCCACTCCGGTACGGCGTACGTTCGATGTATCCGTTGCGCGAAACGATACCGGAGCCTCGGGGTGAAGCGACGGCAACCGGGATGACCAAAAGGGACGAGGGACAGAACCTACGAAGAGACAACGTTTTCGGCGGGCTTCAACGCTCGACCACCTGTTGCTTCCTCGATTTCGCGAACTTTGCTCTTAACGCAACTCGCCTGACCCCGAGGCATTCTCGCTTTGCTTGCGCCCGAGTGTACCGCCGGGAACTGGCATTGACACTTTTCTCAATGGCAAATTTAATACGATTCAATTATCGCTGAACGCTCCTGCGGTCATTAGCGACCGCGGACTCTCGCAGCCGAGGACTCTCTCACAACCGGACTAAATTATCATGTAAACCGCTTGAAAGTTTAATCCGACCCAACCCGAGGTGCGATATCTACGCTCGGAGGCGTGTTAAACTTGGAGTAAAGTTAGTGGGTTCGTGGTGTCTGGTAAAAACTCCGTACGAAATGCGATGATGTTCAAGGATGATTTCCAGGACAGTTTCGGTTCGTGTCGGGACATTTATAAAAAATGGAAATATGCATATCGCGCGCGGAGTACGAAATAACCATTGGTTCGATAACCGTTTCCGTTTATCATTGGAATTCTGTCAGAAAAAAAATACTCAGTATGCACGAATGTATTTGTGTATCTCAGCGAAACTGATGTGCACATTTTTTTAGGATAGTCGCTCTAGAAGTATACATTTTGAAACAAGGTCAACTTTTTGGGGAAATGAAAAATTCAAGGAGATTCAAGGACACTTTCCAGGATATTTTCAGGTTCTGTTGGTACATTTATAAAAAAACTTAAATATGCATATCACGCTCGACGTACGAAATAAAATTTAGTTCTTATGGTTAAACATTTAGTATTTAATAACCGCTTTCGTTTACGTTCGAATCGGTTCAGACAAAAAACTACTCACAATGCATGAATGTATATATGTTCTCAGTGAAACAGACATACACATTTTTTAGGACGGTTGCTAGTAATATACATTTTGAAACAAGCTCAATTTTTGGCGAAGTAGAAAATTCAAGGACATTCAAGGATATTAGGGATTCAGGGACAGGGATAGTTTTTATGAAGGCCAGGACCACAAGCACTACTGGACACCGTGGAGATACATTTTTTGTTAATTTCCATCGTGAAACGTAATTTTTTTCTTTTTTATGATGCGACAATTCATTGCAAATTTCAAATGTCTTTAAAAAGGTTTGACGACAGTACCGTTAGGGCCGAAATATACCAATCTGAAATACGGTGGCCAAAATTGGATATCTTGGGATAATATAAAATGAAAAATTGTCGTCTCTGCCCCGTCCGTCGATAATTAATGAATGCTTTAAGTACGGGGAACTTTTTGCCAAGAGCAAACGGTCATGCCTTCTTTTAAGCACAAGAACAATACGGATGTTCGTAATAAATTTTCTTCTGCATTATAAAAAAAACATAACACTTCAAGGTACATCTCTGGATTTTTCACAGTTTTTTTTAGCAAATTGACTTCTTATTCGAACCGTTCGATGGTTACATCTTGGCGAATTCTAGAAACTGATCGATCGCTAAAATTACATGAAAAAGGTTTATCCCAAGGCATATGATGTTAGAAAATAAAGGAAAATACATTAAAAAACGCATTCTTCAAATTTAAAAGCTTTATTCTGTAAAATCCCATAATTTGAGGTACTTACTCGGTGATTCTGCTGGCGAAGTTCGTCGAGGTGTTGGTGTCGTACCACGCCATGTCCTGTCTGAGAACCGCCTGGAGGAACATCCTGCGAACCCTTGCGATTTGTCGGAAAGCCGCGACATTGAGAAGATCGACGGTGAAGATGGCGAAGAAGAATTGGAGCGTGGACAACGCAGCGCATGAAACTCCGAAGGCCACCGAGTCGTCGTAGAGAGCATCCATTCGCTCCTTCTCAGTTGCATTTGGTCCTCTGCAAGGTTCAACGAGGAATTCTACTTTATTCCATCAACGTTTGGGATTTACATTCGACATTCGCAACGAGTTTATATATATACATATATATCTGTATACATCTTCATGCAAGTTACTGTCAAAGGTACGAGCGTGAGATCGGTGAACCGAAAGGTCGACAAACGAATCGTTTCGACTCCGTAGAAAGATAAACCACCTCGAAGGGACGGTAAATGTTTATCTCGGCGGAGAACGTCGAAAGAGCGTGGACGAGGTAACTTTGACGATGAGATAGTTTCGCCGAGTGGGTCAAACACGCTACCGACTTGTGAGTGAAACTTCGCTTCACTCTGGATTACACGTTTCAACACGGGCTCTCTCACTCTGTCTGAACAGGCGGTGGATTCTCGTTTGCCGGAGGCTGGTGAGCGAGTCGTCGGAGACGAGCTCCCTCGTTCGCTTTGCGAAAAGAGTGGTAGTCTGCAGACCCGGAGGAGTTTCATCCCTCCGAGAGTATAGGTAAAATATATCCGGAACGTATCAAATTCGAAGTTTTTATACAATCGATATTTTGTTAGGCATACAAATTGCCGAAATAGAGCGGCCGAAACGGACTATTTTTACCCTTTTTTCGGAGGTAAATTAAGGGTCTTATCTGAAATTCCATTCTGCCCCGCTCTTCTCCATACTCCAGAGTGTATCCGAGATGTAGGGGAGAGTGGGGCAAAATGGGACAGTGGGGCAAAACGGGATAATGGGGCAAGTCGCAATTTTGCAACGACTTTTGGATGGTAAGTGGGTCAAAACGGGGTTGAAAATCCGGATGTATCGTTGGGACGAAATGCGACATTCAAAAATTATTGGAAAAATTGAGTCTTGTGCCACTGCCGCATTATGATCCACAGTTCCATTTTTCCCTGCTTTCCCTTAACATTTTTTGGCGACCAATATAATTTGCATGTCACTGGTATAGTTTTTGATATATGTAGCAGATAACTTTTTCTGTTTTTCTTCTTTTCTTTTTTTTTCATGTTGGATTCGCGACTCGGTACTCGAAGAAGTATTTCTGCGGAGAGAAGACGGCGAGGCGTTTTATTTATTTTGTTTTAAGTCATCGAAGATACTCGTTGAAATACTTACAGGACCTTTCCACCGCCGAACCACTCCATGATGAGGGTGGGGGTGCTCGTCTGATTCTCCATGTTTCGATCTACCAGGAGGGTGGTGAACTCACCGTACTGTATTGTCGATACCGGTATACAGAAACCGGTAAGCGTACCCATTACCAATCCACCGACTACGTACATCATCTCGGCGAATGTTGCGAATCGAAACTGCGGATAAATAACAAGTCAAAAATTATATTACATAAGAAAATAAGATAAATTCAAGAGATTTACTGACATCGATGTCAGATAAGCAATCGTCGAATCGAGAATAATTATTATTGAGTTTTTAATGTAAATTTTTTTTTTTTAATGTTAAATATCACACAGTGAAAAAAGTTTGTACTTTTTACAACAAACTGATTGTCCACAAACGTCCACGATTTTTTGTTTCTTAATTTTCCGATCGCACCATCCGGCTTTAGTTTTACAGGCACATTTACATCTCTACCATTCACAACTCTCCCAAATAACAACACTACCAAAATCTCTACCAGAAAATCCAAAAACTACAGAACTTGAAATATAATTCTACCGGAATGCAAGGCTAGACGGTAGTCTTGTATTCCGGTAGAGTGTTATTTAAATTCCTGTAATATGGTATAGATTTTTCCTGGTAGAGTTGTTATCCAGTAGAGTTGTGAGTCGAAGGGATGTAAATGTGCCCTTTTACAAACAAAAGCACAAACTAAAATTGTTAATGACCCAGAAAACGATAGGACAGGTTTATTAATTAAAACCTGATTAAAGGAGTTCGTCGCTAATTTAACAAGATTGTTTTTACGAAACTCCGTACTCCGATTTTACGAAATGATTTTTTACTGTGCAATTCGAAGATTTTGAGGCGATTAAAGCGAACTTTGGACCTTCTGGACCTAACTTTTGATCCGATAACCTCGTCGACAAAATACGATTGTACGAACTACACGTGACATGCTCCCTCCGAAAGTGTCGACTGGCGATTAGAGCTATTAGGGTTAAAGACTCGAAGTGCTCAGGAAGTTCCTCGACGAGTTTGAGCGACGGGGACGCACTCGTCACGCTGAACTTTGAACGCGATAATGATAGCGCCAAGAGTGATAAGGTAATGAAGAGGCAAAGTTTGAGGTGTACTCACGAGTCTCGCGTAAGACACCGGCGGAAGTGTGGGTGCCTGCGGAGCTGGGCTATCCTCCTCCTTGGTCTGCGGTGGTACAAATTCACTGTGGACAGAGATAATCGTACGTCAGTCTTCGACTAAACGCCTCGGAGGCCCGACAACAAGGGTCGGTCTCGTCAATTATAAAAATAAAAAATAACAAAAAAATATATTCGTAGAGCAAAGTTCACGAATCATTGATTGAATTCGTGCAATACGAAGCCGGAAATTTCATCCTCTTTAATTCTCTCGTCCAGCTTCACAATTGTTTCTCCGATACGTTTTATTTTTTATTTATTCGTTGATATTTTGATATTTTTTAAATCGAATAGCAAGAAACAGTCGTCGCATCGGTGATTTTTGGTTTCGTACATTATCGGTTCTCCGTTGTCCTTTAGCATAAATTCGGCCTCGTCATTATCCTTTTCCTTGTCTTGTTTCGTGTCTGCAAATGAAATAACGCACAGGCTAACACCAAGAGACGTACAAAGGCGGAGTTAAGCCAACATATTGTACGGGACGTCGAAGGTCTCTCGCAATAATTTTCCTAATCAAAGGTAATAACGATCGTTAGGTTCGCTGTTAGTTAGGGTACGCCGGGGTTGAAGAGTTTAGTTGGAGGGCTCGTGTCGGAGAAGGGAGAAAGCTAGGGACAAAGCTTGAGCGCCGAGAAGCACAGGAGGATGGAAACGAGGCGAGAGCGGAGGAGAGAAAGGCAGCGCGATCCTAATTCGAGCTTCCGTGTCGTCGCGGAGTCGAGACGCGAGACGGTGTGAGAACTCGCGTCTCAACGTCGCCTTGCCGATGCTGGAGGGGAAAGCTCGGGAAAAGTTCGGAGCTGTAACGTCCCCGATAGAGACGGAAGCCTGATAAGATTAATCACCGATAAGATATTTACCACTCGTCGGTGAATATCTGATGGAAGGACGCTTCTTAAAACTCCCGAAAAATTTCGCGAGAATTTGATAGAAGAGGTCATTCGGGTGAAATTGAACTCTTTGCGATACACAAATGACGAAACTTATTGTTAGCTTTTTTTTGTTGAAGATAAATAACAATATCTTTTCTCAACTGGATGCAAAATTTAGGTCATACTGGAGCAAAAGGAAAACAGGAAAGAAAGCCTACAACCGGTAAGAACCAAAATCATATGGTTCGTAACGTCCTCGGGGTTGAAATTAATAATAGAAGGTCTACCGAGAAACAATAAAATGAGAGTCGTGACAGAAAAAAAGAAACTTCCTAGTGGGTCCCGAAGACATTCTACAGAAGCTCGGTGGATCGGGTACTCAATTCGCAGGTTCGGGACGGTGGTAGCGAGTATATACTGCACACGATAAAGTTTCGAGTGGGAGACCTAGGTAAAAGTCACGAGTTAGAAGGGTATCAGAATAAGAGACTGGTAACCCGTGACTTCCGGAATTTAAGGGGAATGAAAAGAGCGTCCGAGAGCCGAGAAGGGTGGGAGTGGGGGAGAGAGTTCTCTGTGAAATCGGTTCGAAGAACCGATCTTAAAATTCGACTTTGCCTTCGGTTTCCGGGGTGCGCCGTAGGGAACAACGTTACAGCCACCGTGAGTCAGAAAGCCCCGTCGAACTTCGAAGACTAGCCGAGCTTCTCCGTCCCGTTCTTTCAAAGCCCCAGGAATCTCACTCTCTCTCTTCTCTCTCTCTCTCTCCATTCGCTCCTCCGGCTCACCTCCGCACACCCCCTGGCGAGACTGGGCCTTCGGAGCTCCCCTCCCGTTCCGTCTCGACATTGCGAAAGTCTGTCGAAATTTCCCAAAGGGGCTCCATTAGCCGCGCGTAATTGCTGTTTCGAAACTTTCCCGACAAATCTACGATCGGCACACGACCCTGTTCCGAAACGTGGGGCACGCCCGGCCGCGCCAAGAGGCCTGACAGCGCCGGCGAACATCCGAGTCGCTCGGTGTTATCGATATCGTTCGGAATCTCGTTAAGCCGGTAACGCATGGAATACGAGTCTCGAGTCGTGGCAATTACAATTCGTTGGCACCCGAAGTTTCAGATGGTAACAATAACTCGGCTTGTGAGGAGAAAGTTCCAATTCTTGGGATTCGCACGCGGACAACGTTGTGTAAGTGCGGTTTCTACCAATTTTAGGCGCGAAAACGTGTTTTATTTTTTTTTCTCGGAAATAAAAACGGTAGCGACAATCCCCAACGGCTGAGTGTCCTTTAGCGTATTTGGATTATGTAAAAAAATCTTCGGTTCTTAAGATTAAAAATTGTAGGGGTACTTCTATTTTTTGTAATATTTTTTTTTTTACATTTACATTTTGTCCATTGTAGGGAAGATTTTAGTTAGAAGACGTGGGAAAGCTAGGAGTTTCAAGCAGAAGCAGTTAGGACTATAGTCCATCGGGTAGAGCGAAAAGTCGACTAAGATGTCTTATTACAAAGTGCAGAGCGAATTGAGATATACTTACACCTCGAGAGGATTTTTTCCGGTAGATGTGAATTTGATTTGGGGGGCTCCATTTGAATACCCTGGGCTGCCTCGCGAGGGTTCGTGGACCACTGGTAAATTCGCTGCGTCATCGCGCATTCTCAGTTAACAACTCTGCAACAAAACAAATAATGAATTAACGATTTTTTATTACATTGCAGTACTTTTTATTTCCTAGTCAAAAAATGGTTTTAGCAAATTGACTTGTGATCTATTTTGCACAACGATGAAGCAGTTTATTTCATTACTGTGTAGATAAAGGAGGGAAAGGGATTTGAAGAGTTTGCGTTTTTTGTCGTCGACCGGAAGCGTGCGAGGTTCGAGGACCTCAGCCTCAAAAGCTTCGTGCCGATAAAAGCTCTTCAAACAAAACTTCGTCCGGGTCGTCGAAGAACCAGCGAGTGGGATACGAAATGGGCTCGAAGTACCGTAGACAAGATAAAACGAGGTAGGAAGATCGATGCTTCCGCTCGTCGCAATTTTTTTTCTTTCCTTTCCTCTTCCAACACCCGCTTGTCAGCGCCTCTCCACCATCCCTTTTGACTTACACGCTGTGCCGTAAGTGCCATCGCCGCAACTTCCCATGACTCTCAACGTTGCGCTCCGGAATATCGAAGTAAAAAATTGAGACTGTAAAGTCTAGCACTTTCACGTACTAAAAAAAAAAGAAAGAAAGTTCCCGCATCGTCTTATCATCGAACACGCCGTCTCGTCCATCATGCCTTGGTAGTAACATATAGTAATGAGAAAATTCTACATTAAAATACCTATCTTAAATGAACAATCTAACTTTCCCAAGGTGCAAGAAAGTCCTCGATTTTTCAGTTTTTAACTTTCCCACTTTCCATCCGTCTCTCTCCGGTCCCTTCGAAAAATCGATAACTTTTCTAGGAGCAAAGAATAAATATCCTAAGCGATATCTCTCGTAGAGACGAGACGCGGTGCCGAGGGAAAGCAACGATTTGTCGGGTGTCCGGGGTCACGCGAGAGCATGAATAGAACGATTTTGTTCGCCCGGCACGAAAGCACATCCCCCGAGAGAGTTCCACATCGGTGGAGAGTTCTTTGATGGAAGGATCGCGCGCACCCCTTTCTAACGCCACTCTTCCAGCTCTCAAAACTCCATCACACGCCGAGAGTGGCCGGGTTAAACTAACTCCGAGACCCTCTCCTTTTTCGTGGCAAGTGCGCTCGCTATATGGCTCTTGCATAGACCGCGTAATCCTCCCGCGGTCCGACCAGGACACTGGGGGTAAACTCTATGCGCTATCGTACCGGTCCATTCTGCAATACAGATTCAAGTACGGTACGTAGCGCGTATCGCGACCGCTGCGAGGATGGCTGTTCCAGGTTTTCCGCCGGGTTACTGAACCTCTCGCGGAAACCACCACCAACATTTACCTTCATCTCCTCCATCACTTTTATCCCTTCCTTGCAACGCCCCTCGTGCATTCTCCTCATTCACACAAACGCGCCCGAGCTTTGTCCGTGGAAGTGGAAAATAAAAATCCAGACGAGCTTTATTGCGTTACGGTGTGTTTTTGCAACTGCGAAAGTTCGCAAACCGTACGAACCGAGACGGCCACGTACCACACAGAGAATTTAATAAGCTGTTACAACCGCCTGTGAGAATTCTTCTCCGCGTCGTTGACTTTTTCATAATTTTTTATTGTTTTTCTTTTTTTTTTTTTTTTCATTAAAAAGTCAAATTATCTCAAACGGCGATACAGCACTAATTAAATTGCTCGCGAAATTAATATCAACGCGGGATAATGAGCTTTCCGCATAGTTTATTTGCGTCGACGAGGTGGATTCGTCGGATAACGTATGAGCGTTGATGAAAATGAATATATAATTCATAGAAGTGGCGGTCATTGTCGTCGAAAAATTGAAAAAAAAACCAAAAAAATCATGGAACATGAATAATTATAATGCGAAAAGAAGTTGCAGGGAAAAGCGCATTTTTTCATGGAGACGAGCCTCGTTTGGTACTTCGATGAATATTTTAATAGAATACTTTGTTCGGTGTAAAAAAAATCGTAAAAATAGAAAACGAATAATTGCACGCGAATGAAGGCACAAAATGAAGATATAAATTTCTGGTTTCTCAACTCGGGCTCATAATGTCAAATTTATTCTTCGCCAGTAAAACTTCACGCCGGCAAATGTTTCGATGCGCAGTTGACGACAAATAAATAAACAAATCGTACATACGTTGTATCTTATCGGGGAATCGATAAAAATTCAGCCAACGGATCTCGAATCCGACGATAGATATACGTTCGTCCAGGTCGCTTTTATCTTATAATCAAATATCTTCGGTGAAGGTTAAGAAGGGGTCCATCAATTCCAGATAAGAAAATATTAATTTAATTTTTTGTTTCTCGATAATTCTTTGAAGTAGAAAATATAGTATTAAAATAAATTCAAAAAAAGAATTCAACTCCTCACATAACTTTTAATATCCCGCGATTTTTTTACTTGATCAAAACATGTACAAAAAAAATAGTTGGGATTCTCGATCCAATTTTTCATAAATGATTTTAAATATTTTTAACAATTATTTACCTGAAATCAATGGATCTCCCCTGACAAAATTTGGGACACATTTGTTTATTTTTTATTTAACCTGTAACGAGTACGAAGAGCTTTTCGGTGGTCGCGAAAGTCAGTGCGGTCCCCGGTAGCTTCGCCAATTCTCGTCGAAATTATTTTTAGTCGCGTTTTCTGGGTCGTAGAGTCAGCGCGAGTGCTGTGTAACGAAAACACAAAACACACACACACACGTGCAGCACAGAGTTGGACGTCAAGTGCGCGCGTGTGGTCGAGCGTGAGTTGCACGGTATGCGCGACGTGGGTTAACGTACACGACGTTGACAAACAAAGCGGGCGTCAGGAACGTTTCGAAGATAAGGTGAAGGTTTCAAACGGGTGGTAAGACGGACGGGAGATAAAAGAACGCGATGCTTGACCGAACCGCGGAGGCGCGGGGCCTTCCTACACGGAGGCGCTCAATCAACAGCCCGTTCATTCATGCCATCGGACGCTCGCTTTGAAGACTGAATTTCACACAGTTGAGTATTGGGCATCTTCGCTCCGACGACGATCGGTCGGTAAACGACTATGATTCCATCGGTTATTGCGGCCGCATAACCGAGTATCGCCGAAGTGAGAAATTCTCATCCGATTTATAATTCTCGTTCTGATTTCATCGGAAGGGAAATTTCGAGGGAGAAATTTCAAGTTTCCGTAATAAGTGTCTTCGTGCAGAAAATTACTAGGTATTGCCTCCCTGGCGATTCAAGGATAACAGGAGTCTATTTAAGTGGTGAGAACGGGGCAAAATGGGACATTGGGGCAAAACGCAGTTTTCCAATAACTTTTGGATGATGGCGGAGGTGGCGATTAGGGAAAAAACGACGTTGAAAATTCGAATGTATCGGTGGGACAAAATGGTGCATCTAAAAATTATTGCAAAATTGAGTTTTCATCACTCGGTGCGGAAGTGGCCACTTTTCCGCCCGCTTCGCCCGCGCAAAACCGCCATTTTCCCACCGAGTGAAATAAAATCATAATGGCTGTCTTTTGCATCGCACAAACTTCGCTCGGGGAAGTTCGCTTAGATAATAATATTCTACAAGCAAACAATTGTTTTTCGTCCCAAAAGAGTGCATTTGACGTCATGCAGATATCTTCGGTCATAAAAAAAATGTATTCTTTCACGGAACGGACGTAAATGCAGGTAAGAATTGACTTCTGAACGTGAATTGGCGGGATCATAAAAAAAATTAATTACATTTTTCCTTGCCAACCGCAGTATTTAGCATCGTTTCAAGGTCGCCTTGTGATTTTTCGTTCCATAATTGCTCCATCGCTTTGCCATGCAAAATCAACCATACCAACGATAAATATGCGTATAGTAATCGACGAAATTTCAAAATAATCAAATTTTGCAAAAGTGGCGTTTTATAGTAATGAGCCAGGCGCGTCCGAGAAAGATGTTTCCGAATAGCGTGAAAATGTCGCATTTCATACAGTAAAAAAATAATTCAAAATAATTAAAAAAAATTTCGTAAAATCGGAGTACGAAGTTCCATAAAAATAATATTGCTCAATAAGTAACAAACTCGTTTTTTAAGGTTCGAATATCCAAATCTCTCCTTGAATTTCCCGTCTCACTGACGACTTCGGTCTGTACTTTCGTCTGTAAAACTGGAACCGGGTGGTGCAATAAGAAAATTACCGAATAAAAAAATCGCGAACATTTGTGGACAAGTCGTAAAAAGTACACATTTTTTTAGTGTCTACAGTGTAAGTTCGCCGCAGGCCTCGATCTGCAGTCGAGATTTTCATCCGAGAACTCGCAACAGAGATATTGCAAAATCCGCCGAGAAACTCTCGGGCGCAAACGTCCGATGCCAGTACCGTCTCGCGTACAGTAAAACGCTTCGTCGTGCCAGGTTTATTTCGAGGAAGGCCTTGCGGAAAGAAACTTTGACGTGCTCCCTCGGCGCGCGCGCTCGCGTTGCTTAACGCGTACGAAGCCCGTACGTGCGCCGAAGTGGCCGATGAGATGAGCCACCGGTGGAAGATGTGTGTTTATGTATAAATTTATATATATATATATATATATATATATATATATATATATATATATATACATATATGTATATATGTGCTATGATCGGACGTCCGAGCCCTCTCCGAACGCACGCGCTCGCCTCCGCCACTCATCGTCCGCTCATTCTATATCGGAGAACCGCCACTGGCCCGCCGACTCTATTTTAATTGAGAATTCTATTTGAATAACCGTCCGAGCCACTCGCGACGAAGGAGGGAAGAAAGATGGAGCGATATAAATTTCGCGCCTCTATGCCGGTCTCCGGCGATCCCGGCCCAACGAATTTTCGTAATTAATTCCCCGAGACCCACTACTCTCCTTTTGCCACCGAGAAAATCGGATCGGGATGACGATCCCACTTCGCCACGAGCCAATTAACGAATCACTGAACTTTTTTTTACTCATCGAATTTACTCTTCGGAAACGAAAAACTCGTGCCGCACACTTTAGACCGTAAGATTTGTGCATTTATTTATGTACGTTTGAAAGAATTGATATTAATCATTAATGAGAATAATAAGGTCAATGGTTCACAATCAATTATTAATCTATTAATTGATTGATTATCGATTATCGTAATTAACAACATTTTGAGAGTTTTCCTTAAATGTCATTAAAAGAAAAGTTTTGTGTCGGAGAAAAAACGAAATATTTGTCCCTTAGAGCAGAGGATAATAAGATCGATAGTTCAGAATTATTTATTGATTCAGTAATTCATTGATTATCGATTATCGTAATTTAAGAAAATGTAAGAATTTCTCTTAAACATCATTTTAAAAAATAACTTTTGTATTGGAAAGAAAATAAAATGTTTGACCCTCAAAGCAGAGAATAATAAGATCGATAGTTCAAAATTGATTATCGATTATCGAAATTTAGACAATTATAAGAGTTTCGCTTATACATCATTTTCCAAAGTAACTTTTTTATAGGAAAAAAAATGGAATAATTGTCCATTAGAGCAGTGCTAATGGATACAACGTATCTCGAGTCCGTCTTGTTTCGCGACTGCTAGTTTTGCGCCTGACAATAAGTCGATTTTCGACCCGAAGCACCAGCTCGAGGTAATTCACGTGAGAACAGAACTTCGAATGACGAGTGACTGAAAGACCATTACGGTGGATTTACGCGATGCTCGAATTAATTGAAAATTTCTCATCATCCTCATGGACCGGCGTTGTATCCGATTTCCTTCGGGGCTTCAATTCGGAGAGAAAACCGCGGCGAAATCCCAGATCGGCATTGGGCACGGTGGAGATCATTGAAGTCCGGAGAAATGAAATGAAACGTCGAATGTTGGTGCTGGCACCGACGGAGCGGGAATCGCGGAGTTTCCGCAACGGCAATGGGGTCGTACAGTAACGAAGCCGGGGAGCAATAGCGCCGAGAAACAACGAGCTTCGAGTGGGTAATCCCCCCGAGGAGTGGAGAGAAAGCTTGAAAACACGAAGAGAAACTGGCGCGGAAGTCGGTGCGAGGAATCGTGCAGTATTCTCTATCCAACCTCGACAGTTTCGCCTCCACGGACGAACTCGCTCACGTAGTCTTCAATTGCAATCACCCCATTTCTTCCAGCACCAATAAATTTCTATCGTAACCGTTAATCACGCGGTGATTATCGGTCAATGTCTTGCGTTCGATTGAATATCGGACTAATTTCCCGGTTTTACGGTCAATGTCAATTGCCGATGTTAACGGCAAGTTGCGAGATTTTGGCATCTGGAAAACGAGACTGATGTGCGGTCTCTCATGCTGCACCCGTCAGACAAGCTCATTGACTTGTTAGTTTGAAAAAAAAAAATTTGAAAAGATGAATTGAAAGAGAAGTTTGAAAAAGTTTTTCGAACAACACTGTTGAGACTGAGGGCGCGATTGAGATCTTGTAATTTTCCGAACCGTTAACCCTTTTGCCAAGCGATTATCTGTTGCAAAAAAAAAAAAACTTTCTTAAGCGTACGACATTATTTTGTACTAAAATATGCGAGAGATGCAACTTTTGAAAAGTCTTTATAATTTTAACACCGGAATAAATTTTTCTTACTATTCTGCACCAAAATATGCGAAAGATGCAACTTTTGAAAAGTCCTTATAATTTTAACACCGGAATAAATTTTTCTTACTATTCTGCACCAAAATATGCCAAAGATGCAACTTTGGAAAAGTTCTTATAATTTTAACACCGGAGTACATTTTTCTTCAAGTCAATAAGATTCCGCTCGAGAAACTTTCATCGAGATTAATTGACATTCCTCACATGTTGTGCCGACAAATTTCCCGCTGAAAATAAATATTTGTCCATTGATAAAATCCGGATTGTGAGCGATGAATGAGGCGTTTGAGTTGTGTGCCAAAGGAACTATCAAGCCACTTCATAGGGGGTCTGCGGGCTCTTATCTCGAGAGCAACATCATCTTCCGTGATAATGTCGTATCTAACATATCGCCCACTCGTGATCGGACGGATATAGAACCAACAACGAGAAAATTCTGACAGACAGAAGTTTCCAGATAATTTACAACTACAAGTGATCCAAGTTGATCCGAGTTGATTCGCGGTTATTCCGTGTTCAACGACCCGTGACAACACCCGTTAAAGGTGGCTTTTCCAAAACATACGGAAAAGCCAATGGCGAATAATTAAGTTTTTCAATGTGGAGTTATCATTCGAAACATTTCATGATCCAATTCGGAAGAGCCGTTAACAGAAGCTTTCGGTCGTGTGTCTTCGACTTATCTCACTCAACACGAGCGGTAAAGATGGAGGCGAGGAATATTACGAGTATTCCGGGAAACCGACGGAGGCCGAGGAGCATCTTTTCGACACGTGATTTCGCCTTTGATTCGTATGCAGATAACCACCTCGGCGGTGTGTGACATACCCCAGGCATCGACGATGATTCGAGGTGGAATCGTGATCTGCATTACGATAAATAATAAATCGCCTACTTATCTTATCTTCTATCTTCGGTATCGAAGAATCACGCATCGACAGGGTAACAACAGAGGTAACAGGCAAGACCGGAAATGATCGATAAGACGAAGAGAAAAAGAAGTTTCTTTCCTCGTCTACCGTAGGCTATGGGGTCGAGTCATCGATGAAACAGTGATAACCTTTTCCCGCCCAGTCATCTTCGGCTGTCATTTAAACCTTATTAAGCGTGTAATGACGAGACTTGAAATTAACAATATTACACTATATTGTATTATAATATAATATATTGTTGTCGAATGCTGTGACCGATGAGAAAATGTGTATCTATGGTTTGCTGCAGCTTTGGAACGGTCTCACTTCGGAATCCTCTCCTTTTTGGTCTTTAACGAAGAGACTCAATTACGTTTTGCACCTGGTCGGGCCGTCTTAATAACGATGTTTATTTTGTCTGTTTCTTTCCATCGTGATTATTTTCTTTCTTTTTGAGTGCTCATGGCGTTCTTATTAAAACGGCTATTATTTGTATAATATAATATCATATTATAATATATATGATATACATGTAAAAAAAAATTGTCAAAAACTTCACGAACGGTATTGGTAGCTTTTTAACCAAGCTGTTTCTGAAATCTCATACACACGGGCGTTGCAATTTTCCAGTGAAATTTTTATTTTTAATTTCTGCTATTTTTATTTTACAAAAAAGTGCATTAATGTTCAATTGATGTTAATCGTATAAGCAAATTTCAAGATCCAGTACATTAAATTTACGATTTATTTTGATAGTGTACTATAATTATTGGAGTAGATCGGGATAAATATCGGTAAATTGCAATTGTTTCCGAGTTGAAAATGTTATTTAAAAAAATAAAATTGTCGTAGTCCACCAGTGGCAATTTCTGTCGTTGGCGGGGAAACGAGGTGTATAACGGCCGCCCGAGGGACGTGCCATGATGTGACGATAGAACGAGATAACGCAGCAGAGGGCCAATCTAACCAGCGGGCAATAAAATTTGATAGATATAGAGAGAGTGTTTCCTCGAGACATTGGTACAACTAGGTATCGCATCAACGTCTCGAGGCCGGTCGATCAACCATGTGCGAGTCACGCAATTATCTGATACACATTACTCGTTCCCAAGTCATCTTTCATCCAAGGACATCAATTCTCGCAGCTTTTTTCATTGCAGATCTTTTATTTAACACGATTCCGTAGCTCGACAAGTTTGAAGCCTTTGTGTCAATGAACGGTTTCTTCGTTTAATCAAAAATCACATCGTCACGCAAAGATTTATTCATATAAATATTTATTTATATATTTTTTTTTATTCCGCAATACGCACTTCCGATACACGGTAAAAAAAAAGTTTGTACTTCTTACAACAAGTTATCGTCCACAAATGTCCAGAATTTTTTATTTGTTAACTTTTGGAACGCACTATCCGGCTCTAGTTTAACAAACGAACGTACAAAGTAAAATTGTTAATGACACGGAAAATGAACGAACAGGTTTGTATATTCAATCGCGGACAAAAGAATTTTGTCACGTATTTAACAAAATAATTGTTACGAAACTGCGTATTCTGATTTTATGGAATTGTTTTTTACTGTGTAATGCTCGAGTTAGTCGAACGACGAAACTGTCGTGCAATTTAGATTGCATTTTAATGCTTAATGTTCAGTACATTATCAGAGCTTTTCCTACGCGATTAATCTCCCCGCAGATTATTCTATAATTCATATTTCAGACTTTTGGCGCCATTTTTGAACGCAGCAGTACATTTTTTACTTTTTTAAATCCTTTTTTCACCCGCAATACGCGGCACTTCCGGTAATCCTCGAGTTATTCGAACGACGAAACTGTCGACCTATTTACCTTGCATTTTACTTGTAATGCATAACGTGTTCAGTACATTATCGAAGCTTTTCCTGCGTGATTAATCTCCACGCAGATTATTCTACAATTCATATTTCTGGCTTCTCAACACAAAAAAAAAAAAAAAAATCTTACAAATTTCACACGCCCAATAACCTCGAGTCTAAAATTTAGTCGACAAATTTGCGTGCCTCTATTTTTTTGAAGCTTCTCCCTCCGTATCTGGCTCTTTACCTTGTTCGAATTACTGTTTCCAATCGATATCCCAGATGTGCCTGATCAGGTCGAAGGTGGATTTCGTTGCGTCGGCGGAGCCCTTCATAAGTGTCCCCTCGGACTGCTCGTTGTTTCACACTTATCAGCCTGCGCGCGTGTTTCTCTGCTGCACTTCTCCGAACATACGAGGACGAAAGCCCAAGCCAATATTTTCGACGGGTTTCACGAGTGCGATTGAACAAACGAATCGGCACGACCACGAAATCACTGCGATCTCACACCAGCCGAGCGACGCACTCTCGACGATCACAGATCGAATCGATCGATGGAGCCGGATCGACAAGCCCGTTTGTTACTCGACGCTTCGAGCTTCCTCTCACGACAGTCTAAGAACCACCGATTATAAATATTGTTCTCGCGTCTATTAAAACTATTCCCCTGACGCGTCTCAGCACCTCGAACAGAGCCGGATCTATCGGTTCCAGTTCTCTCGTGTTGCCAAACAAATTCGAACTGTTTCTCCTCTTCGAGTACCGGTATTCGCGTCGGTACGAAATTTCTGTCTGTTTAACGACCAAGAAAAAAAAAATTAATCGATTTTATAGATCCTTATATTCTCATAAATTTTCATGAGTCATTATATCTACTATATTGATTTATATTATAGTGATTTATTAGTCATTGGATTTTATAGTTATTGTGTGATTTTTATTAGTTATTATATTTTATAGTTATTGGACGATTCTCATTAGTTAATTATATTTTCATATTTTTATTGATCGCTCTTGTTATTATTTTTAAAAAATCGAAACAATTATTAACGGCCGACTGCGGGTTGTTGGGCGGTCGACGAATGAGTCAGCAATTTTCCGGACGAATCTTTGTTTGCTTTCCGTCAGAGATTTTCCGTTGCGGGAGGGGAGGATCGATACGGAGATCGCTGGCGTTCGAACGGTAGTCACGAATCACTGACTGCGGTCTGTCGTAATTCGCTTCCTTTTATACCTTTCGGGACGAGGCGACGTTATTCCGCGCGCCAGCCTCGAGACAGAGGGAGAAGACGCTAGATAAGCCTAAACGTTACGATAGTCGAACAGTAATGCGTCCCATTACCGCTGACTCTCCGACGTGCGATACTCTCGCGGGTTTTTTTTCGGTCGGAGTTGAAGAATTTTTTTTTTTTTCAGGTAGCGACGATTCATCCGACGGGGACGGCAAAAAAAATCTCGGATGTCTAACAAGCCTAAACGTTACGACAGTCGAACAGTAATGTGTCCCATTACCGCACCGGTGACTCCCCGATGTGCGATACTCTCGCGGGTTTTCCAGTCGGCGTTGTAGAATTTATGTTTATTACACTCGGTGCGAAAATGGCAATTTTACGCACGCTCCGCATAGCCTCCATTTCCACACCTCGTGAAGTAAAATTTTGTAGGACACTCGTGCAAGAAACTTTTTCCGAACTCGTGTGAATACAAACACCTTCGGCTCGTGCAAACTCACACTTATCAGAAAAAGTTTTATCGCACTAGTATCTTAAATTACTATTTTCATGTAGCGACGATTCATCCGACGGGGAGGGCAAATAAATCTCGGATGTCTAACAAGCCTAAACGTTACAATAGTCGAACAGTAATGCGTCCCATTACCGCACCGCTGACTCCCCGACGTGCGATACTCTCGCGGGTTTTCCAATCGGAGTTGAAGAATTTATTTTTTTCATGTAGCGACGATTCATCCGACGTGGACGGCAAAAAAAATCTCGGAAGTCGCCGACGCGGCGGCGCAGCGTGAATCTGGCGTTTAAGGCTTGCCGAGTTAACGTGTTTGTTTGTTTGTTTGTATTCGCGGGCGATCGTCGGCGCAGATAGCGCAGGTAGGAATCTCTGGCGGAGAAAGATAATGCGGAGGAGCGATGCGGTTGCGATAATCTTTTTTTTATTTCCTTTTTTTCGAAATTGAAAGTTCGTCGCGCGGATAACCGAGCGAGCGTTATCGGGGAAAGGCCGATTGCTGCGAGACGATTAAGACATTGAAATTGTTTCTCGTGCAACTGTGATTGGGCACAGTGATGATTGGTGCGAATAACTCGGTGAGTTTATAAGAAGTTTGGAACCGGCTCGGAGCTTTGCGTAAACGTGGGTTTGGGGATTTTTTATTTTATTTTAATGTTTTTCTTATCAGTGTTTCGAGGTTAAATCTTTACTTGAAACGAGTCTTAATACGGTACGAAAGCTTTTTAAATTTAAGACATATTTTTTAATCCATAAAAGGACACGATTTCTTTGTTAATTTTACTATTTTTTTTCGAAATCGGAAATTCGCCGCGCGGATAACCGAGCGAGCGTTATCGGGGAACGCCGATTACGGCGAGACGGTTAACCCTTTGAAAATGTTTCGCGTACAACAGTGATTGGGTAAAGTCGGTGTCAACGACTCGGTGAATTTATACGAAATTTGGAATTTGATTTGGGTTTCCGATTTCTTATTTGTACATTTTTCTTATCAGTGTCTCGAGGTCTACTTTTAAGTTTTTTTTTATCACGCTTTAAAGATTGAAACAAGTCTCGATACGCTAACAAAGCTTCATAAATTTGACAAATATTTTTCATCTACAAACTGTCCCAATTTCTTTGATAACTTCACAATTTTTTCTCATGTTTAAAATACGCTTGACAAAAATAAATATTGAATTAATGAGAAAGTGCGAGGAAGGCAAATTCGTTCAATTTTTCTTTTATCTCGGTAATAATCTTTGCATAGTAGTAGCTTTGGCAGGTGTCGCGCGAATCGAAAAATACATTGAAAAATAATTTGTCGTCGTCACCGCGGCGGAAGCCGAAAATACCCTCGCGTCTCGTCGAAGTCCGTCGTAAACAACAATTTTACGATCGGTACGGAGAGAACAATCTTCTATTTCGGGTCATTGCATTTATCCGAACGTCATCACAACGATGCGCGAACCTTATTATCGTTCTCGTTTAAAACCCGGAAAAACCGACAATACTTCCCAATGAATTAAAAAAACAATGAATAAAGAAATACAAAAAAATGTAATTACGTTTCATTCTTTCCAAATAATAAAAAAAAACTATACAATCATCGTTTCCCGCAGCCCCGGGAAATACTTTATGGCGCGATATTTTTCTCCCATCGAATCGGCCCGCGATCGTTCCGTCTCCGCACAATAAAAGAAAATGTTGCACTTTTTGCAACAACTTATTGTCCACAAACGTCCACAATTTTTTATTCGTTAATTTCCCCATCGCGCTATCCGGCTATAGTTTTACAAACAAAAGTACAAACTAATATTGTTAATGCCACGGGAAATTAAGGGACAATTAATTATTCATGATTAATTGTCGTTTATTTGACAACATTATTTTTACAAAACTTTGCCTGTGCGTACCGGTCGGCGGGTCTAAATTCGTAGCCGCTTTTTACGAAACTTCGTATTCCAATTTTACGAAACAATTTTGTACCGTACAAAGTAATCCGGAAATTCGGCGTCAATTGATCGTTCCGCGGCAGAAGCGTCGCCACTTCCGCAAAAACCGACCGCTATTATCGCTTCCGCGTACCGGTCGGCGGGTCCAAACTCGTCGCAGGAGTGGAACGATGAGGAAAAAAATAAAAATAAAAATACAAAAAAAGGAAAAAAAATAAAAAATAGATTAGAGAAACGAAGTAAAAGGAGAGCGACGGAGTGTCAATGGACTCTTGGGTTTCCGGTCTGGGTAGGCGCGACGACGCAGGCGCTCCTCTCCCTGCCATGCGTTCATGGGCGGCGCTCGGGTTCGTGGATGCAGTGTGTCGCCGGGTGTCATTGACCCTGAGGGAGAAAGAGAGGCTTCAGGGTCGCGAACGAAAGTGGTGGCCGCGGCCCCCGCCGCCGGTTTCTCCACCGGCCGCCGTGCGGACAGCGGCTCGGCGCGCCTAAATATGCTCCGGAGGGTTGAGCCGCTGACGTAAGCCCACTTTTCCTCAACGGACACTCCCTCGTTTGTCGACCGTGCGACCCATCGAAACCATAAACTTTTATGATTTGCGGCCCAAAGACACGGCCATGGACTGGCATCGAAAGGCGGCAAAAAATGCATAAAAAAACAATTAATTAAGTTCCCATTTAATTAAAAAATTGAAATAAAATTGATAATAAACGATTAATCAAGTTTTTTAATTTAAAAAATTTAACTAAAATTTGTAATAAACGATTAATCAAGTTTTCTTTTAATTTAAAAAATAAAAATAAAATTTATAAAAAACGATTAATTAAGTTGCGTTTTTGATTAAAGAAATTTACTTTAAGAAAAATGTATAAAAAACGATTAGTTGACTTCTTTTTTAATTGAAAAAATAACGATAAAGTTTTACTTAAAAACTTTTGAATTTCTTCTTTTTTTAGAATTTTGGGGGAAAGCTTCCTGCGCAGCATCTCTCAGGAAATGGCTGTACATGTATAGCATCCACGAGCTGCTCACGTGTCCGCAAGCTGGGGGGCTCCGCGAGAAAGTGGGTTAAGTTTCTAAAGAGGGAGCAGGTCAAGGTCACCGGAGAATGCTTTTTTTTAACGACCACCCTCCCCTTCCTCGAACCCGACTCGCGGACGTACATGTGTGTCTAATGAATGAAACAATTAGTGAAGTTGCTCGTCGACGGGGTGATTTATTTTTTCTAATCAGCCGACGAGAATTAAAAAAGTCCTTAATTTCTTTGCTTCTCTTTTAAAATTTTTTAGCTCTACGTTTTCCAACCGAAAGAGCCGACTCGAGCACGTAACGCGAACAAATTTTTTACCCGCAGGCTCGCCGTCTTGTAATGAAACTTAAAAGAGGAATAAAAAAAAAGAAAAAGCAGTGCGATTGCAGCGAGACGATCGTCGCTGGACCGACTCGCATCCTCCTACCATCGACTCGCGGGAGTTTCCACGCGACCTTGAGAATCCTCGACCAACCCTCTCCGACGAGACCCTGAAAGGTTCCGATCTGCCGGTCGGGGTGCGCGCGCACGCTCTTGTTACGCACGCACTTTCACGACAAATTTCACGCTCTCGACTCGATCTCGATCGGTTACTTCTTTTTTTTTTTCTCGCGGCAATTAAAAACTCCTTTAAAGTGTTATTCTCTTCACCTCGGCCCGAACGATCCGCTCAATCGATTAGACGATTTTTTCTTTTTATTATTATTTTAAAAAATTATTTTTATTATAATTCCGTGATCTCCTCTCGTGGTTCACATCGGACGATGCAGGTATTATTTTCGCGGACCCGCAGAGCTTTGCGGAGCTCGACCGACTGACGCCGCGACGACCCGACGTCCAGACTCTTACGCAACGTGTGGCAGCAGCCCCGACTGCGAGCCAGCGGCGAGAGAAGAGAAGCGGCTGATACAGCCCCGACGACGACGGAGACGACGGAAACGACGACTACGACCAAATCGACGACGTCAAAGACCCTCGTCGGCATCCACTCACGCCCCTGCCCGCTACTTTGTTATTATTATTATTATATACTATAAAAAAATATATATCGTCTATCGTAGCGAACGCGTGGGTTTGTTACGGAGGGAACGAAAATGGGAGATACGAAAATCGTCGACCGGTGCGAACCGGTGCGAACCGACTCGAGAGTTTGTAGTATAATTATATACATATATATGTGGCATATATATATGTATATGTTAGTGTGTCGAGCACGCGAAAGAGCATCTATTGACAATTTTTCTGGCTTGTCGACTGACAAAATTAACTGCAATTTCATTCTATTGATCTCAATGGTTTTTACACTTATATGCAATTTCATTGCATCCGTCTTTTTGATATTCAACACTTTTTCTCAAGCTTTGATGGAAAATTTGTGAAACAGCTGCTTTAAAAAAGACGACTTTCTATTTGGATCGAAAAACCATGAATGTAAAAGATTGACGAAGGGTAATCTAATGGAAACATGATCGGACATTTTTTTTTATCTGGGTACAAAAATTTCATTATTTTAATATCAATGCCGAGCATTTTTTTTATTTCATTTTTGACTTTAAAAAATATCCTTTTCTATTTGGATGGAAAAATTATAAATGAGAAATATTGACTAACGCTAATGCATTCTAATGAAAATATAATCGCGCATTTTTTTCTTTACTTGGGTTCAAAAATGTCACTATTTTATTATTAAGACCAAGCATTATTTTATTTTATTTTTGACTGAACAATTATTGCGTCATGTTAACATTGATAACGCGTTGATTACCGTGCTAAATATCCGCGCGAAATATTTTCCACCGGCGATAAAAAATATGTACATTTACGACCGTTATCAGTGAAATTAAATTTAGAATCAGTTCATTCACTCGACGAGCAGATTGATCGACCTGTGCTTTTTTTTCAATTATTCGCGGCACTTGGGTGCCAACAGGACGAAACACTTTTCGACTCAGAGCGCCGTTTCACAAGATAGACGGTTTTAATAATATCCACGATTTTTGATCGTTCGGGATCGATGGATTCTCGATATCTCAATGACAAGAAATGCGAGCCCGGCCTCTCGAAAACCGGTAAAAGTCCACAAAAAAAAAAAAAATTATCACGTACAAAAATAAAATATTCGAAATCAGCGTTCAAAAAAAAAGAAAAAAATTATAACGTTATAAAAGAATAAGATAGTCGAAATTAGGGTTGAACAAAAAAAAATTTCACGACGTAAAGCAATAATTCGGACTTCGCGTTAGAAAAAAAAATTTTTTAAATGTAAATGATAAAATTTTCGCGGAAAGAGAATTTGTATCGCGCGCTGCCTCGAGCCGTACTGCGGTATCGTGCGGGTAGGCTGCGCTGCAGGATTCCGGATCCATTCCCGACGAAAGGACAGAGAAAAGCAGAGGAAGAGCTTCGATGTATCTCGAATCTAGATAATGCGGGCAACGTTTCCGTACTAGTTCTCTCCTCTCCTACACAGTGCACCGGTTAAGCCGTACACAGCTGTTTGCCGTTTGTCCTGCTTCGAAAATCCGAGGACCCAGACGCGCAGGCTTGGCACGGCTATCCGTTCGGCACGGCCTTCGCCACGATTCCCACGTTCGTTCTGTGCCTCCGCCTCCGTCTCTTCCCCGAAAACCGGAAAACTATCTCGAGAGTGCAGTCAAACACCGAAACATTCACGATTCCATTCTTGCCGCTGTTTGCACGGTGAATATAAAATTTTACAATGCAGATAGAAAATATCGAATAATATCGATTCTGGGTCACGTTAAACGAGGGTGGATGCTGCAAGACTTTCCATAAAAAATAAACATTACTTGAATTTTTTTAGAAAAACGCAGATATTTTTCTTTTTTAATGAGGTGTTTCATTTTGTTGTAAAAATTATGCATCTATTTCATCGAGGAATTAATCAGTTAATTCATTTCTAACGATCACAAAACTAATAATCAATTTTGCTTCTTCATAGGGGAAGCTTTGCTTTTTAATGGACTTTACATCAATTTAAAAAAAACATAAAAAAAGTAGATAAAAATTGAAAAAATAAATATCAAGAGCCTAAATTTGCAATAAAAATGATGATCTTCTTTAATCGAGTCATTAATTGCTCGATCAATAAAACCAAGAAAAAGATTTCCCACAAAAAAAAAGCTCCACCTTCAAAAAGAAGGTCAAAATTGAAAAAGTAAACATAGTTAAATATTTCTAACAAAAATTGTGGTTCCATTGTATCGATCCGTTTCCAAATACCGTTCAATCAACCGAATCACGCTGTGCAAAAACACGACTCGCTCGCCCTGAGTTCTCTTTAAGTAGCGAGTAAATGAATAAATTAATTAATTTTCATCAATCGGTTTGGCCGGAGGCTTTTGTGTCGCGGACACGAATCGACGACCAACTGGGTTGCGAATGGCAACCAGGGACCCCCTCGTCATCCTTGCTGTCCGGGGGGCCGTGGCATGCCGGGAGTAGAAAGGGGCATCGATTATTCGGTGAATAGAGGGTACAGCACTCGCACAGCCTCGCGTCTCTGTACCGACACGTTAATCACCCCCATTGGGCTTCCATACCAGTGTGTTCCTCATTGTGCGGAGATAGGTTGATTCCATTATACCTGCAGCAATACATCTCGCTTGAGCGGGCGGAAGGGGCGAGGGGGGGGGGGGGCGGGGGGTGCAGCGGGGTGAAGAGATAGCGCGGGTTCAACCTCAGTCGCAACAGCTGCAGCTGGCTACTGGTTGAATGCCGTGTTTCTCTCCGCACCGGTTAACCGTGCGACAAGACTCTCTCTGTGCCCGCTGCGACATCGTCGTCGACGACATCGACGACGACTGGCGGGAACACCTTCCAAGAGTGGGGTATATATGGACCCGCTGACCCAATTTTACTCATCCCAAAAAACGTTTCCGAATTTATTCACCAAAATAATTATATATATATATATACACTAGTGCTCGCATGAAGTCTCCAAAATACGGTGCGCCCTCAAACGAACGGAGTTCGATCGTGCACGGACCCGCTAGCACACACAAGTACGTTACACCAAAATTTGTTTACATAAGTTCACATCACTACTTCACAGTTAACAATATGCTGAATTGTTTTCGTACTTTGATTTGTACGTTGCATGTACATTACTTGAAGTGTACACAAGAATTCTGGCGCCATGGGCAAACGTACACCGGTGCTTTTAGTCACATGGTGATGAAATGCATGCATGTTATAGAACATTTATAGAACATTTGCGCACCGCCCGGTGCGAGGCAATATGGGTTCAACCTGTTCCTAGCAATGAGAACAGCGGCTACTTCGTCGGTAAGGTCGTCGGGGTTGTGTAAAAAAGTCGCTTCCATTCAACTTTATGTCACTCGGTGCAAAAAAGCGGTTTTACGCTTAGCGTGCGTAAAACCCCAATTTTCACACCTTTTAAAGCAACATTTTTTACGATACTCGTGCGAAAAACGTTTTCGCAACACGCGTGATTGCAACACTCGCCTTTGGCTCATGCTGCAAACTCACTCTATAGAAAAAGTTTTTTTCGCACTATATCGTAATGTACTATAAAATAATCAGGGCCTAGGCCGGGGCTCCAAGGGGTCTTAGTATAATCAGCGGTTTCCTCGATCCACCCCCTTCTGTAAGGGAACTTAGAATATTTCAGGCTGAGTGGCCAGGCAAGGGGGGAACTGCTTCAGCCTTTGGGGGGGGGGGGGGGGCAGGCTTATCAAACAGAGAGATGTTTCATGTATAATGGAGCTGAACTTTTTCTCTTACTATAAGGAGAAAAAGAACCCTCCCCGCCGATTCTTGACACGGCGGCCGCGGCGGCGGCAAAACTTTTATATACATCAATATATAATAATTGTATTTATATTATTTTGATATAATACTTATAATAAATAACAGGCTGAGGGACTTCGGTCAATATATATCTATATATTGACCGAACTTCAATGTGTATATATATATATATATATGCTGGAACGAAAGTGTGGTGCAATAACATTGGAATTTTGAATACATAATTTTCTTGGCGAATTCTACAGGTTGGTCTAGTACTGGGTTGCCGTTGAGTATATTGCTTTTTCCGTAGCCTTGTAAGGGAGTACAATCTCGCTCGCCCGAGGCGAGAGAACGGGAAAACTCGTTGCCCTTAATCGAGACGTTAGCTGTTTTCACGATTCCGTCCGAGAGCGGATAGGGATGCTGCGCGGGGATGGGGAGATGCGAGGAAGCTATGACGCTCTGGCTGAGCTATTGCGGAAAGCACGAAGGCTATATCCGCCGGGGGGTTGCGTCGAGGTTTTAGCTACGTCGAGTCATGGTCTACTTTTGCTCGCTGCTTTACTACCTTCTAGATAAAGCTCCAACTTTACGAAAGCCGAGCTGAATTATTCGTTCCTCGAGAATTTTTTAACTGCTCTTTTCTTCCGGAGATTGATTGCTTTTTTGTCGGTGTTGCGGTTTCTCGATGGTCAAGGAAGACCGTTCAAGGACCGAGTTTCGAGTGTTCCGACACTTGTTTTCTACTGACCAACCTATGATTATGCGATACATTTTTATTTGTGTGCATTTTTTTTTTATCGTAGCACTCGTAGGATGAAAATTATCGGGTATGTCCATCGATTGCGTAAACAAATTTTTCCAATTTTTGTAAAAATAACTTTCAACGTTACATAAAATGAAACTCATCCTGCGTGTCTTTGATATTCGGCTTCTAGGAATTTGTTCTCGTTATCGGAACACCGTTACGAACACTCGGACTTTACGAGCAATATTTTATTGCCGCGAAAAAAAAAATATCAGCTTAATGTTTAATCAAGAAAGATGTGTCTTCGCTTCCTCGGAATTTTTTTTTGTATCGCAAGCCTCGTTCGGTATGTATTCAATTTAGCATCTTATCTCGTACGCGGTTGCGCATATTCTCATATTATATCGTAAGCCTGGCAGCCCTGTGTAAACACAGTCACCGTCATGCGTACGCAAAACGGAAGTATTAATAGAAACCACGTGTCCGTTATCTCAGGATACACATTAAAAGTGATCTATTCCTGGAATCGGCAGTCACCTTTCGACTATACGGGCACTAATTTTATATATATTCTACAATTGTTTTTGTTTCTATAAATTTGCAAATTGACTTGAAAAATCAATATCGTTAATACTCGCTAAAAGCAAAAAATTTAAATTACAAAATTTAAAAAACGGGTAGTTCGTCGGGCCGAGTTCGTTGGCGCCGTGAAACGCGATTAATTAATCGAGATAACGTCACTGAGAAAAGTTCATTCGACTTTACAAGAGCCCTAAAAAGATTTTCCGATGGGTTCGATGCCTTCGACCGAGAGAAAGAAAGCGAAAAAAAAAAATTTAAAAAATGGAAATGTCAAAAGAATTTTTTTCCGAGCTAAGACTGAACAAAAGAGAAAGGGCGCTTCCCCGACGATGCTACGATATAGTCTCGAGGGGTGTATAACCTTTCGTCTATCTTTTTAATTGAGTTTGCGATTGACTCTCGCCTTCCGTCGGCTTCCTCTGTATCTCCCCATCTCCATCGCTTCCTTTTCTCTCCTCCACGAGACAGGAGGTTAACGAACGATCGTCGAGGACGAATAGAGACTTTAAGAACTTAATTGACTTTCCGCTACTTGCAACCCCCCCGGACAGACTCACGGTGCATCGTGATATTCTTGGCCCGGAAGCTCGTCGCAAAGACTTAAAGCTTTTCTCACCCGATTATTAATTAAACTCCGGATTCCATGTCAATTTAAGAGTTACCAACAATATTGTACGAAGAATTTCAATTGAAAAATATTCTCCACTACAGAATGCTTGAGCGCCTTTTTTTATGTCGAAAAAAAATAATAATAATGATGAAAAGAAGAAAAAAAAATGACACTTTTTTTCGTCTCATTCCGTTTTAAAACGAAGCGTACGAAAAACCGTTCGTCTGCTCCGTGAAAGAATGAGCCGACGATCCTCCGTCGGGTACGGCGCGTACGAACAAACGCGGGTGGGCGCGCCACATTCGCTCTGCGCTTCGGTGAGAGAAGAGCAAAGTCAGGTAGGCAAACGAGAAATACGTGCTCGAACAAACATACTTGCACGTATATGCACCCACCCGCGGTGTATTTAAGCACGTCGGTGCGGTAAAGAGGGGAGGGGGGAGGGGGGGATATCCGAGATGATGGGGAGAGTGCACATGTATATAGGTTTACACTGCAATTTCTAAGCATCGGAACACCGTAAAGCGTTTATAGACACACATATCCGAGGTATCTGCATGGTTCTCCGTCTCTGTAACGATAATAACACACGCTTCAGTGCGCCTACGTGGCTCCAGGCTTTGATGATATGCCATGTCCCATCGCGCTGCTAACGCATACTATTATACACAGACCGATGCATCGACGTTGAGCTATTCTGCATTGCGGCACTGTCCCAGTCATAGGTATAGTTCTCTGTAATATTCAAAAATCTCACCGTTGGCGCTGGGGTTGCCGTGTTAAAGATCGAGGGACTTGGAATACTTCAGCTTTGGGCGGAAACGCAACTTCACTGTACGAGGATAGGCGCGCTTTTCACGAAGGTGAGCCTTCTCCCTTTTATCGTAAAGGGTAATTGGTCTGCTTATGACTGACCCGGTCAGGGAAAGGTTTTGTTACCCTTGGGTGCTCCCCCATCACGAAATATTCTGTCCCCTTAGGGAGGGGGCGCTGATTATTGTAAGTCCCTTTGGGCTCCTGCCGAGGTTTTGAATGTTTTAAGTTTTTTGGAGACTCTTCATTGAAACGCCGCAAGCGCGCGAGCCACCACAAGTCTGCTGATAACAGACCTGGTCAGGGAAAGGTTTTGTTACCCTTGGGTAGTCCCCATCAGGAAATATTCATTGCCCTTGGGACGGGGTGGATTAAAATCCACCCAAGTGGATTAAATCCACTTGGGCTCCTGTCCAGGTTTTGATTATTTTAAGTTTTTGGAGACTGTTCATGGGAACGCCTCGAGCGCGTGGGCTATCAGAAGCACTTGTATATATTGGAACGTTTCAATATTCCGGGGCAGCGGAATCTCAAACTCACGAGTTTTTAGATCGTCTTCTTCCAAGTGGAAGGTAAAGAGTTCGGTACTGGACTGGCTCGATGAGATGTGGAGGAAGGGAATTGACGTCACATGCGTTCGATTGAAGGAGGCAGCTGGATCGCCCATCCCTCTAGGATGGCGACGGCACCGGCGGAGAAGACTTTTTATATTATAGAGATTTTACACATATAACATATAGATATTGTACATATATCGTTATGGGATTTATTAATGTAATATTTTTCTTTTATCAGACATTTTTTTTCAAATTAATCTTTTCAATTTTGAATTGACTATTATTATTGTGTAAATATATAATAAGACTTCAGGTACATTCCCAGCGACTGAACAATACTAATCAATTTAATCTTTTACAAGGATCAGTAATTCATACGCCGTTGTGGCGTTTACTCCAGCCCGACACAATTTAATACGGGTAATTTCAGGCAACATCTCACCCTCGCCGGGGTTTACGCTTTTAACGTGCAGTATCGGTACTTTCACCTCGGCGTTATAAGGTTTAATACGCGAAGGAAGGTTGCGTTATGAGCGATTTTAATATGAGCGGTTATGGTATTTACGAGGAGAAACGGATGCGCGAGGAAGTAACGAGAGGAGGGAGGTGGAAGGAGGGAGGGTTCTCAGTGGCCGGTTTCAAAGCAGGAACGCGCGAGTCCAAGAGCGCGGCGACGACGAGGGCGAGGAAGAGCATAAAGCACCGACCGACAGCGGGGAAAGCCTATAATGGAAACCTCCACGAGAGCCTTAAACACACTTTCGTTAACTGCCGAGCTCTTTTATACGCGAGGTTGAAATATTCGTTAAAAAAAGAATTTGCAGCCAGGAGCAATGGCGGACAAGCATAAACAGAACGCTCCTCAGTTTATTTTTTTTAAAGGGGATACAAATTATTTCGGCTATGAAGTTTGTGATGAAACTTTTCTTTATAATAGAACCGTCAAACGGTTGTTAACATTTTTTTCTCAAACTTATCGTTCGAAGCTCATCCGATCGACGTGTTCCGAAGCTTGTCAATCGAAATACGATTTCCGCTCGATAAACCGTAGAACCGTGTGAACTCGTCGTTCTTGCGATAAAAAAAACACAGAAGCTTTTATTGTGCTGTCATATTTTTTCCGTTACAAAGTATTCTGTGAAATATTCATGGCACATAAATATCAATATTATGCCGCGGAGCTCGCTTGTGTACCCTTCCAAAGACGCTTTATTCCGAGAATCTGCGCAGTCGATTATCCGCCGTGCCGTTACGCCGAGACTCGTCGCTCACGGTGAAACTGACCTCCAAAAATCCTTGAAAATCTTCATCAAAAATTTTCCGCTCTATTCCGCTCGGTAAAACATCAACAAGTCAACACTTTCCGTTACTTCTTCACTGCTGTATATATATATACATATATATACATATATGTATATATACATATTACCTTTATTATTGCGTGTCATTCGGCGAAGGTCGAACGCCACAAATATTTGGTGGCTTCCGTCAATATTGAGCGAGGAGATTCTCGTACATGATTGAGTAGGCCGGGTAGACGATAGTCATGTATATAGACGGCTGTCAGGCTCTTCGTCGTACGTATGCACTATAGATACACCTATGTCGATATATCTATATATCTATATATACATATGTCGACGCTTAAGAATCGAAAAGGCGTATCGTCTATCTTAAAGCATACGAGTTACGCCCCTTCCACTCTCAGCCACCCACTATGTACTATATAACGAGAAGTGCGACATATAGTACACACAATGGTCGGACAATGCCCGATATAGTTCCCGCTAAATCAGTCATGGATCTCGCCGGGATTCCGAGAGACGACGTGATGACACTCACACTAACGTACATAGACGTATAGATTGGGCTGCCGATGCGTGCCGATGCGCGCGCGAGACACAGAGCGTGCACCGGGCGTACGAAAACAATTCATGTATACAGAGGCTTCGCAGCATCACAGCGTGAGAAGCTAACGTATTACGTAGCCGCGTCTGCAGGCGGCGTGGAGCCGACCGTTCAGAGGCGTTTGGACAACGTACAAGCATCAGAATTCCGATATAACGGTCAACGGTTAGATTGATACGTACGAGGGCCGGGGAGGCGATGGAGCAGATACATTCAAGCAAATCGCGGCGTTCGTCTCGCGATTAACCATTAGAGCGATTAGATATTGGACCAACAATCATGGGAAGCTCTTGGCTTTCGACGCGACACGTGTACTCGCTATTCAGTGCCGACGTATAACCGGTCATTCGTTATTCACGCAGTGGAAATCCCGAACTCGAGGAAGAATTGGCTGGTAGGGCAGTTTTAGGTACATTTGGATGGTGCACTGTTGATGGTTTTCTTTTTTCCTTTGCGAGATTGTAAATTAATTTTCATATGATTATTGAAAGTGAACTGCATCTTTTTTACACGGTAACCTTGCTATTGTTTCGTCAACAATTTGGTACACTTGGACCTCGATTTCGTTCACAGCGGCAGGATCGGCTCCGGATCACGCCTAACAAAATCGAGGTTGTGCATGCCCCGCCTATACTAACTGTCGAGCATGGCCCACGGCTTGCTACGCCGATCGATATTCGTTCCATGGTGGGGCTGTTGAAGAAACCGAGGGCCCAGAAATCGAGGTCTCCAGCTGTTCACACACAAAACTACGTACGGAACACAGACGGGCCATGCCGTATCCACACACAACCGTGATTGGCTGATGCTCGCGTATTGGTGTCCGATCTGGTCCGATCGATTCGTCTGTGTAACGGAAAACGGCAAACGTTGTTTGATGTGCGAGCAGCTTTAGTGTACCGTGTTCCGACCAGACCGACAAGACAGGTGGAATTGTTTGTGGCCTAAAACTATTCTACCAATTATGGATACAGTAATTACGCTTCGATAATGAATTTACTGATATAGGGCAGTTGTTCGGTGTTACCCGCCACACTTTTAGGTAGCGTATCTTTTCGAGTCCGCCGCTTTGGTTGGCAGCAACGCCAAAGTTAAATAAATGTTATCGACCTTGCGGCACGCTGTACACTATTTGCACATTTATATTGATGTAAAAAGGACTTTTCCCGTACACAGTAAAAATTATTTCGTTAAATCGGAATACGATGTTTCGTAAAAATAATTTTTTTAAATAAGTGACAAACTCGTTCGTTCAGGTTTGAATATTACAAGCCTACTCTTTTATTTCCTGTGTCGTTAACAATTTTAGTTTGTACGTTCGTTTGTAAAACTAGAGCCGGATGTTACGATCGGCAAATTAACAAATAAATAATTGTGGACGATAGGTTGTAAAAAGTACAAACTTTTTTACTGTGCATATGTGACACTAAATAAACATGTAAATAAAAAAGAATATTCTATCGCAATTCGTAGATAGTCTGGTATTTTTACTAAAAATAAAGATCGGCATCGTTCTCTACCCAATGATTGTCTTCATGTCTCTCCAGCGTTCCTCCGGGAGTATTAATTTATTTATTCTGTTATTTACGGACTGTCTGCCCTTCGTGTCGTGCGGAAACGTAGTATGTACGTCCTAACGAATCCGACGTGTCGGAAAAAAAATGACGATACATATTTGTGTTTTGCTGCGTATGCTCTATAGAAACGAGCGAGGTCGTTGACGCGTCGCATAATGCGATGTGCGTAGAATCAAAAAAAAAAAAAAAAAAAAAAAAAAAAAAAAAAAAAAAAAAAAAAAAAATGAAGTTTTCCCGACCTCGCAGTGCAGTCGCACAACTCCGGGACTGCCAGCGGTTCGCAGTGGATTTGCAGGGGCACAAAAACACTGGAGGCGTCATACCGTTAAAAAAAATGGGTCGCTCGGAGATATACGCTTCTCCGCGCTGCCTGGCTAAACCCAGAGTTCATACCTACGCGGTGTACGAAAATATTTCGCAAGCGCGACGCATATATATATATATATATATATATATATATGCGATGAACAATTTGGTAAATTTGATCACAGACCAACCCAAAAAAAAAAAATCAAATCGATAACAGTTATACCTTTTTAGTTAAAAATATTTATCGTTTTTTTTACTGACAGCGATAGCTGCGCGGTTGGTGTGTGGCGGTCCCGAAAGTCTCGCAGTACCGCTCGCGGTCAGTACTTGGATGGGTGACCGCCTAGCCACGCGCTGGCTGGCGTATCGAATTGTGGAGCGGGAGGTAATTTTCTCGGAAATTGGTGATTACCCTGTAGGAACACTAATCTCTGGGGAAACAGCCGTCTGTGCATGGCCAGGTGTTCCGCAGTTTCCCCGTGCCCTTGTGCGAATGCGACACAGTACGGGGTTAAGTCGACGGCGGACGCAATCTGGGTGGGGTTGAGGGGGGTAAAAGGCGAGAGCCGTACCAAGAGGAATTACAAATAAAAAAAATTATAAAAATGTATCCATTTTTTTCTTCGTGGGAACTCTGATATACTGGCTCGTTATAAAAACAAAACCAAAAAAAATGGCTGACAACGTTGGCAGAGTATGTGTACGTAATCCGGGGAGCGAAAAAAGACTCGGCGAGAAAATATCGTGTCAGGACAGTCAGGACGGATTCGTTCACGAAATCCCCTCTTTAAAAAATAAAAACGAGCCTATAGAACACGACGCACAGCGGTCAGGCCGTTAATGAAAATAGTTCGCACACGCGACGTTGCTAGTCGAGTGTCCCCCTCGTCGAACGCGAAAATGATTAGTTACACGACGACATATATTATATCCGATGAATAATTAGGTAAATTCGATTATAGTCCAACTAAAAAAATATATATTATATGTATATTAAGTCGTTAATAGTTTCCCAGATAGACACGCGCCATGAAACTGTTGTCGTTGGCGTAATATTTGCGATATGCCCTGCACGTGTCGCAAATATTTCCCCAAGTCCGTCCGTTTCGTTGCGCTCGTCTATCTAGGTATATATTTTTCGTTAAAAATATTTATACATTTTTTTGCACGACGGAACCCTGAAATACTGATAACGTTGGCAGAGTACTCGTAATCCGGAAGACTGAGAAAAACTCACGGAGAAAATATCGTGTCAGGGCAGATTCGTCTACGGAATTGAAAAATAAAAGGCGAGCCTATAGAGCGCGCGACCCATAGCGGTTAGGCTGCCTGTGACAAAAGGCGATTGACAAATTTTAGGGACGCCATGTTCTAGTTCGCTCATTCTTTGTTTCAACGGGAGCTTCCGACCGCGCTGTTTCGCGATCGATATACGCGTCGAAACGCGTCGTCGCTTTTCGATAGACAAAAAAAAGAAAAATAGTGTTGGACAGGTATTCCACAGCGATACATCGAACAATGTGCGCGAAGACAGACGTGCCTTGTAGTGCAGCGTATCCCTGGTGATACCATTGTCAGCGTGAATGAATCGAATCTATCGTATATAAACAATGAAAAACTAGTTACCAGCGCGATGTGTCCAGTTGTTTTCCAACGCTCCAGACGGACCACTGTCCAAACTTCCGGTTATTAATATCGACATATTTATCACCGTATTCACTGCAACGACTGCCTACGAACAGTCCGCCGACCGGACAGAAAGAATACTGTTGATTACCCCACCCGTCACGCGCCGTTGATCCAGCTTCAAGATTCTTCCAGCCGCCATGACACTTTGACCTTTCACGGGAAGACGGTGATTTTTTTTTAAGTCGATCGTTGGCTCGTCTGAAGAGACCTTTGCGACGACTTGAGATGGGCGAAGACGTTGCGACCGGTAATTTCTTTTTATCGATTCACTGTCACGTGACCGTCAATTGACGATGATATTTTGGTTAATTGACGCTTTAAAAAAATGACCGTCACGGCACATCTCTAGCCACGACGGTAGATGTTACTGGGCGCTGCTGCTCTGCTCGGCGTGCGGGGCGGGCAGCGAGCGAGGCAGACGCCATTGGCCGCGCGTGTCCGAGCCCGCACGAGCGTTGGAGTGAGACGTCGGCCGAAACTTTTTCGTTCAATCGCGTCAGTTTCGTTACCGGCTCGGTGGATCGTTATCGATCTTTGACTTTTCCCATCTCAGTGAGCAACACAATTATTGACACGTGTTTTTAAAGAGAACTTGTCTCGAATTGTGTGAGATGTGGCAGCTTTTCTGTCGACTCCGTGCACAGCCGTTAGAATTTGGAGGGAGCGGAGATGATTCCTCCGAACAGAGACGATTCCTCAACGCTTGGATCGTTCCTTCAGCTATAAATTAACGTCTATGTAACTCCACTCAAGTATCGATGAGTAACGCCATTATTGGCACGTGTTTGGAAAGAGAACTCGTCTCGAATTGTGTGAGCTGTGGAAGCTTCCCTGCCGGTTCCGTGCACAACTGTTAGAATTGCAAGGAAGCGGAGACGATTCCTCCGAACGAAGACGCTTCCTCCACGCTTCATCGTTCTCTTTGTTACGGATTCGGTCCTTATTAACGTCTATCTCAAACTCCTTTCACGTATCGTTGAGTAACGCCATTAATAGAACGTGTGTTGAAAGAGAACTCTTCTCGAAATGTGTGAGCTGTGGCAACTTCTCTACCGGCTCCAAGCATAGCCGTCAGAATTGCGAGGAGGCGGAGACGCTTCCTCCACGCTTCTTTGTTCTCTTAGCTACGGACTGTATTCTTATTAAGATATTGTGGTAACCCCCCGTCCACCTGACCAGCGCCCAATTGGTGACGAAAACTATACTGAATGCCGTTTTGAGACCGCAGACCGCCGAGAAAAAAGAAAATTGTCTTTCCCTGCGTCTGCCGATTTCCGAGGAAAGGACAATGTTTTTTTTCGTCGGCGGTCTGTAGTCTGAAAGCGGCATTCAATACAATTTTTGTTACCGATATTTCACATCACCTTATGGCGAGGTAAAAGTGACTCAATCGGTAACAAAAACTGTAATGATTGGCATTCGGAGATGGTCGACCTTTCGCGAAAAAGTAAAGAATTGCTGATATTGAATTCAGTACCGCGTCAAATGATATTTCAACCATTTTTACATGGCATTGATTCGAAAAATACAACCATCTACCTTGCACACATATGCGTCGTGGTACATGTTTCAACTCACCCTAACGTCTCTCGAACTCCATTCAAATAATTTTAACCGAGTCAATTCCAATTAATTTGGTCAGTGATGGAGTAGTGAATATTCGGCTTTTTTTTAGTGTTCAGCAGTGCCCGGTGTCGTGTTCAGTGCATTAAATATAACGGCCATTTCCAAACCGTCGTTTGGCCCCGGGGGGTGGGGGGAGGGGGGAGGGGCGCCATGTTTGACCACGAAATCGTGCACCAAACGGTACACCACTTTGATTTCAAACACGCTGCTCGTCAACTATCTTCACCCTTGCGCTCACGTTGGTCGATGTGCGTTTAATAATCCGTTACGGAAATGTGGACGCGGAGGGTCAACTGCAAACCGTATGGATGTCAAACATAGTGCTGGCTACCACCCGATCAGGCGCTTCTCGAAGATTCGAAGCCATCCAAGTAGTAAGTCGTGAATTCGACAGAATTTTTTTGCATGCTCTTTACCGGCTGAGAATATTCACTGTATTTTTAGATTCGTAGCTCGCTATCGCCGCGAGTAAAAGTTGTTGCAGTTAAGTAGTTTTTGCATCCTCAGGGAGGAAGCTTTGTTATGGGAAAAAAATTTGTCGAGATTTTAATGAAAACGTTTTCAGAATTTTCGAAAGCATCGAAAAATCACATTCAGAAAAAATGTATGCATGTGTCTCAGGCGCGAAAAATTTGAACCGCAATAACTCGAGAATGGCTCGACCGATCAAGCTGAAATTTCGCACACAACATGTAAGGTTGATAGTCAATGTTTCTTGAAAATTTTATAAAAGAATGTTTAATTACTTTTTTTGTACGCGATTTTTTTGTCGTTATCGCTGTAGATCGAACAAAAGATTCTTACTTGGAATTTCGTCCTGAGAATCGACGAAATTTACCGATAGCTCGGCGAGAGCTTCTCGCGGGATAATATCGACGATGAGGACGTGCATGTGTGCCGGAATGCGCGGCGGGTGGAGATTCTACAGGCGTCGGATAACGCCTAGGGCGATGTGCCGACGGGAGAGCGTATGTGGCACCATCTGCACTTTGCGTACCGCTGTAGTCAGAATATACATACATAGACGAGACGAAAGATAACGGTGCGAAAACCTCCGACACTTCGGTTACGTGTGCTTAAGCTTTACAAAGTGCCGCTTCGAGGAACGAGACTTCCTCGTCCCTACTGGCGGGCCCCGCCGATATTCTATCGCATAATAATAATAATAATGAGTTTGTTTATCGGCGCGAGAGAAAGTTACGAAATAGCTCGATGATACAGGCTTATTTATCGATAATTCTATGTATACGTAAGCTCAAATGACGAGATGCACTCTCAAAGTTGCATAAGCTGCTGTTAATATTGTACCAACATAATGTCAGCGAGAAATTCGCTCGTCTCTGCCAGAGTATTCGATATAGAGGCAATTTATATGTCATGTCGACGAGCGCTAAATAACATGCAACTTTGTATACACTCGTATGGGGATTTGATTTATTACGAATGCAAGTATTGGAAATCCAATTTTAGACTCGTAATCGTATCTGCAAATATGATTTGATGCGCAGAAAAAAGTTATACGAGGTTTTAGCCCAAGTTACTTTATATTGTTGCATTTTGTTAAAGGACCGACGATGTAGTGTCCGGAAATTAGCAATTATTCGTTGAGAAAAGATATACGAAAAACATTTTTTTCTTTAATAAAAAAAAATTAAAAACAAAAATAAAAGCTTCAACGTATCAATTTTCATTATAGAGGGTTGCAATTACGTTATACAAGAACTATAAATTACACGGAATTTCAGCCGAGCATACTACATGTATAGGATCTAAAGCTGTGTCCTCTCCATGCCCGTGAGTTATTAACCTACAATATTATAGCACGGTTGGTACAGAGGTGAAAAAAATACCCACTGTTCGTTGTATACAATTTCGTTTTTCCAACGATTTCTCATCAAGAAAAAACTGAACGAAAAATAGTTACATCTATATATATAAAGTTCGACATGTCAATTTTCATTATAGAGGGTTTCAGTTACGTTATGCTAGAACTATAAATTACAACCTAACTTCGGTAGCGAATACTAAGTATGTGGGATCTACAGCTGCATCGTCTGAATCCCCGTGAGTTATTAAGAGGAGGTTCAAAGTGCTGCAGCTATATTCGAACCTGACGTGACACGACCCTTACTCATTGCGCCTGTAAATCACATTCCTCCAGAGATTCGACGAATAGTTAATATACCGATACGCACTCTCAATCGTAATCGATACGCGGTCTCCCGATCGTCTGGATAACTTTATGAAATCATGATACTCCGATGAGTGTCATAACAATCGATTGACTCCGATTGACTGTTCGAAGTTTATTTATAATAACGATTCGCGATTCTCCGTACGCTCGCGCTCGCTCGCCTCGTGTCATGATTGCGCTTGATTCCGCTTGACTCCACTTGCTCGCTCGCCTGTCTGCTCGTCTCGAGAATGTTTTCACAATATCCTTCGATCTGTATTTATACATGAGGTGTTGTTGTTTTCTCCTTCGTGCAATAAATTGAAACGATGTATTTATAAACTTTCGAGGGAATTGTGGTTTCAAATTGCAATTGCACTTGCAATGATATTTTGCAATATCGCGAGCGAAAAAATATAGCGTAATCGAGCCCTTCCTATTCCGATACGATAAAGAACCTTCTCGGCTGTGATTAATGTATCAATTTCTCCGAAGCCCGCGCAGGCAACATCGCATATATATATAATATATGTGTGCGGATGCTTTACACACCGAGCATGTTTTACGCGCCAGCTGGATTATTCATGAATAAACATATAGCATAAAGGGTAGTAACAATTCCAAGTAAATACGCTCGACGCAGCATCCGAAAATTTATATATTTCCGTTAACCCGGTCGCGCGCTCCTCGCGTCCGGCATTTGTTTATCGATTAATTTTTAACTATCGCGCGAGACGATAATGTCGCGAGAGATGCAACGATTTTCACGCTTTTGGAGACGATAAATATATCACTTTTTTTCCCTCGTATTTTTCACCCGCGAACGAAAAAAATTTTCGCCCGAAGGGGGGAGGGGCGATAAAAAAAATTCTCGTTCTTTTATTTCACCGATGTGCAGCTCGAATCCTATATATTTTTTTAATTCACCACTATTGAGTCCGTGACCGCGTCCATTTTTTTTTTCTTTCTCGGCACAACCATGAATACGTTATACACGCGCAGGCTCAATTTTTCTCGTTTTTTTTTGTTTTTACCTTTTTATATTTTTCATTGTCACGTGTCGAAAACGGGAGTCGAAAAGAGGAAAATATTCCATGGTGTGTATATACCGACTGAGGCGAAAATTTATTGCTAATTACTCGTCTGCCCACCGGTCTGGCCGGAGCGCTCTATAGCGCGTCCTCGCGACTCCGCTCCATTATTTGTACCATTATTATTTGCCCTCCGCGCTTCCACCGGTTATGTCCTCTGCATAGGTAAAGCGTATAACGAAAACTCTCCGTCTCCCTTTCTCACCGCGTTTTCCATTATTTTTAGTGTATAAATCCGTCCCGCCGGGGAGGGGAGAAGAAAAAACTGTACGAGATTAATCGACCGTTCCGAAGTTCGTTACGCCGCGTCTAACTAACGTTTCTCGTTATTAATGAGCTCTCTCGGTGCCCCGGCTACGTACACGGGCCACAGCGCTGAAATTATTTGCACTCTCTCTCTCTCGTACTCCCCCCACCCGCGTGCACATCGTGCTCGCACTCTTTGCGCCTCCGGGACCTCGTCAAAATTCGCAGAGGGAAGTTTCAGGGAATTGAAAATATTCGCTCGACAAACTTGGCCGAACCGGTGTTACGGGGCATATTTATTTATTGAAGCTCCCACTAACATGCTCGGGGGTGTAAATATATATATATATATACTGTACACGTAAATATAGAAGCTCCAAGTTGAGTAAAACTCTCGACGAGTTATTGTTAATTTGATAACAACTACAATGGAGTCACGGGAGCGGCGAAATTTTGTGGCTTTCCTTGTAATGCTCCGATTACGTTGGGCAAGAGTTGCCATCATGCAATACTCGTTAAATTATTAATTAAGGGTTGGTGTTTATTTGTTAGTTGTTTATTAATTCACGGTAATTATAGTTTTTTTTTCTTATTTTTTACGCACGAGAATATCGTGATGCGGAATGGCTAACTCGTGTGTGTACGATGTTATATATATAGATGTATGGACGAAAAGAGATTCCTCGGTGGACCGAATTAGCCAATGAGTCAGCCACTGACCCGTCGCACTTCGCGCAGTCTGCGCACCGCGGACGGCGGCTGCGATATGTAGCTAAAATCGACGAGTCTCATCTGTAGCGACCAGACACTACGCAAAGCGGGCAAGGTCGCAATAAAAGTGCGACCCTAATAAAAATAGAACTTTACCGAGTGCACGTTCAAGCGTCGAGCGTGTTTTTTTAATCACAAATTTAACGAATATTAAAAAATTAATACCAATAAGAGTTTTAGACAGTAGAATATATTAAGGCACGTTTTTTTGGGTTCAATATTTTTGGGACAAAAATAAGGTGCAGTCCAATTACAAAAATTGTCCATTCGTAATGATACAACAATATGATTACAACGATTATGATACTTACAACGAAACGTGCAATGACAGATTTACGGTCAATGTTCTCGCACCTCTGAAATATGAGAAACATTTTTGTTTTCTCCCTTTTCAGATGTGGAGAACAAGTGAGAAAAGCATGTGTAGCAGTTCTTAGAAAAACAATTTACGTTTTTTTTTTGCTTCCTCATAGAGGGTGCTTTTGAACATTTTGACCGTTTCAATTTTGTGGGATATAGAAATTTGTTGCAAAGCAATTCGCACATCGCTTCGTCATTGATTACAATCCTGCGTGCAGCTTTTTGTGTATTTTTTCGCACTGAACCTGAACCGGCCAATCGTTTTGCATAAAAATCAAACACGACGTAACCTTGAGAAAAGTCGAAAATCGAAATTTTCATATGGCTTCCTTATAACGTTCCTTCAGTCCTGGAGCTTTCTTCACGAGGAAGCCAAACAACTGAAAATCCGTTCCTATTGAACAAGCTTTGCAAATAAAGGAACATGAGGAAGCGCTATGAAAATTTCAATTCGCAACTTTTATGAGGAAGCGCTATGAAAATTTCAATTTGCAGCTTTATGAGAAAGCGATATAAAAATGTCAATATTGCTTCCTCATACAGGAAGCTATGTTTTTAAAAATTTTATCCAGGTATCCTGCTTAACCTTTCGAGGTCGCACGTCCCTTCGTTCGCCTCACAGTATCGTATGTTTCGTACGATTCATTTTTCGTGATATCGTGACGGATTAAAAACGTCTGCGCTATTTCCATCATCTCTGGTCTCTGCGTCTCGTGCGAATCCCGAGTATAACGGCGACCGTTGGTTTCACTCGTCGCTGGTTAACGTAACGAACGTGCGAGCCGGTCAGCAGACTCCGACTTGGCTGAATAGTACGCACATATACTACAACCATATATATGTACGTATATATATAATATATATACGTATATACGTATATACGTATATACGTACATATACACGTATATATCGGTACGAGCACGGTATCGAGGCAGAGAGGCTGGCAAGAACAGCGAGGCAGTCGGACATGTGCACGTTTACGTGGATACGTGCGCTGCGTGAGGCAACGGAAATTTCCACTCGCACCCGGCACCCGTTTGGATTCACGACCGAGCGAGAACGAACGGACGAAGGAGCAAGACTGTGTGCGCGCGCCACGTGTATATATATATATATATATATATACGTATATATATATAGTGAATATGTACGAGAGACGAGAGATGCTGAGACGAAATAAAAGCATGTAGCACCGTGCTCCGAGCGAAGCAAACTCGACCTCTGCCGATGTGTTGATTTTTCGGACGTTTCGTTTGCTCGGGTTGACGAACACAACGACGTTACCGACAACACAGCTAGACTATAATCGCCTATTCCGCTAACGGAATTTCGTAATTAATTACTTTTTCAGTGCCAAGGTCGACGACCCGGTCTGAATTCGTGTTCGGTAAAAATTTTTTCCGCAATTTACTCGAAACTTGTTCGATTCGCGTCAACGGCGTTGTACGATCACGATAGTGTTAAACAGTAGTCTGAATTTGCTCGGAGTTTCGAGATCGAATGGGATAAACGAATTTTTTTGGGGGGAAATTTTGCGTTAATGTTTTTTTTTTCTTGCTCGCGGAGTAAGCTTTATTTTTTTTTTCAAGTATGTTAATAGAAGAGATTTTTTTTTTCACTCACCATAATGAAGAAACACTGCCGTGACGGCAAACAGGTCGAAATTATAAAAAGTGGATCTCCGTATTTAGCGTGGGGGCGTCTTCAAGCCTCCTTCGAGCACCATCCACTTTGCGCCTCAATAAAAACAACCACTTCCAGCAATAACAATAACAAAAATCTCCTTGGCGTTATCCTCTTCGTAATATATCACTTTCTTTCCCTTATCGAGGAAAAAAAACAATTTCCTGATAAAGCAATACTGGACATATGTATATTTATGTATCACTTATATTCCTTTGGCTTTTCCTTTTTCACCGACTTTCGTCTCATCCAAAGTCTCTCGCGTACACCTAAAAAACCTGGAATTAAAACAAAAAAACCAAAAAAATTACACAAAAATCGGTATCGATTGTTTGAAAGTAATGATTTAACGTTAGAACTTCTCAATGAATATCATTCGAATCGTTCTCGCATTGTATTTAAGAGTATGTGAACATTTTTTCCCCTCACCCATCCCGTGCGCGGTTGGTATCGAAAACTGCAATCGGCTTTTTTCACACACGGCATCTACGATCAAAAGTAAAGTGTCATCGAAAGCTGACATGTAATCCGTCTTTGATGGCACTTTTCTTTTGACCGTAAATACCACCGTCCGTGAAAACAGTTTGTATTACAAAGAGAAAAATAATTTATTTGACGGGAACCCGTAAATAAATATTTATATCGTTTAAGAAAATATTTTGATTGACTTACATAAATATTTATTTAAACCAGATAAATATTCATTTGCAAGGTGCCTGATAAGTAAATTATTTTTTTGGGTGTCCCGACCGTGGTATTTCACCTGCTCTTAGCTTCCACTTTTCAATTATTCATTATTCGACTCAGCATAAAAAAACCTCCTTTAGCGTTCTGGCGTTAAAAAATTACGTGCTTTTCAAAATAAATTGCTTCTTTACCTTTATAAAAAAATAAAAGCTCGTCAATCGATAAACTCTATCGGATCACACTTAATCACCGTGGCGGATCGATTTAATCCAAACGCGTTCCACGTGGATTTTTTCGTTTTTTTTTGTCTGTAAATTTCCAAAGCTCTTCGGTTATATATGTCGTCGTCCGACGAAAATCCCGTGGCGAGCCAGTGTGCCACGTACGGACGATGTGTAAATCTAGTGTCTCGACGATTATCGCGAGAATTCCTTGGCGTGCGGTTACGAGCGCCGAGAATCTTGTCTGGCCTGTGCTTCTGTGTGTGCACAGCGAAATCCTTCGCTTTCGCAACGTAACTCCTCGGTATCGGTTGTCTATAGCTGTTTTTTTTTCCAGATCTACCGTTTCTGCGCTGGCATATACGGTCGAAGCGTTTCAGCGCGATCGAAAAAAAAATGAAAAAAATGAAGAAAAAAATATATATATATCGTCGACCACCTGGAGACTTTGTACCTGTTCCAGAGTCGAAGACGTTTCACGTCGATTCCAGCAATAAATCAATGCTGCTTTCTCGCTGCGCAGTATCAGAGCCTATAAGTGTTCCCGTATATTGATCATCTTGTTATTCGTGTTGCCAATAAACCTCCTCTGCTTCACCATATGACCCCCTGTCAATCTAACCTGTTGGCAAAAAGAGAACGATACATTTTTATCATTCCACAGAATATCGTCGAACGATGTCTTTAACAATATCGGAATATCGAAGCAATTTTGATCGACTTTGCAGAATGGAAATTAGTTTCACGTAACTCATGCATGAAAAGTGCGATTTTTCATGCCTGCCGAGAGTGGCATAAGTGGCGCTTTACAGCCAAGTGTACTATAAATACCCGGCGCATCGGCAAATCGGGCCGATTTTACTTTACGCACGCGTCTCGTACTTTACGCACGCTGGCTGTACATCGCCATAATCAGCAGGCACGACAGAAAATATTATGCGATACTAGTGCGGTGTAGCGAACATCACACGCGGACTGTGAAGTGAGTATAAAACTCGCTTTATTGCACTTGTATCGCAAATTACCATACTGTATACGTTTGCTAATCTAAATATGCATGGGTCTTTCTGAGTAAAATCGACCGTCCAGATACTTCTCGAATTATACTCAAACTTTGGGCTACGTTAAAGTCACTTTAATATGGGTTTGTTATAAAAAAAAAATTACCGGATTGAGGGCAAAAGCAACCTCGCTTCACAACCAACAGCCAATTCGATCAAGTAAATCTCGCTAACAACAAAAAAAAGGTCTACAAAAAAAGTATACATAACATTCGAAGCTGTGAGTGAACATTCTCCCATTTTTCCCAATTTTGGAGACCGAGTTGAAAATACATTTTCAGATATTTGACACGGAATGCCCCGTATTTCCGTCAATGAAATACATTTTCATTGAACGATCATTCAAACGGAATGATTGATACATCGACGATTAATATACTTTTAATAACTCATTAATCGCCTTCAACACTCGGTATTAATAACAAACCTGTTCCATCGGTAATTATGCAATTATATTTCATTTTCACAATAATCGCAATGTCCGGAAAGCGATTGAACAAGTAGATAATAGAATTACCGCGCATAAAATTTCATCGACAATTAATATATTTTTAATAGACCATCAATCGCCTTTAATGCTATTTATGCAAAAATATTATTATTTCATTTTCACATTAATCGCAATGTCGGGGAAACAGCTCTTGGGCGAGGGTAAGCAATTGAATAAGTAGATAATAGAAGGACAGCGCGCGTGCACACGTCTCCGCTCGGTGTGTCACCGCTCGCCGGCGCTCTAGCTTCATTGGACTTAATTTGCCGGGCGTATCGCTAAACTGGATCGCGTGTCGGGAGAACGAAGTGGGCTCGATGGACCGGTCAACGAGTAGGTATATATACAGCTGGGCTGAGTGTCAGTGAGATCGAGTGAACGAGAGTGCGACCCGCAAGAAGATGAACGGACGTGCCAACATGGACTAACAACAGTCTCGTACTGGTGGGGAGGGGAGGGGGGAGGACGGCTCTCCCGGGAATTAACGCCCGACTGATGAAAAGAACGTTCTGTAAATGCGATCAACCTCGTAGAAACAACCGCAACGAGACGCGTATGTTTCGTTCCGGTTCATAGAATTTCGACCGTTCTCGAAACCGCAACGCCGTGTCCGAACGCATCCTCGATATATGTTTCGTGACATTGCAATTAACGTGGATGGGGTGAAAAAAAAAATGGAATGAAAAATAAAAATATTGAACTGACACTCATCGGGTACGGGCTGTGAGGTTGCAGCTCTCGGCTTTTGTAAAATTCGCTCGCAATTCGCCCCTCTAGCCGGTAATCAATCCGCAATCCATTCACGTGCTTCCACGGTTCAGGAAATCTGCAACAAATAAATGTTTCAATTTGGAGAGTGATAAAAAGATTTTTTTTTCGATTATGGTGTGAATTAATTCATACGGCAATTAATTCACACAATTTTTACGGATTGGGGATTATCGACATTATGGATTTTTTTACAATTAAAAAAAATTGAAAGAAATGTTCTTTCATAGAATTTCTTGACTTTTTTTTTACATGTACTACGACACGATTGTATTCACATCGATGTATCGATGCGCAGCGCCTAAGTCAATGCACGCCGACAGAAAAATCGAGAAAAATATTCACGATTGATTCCGCATAGGACAAGCAGCGCGATATACGCGTACAGCATATCAGATATTCGAATCTCAATCGACAAAACGCCGGCACAATTTCTCCATGATTTTCGGTCCCTCTGTGACAGAAAAGCACATAGCCGAGAGGATTTTTCCTCTCAAATGTCTTCGCGATAGGTCGCGGGAAGTGCGGGGTAAAACGGAACACCGGGGCAAAACGGACCATTTTTTAACGAATTTTACACATTTTACTGAAAAAGAAAAGTCTGATCCGTTTTTACCCAGTATTCCGTTTTGCCCCCTTCCTCCCCTCTTTATACGGAGCATGAAAGAACCGTTCTTCCTCTCCAAAGGAAGTGCCAACACACGACCATGAATTTTTATTTTCGCTCTCGTATTTCCCGAGGTCCATTGTGAACCGGTCTTCTCGAATTCTCAACGCTATATCAATCATTTCACGCGAAACTGCTAAGGATAGAGGCGCTCTTCCGGGGGTTCGAAAAGCGATGTCAGAATCCATGCACACTCTCCCTCTCCCCCGCCCCCTCCCACCTAACCGTGCTCTTTATGGATCCCAAACTTCGGTACGGGCGCAACTACCACCCCGTCGTTGCATACAGTAGACGATCGCGTTTTTCCAAACCTCGGGAACAAAGCCAATTAGACACAACCGCGTAAGTTGGATACCCCACTAACTGCCCCTTTCCGTACGCAACTTTCCTTTTCCAAGCGCCGTTACACATCGCGCATGTAAATACGCATAGCGGCAAAAATGACCGTAATTTAAGCGTGGAGAAATATACTGCATGTATTTCGCAGCATCAGCCATACACTGAGAAAAAGAAATGGTTGGATTCAGCAAATGCTCGGTGACATACGTTCAAAGGTGTATTTGGTTGGTACAAAAAGAATGTTTGTTTCAATCGAGAAATTTTGAATAAATTGAAGCAAATAATCGTTTAACAAAACAATGCTTTATTTGTACCAAACAACTAACAGCTTTAAACTTATGTCCCCGCGACTTTTAGTTAATCCAAATTTTTTTTTTCTCAGTGTAGTTTGAAACTGAGTTCTTAATTGGAATATGAAATGTATTCTGTCGTCAAAGGGATAACCGTAAAAATCCCGTTTTATGAATTACGCATTTTATATTTATTTGATTTTTTGCTCTGTTAAAGTTAGCAAATGCTATTTTTGTTATGAGCAATTTGTTTGAAACTCGATTGCCGCTATCAAAGAAAAAAATAATTGGTTTTACTTTAATAAAAAATGTCAATTTTCAGTCTCGCGGTTTTTCGCATGTTATTCCGCATTTGTAGATCACCAAGTCAAGTGTCTAAAGTAATATAAACAGCATCCTCGATTTATTACTTGTGGCTCAAAACAGTTTACATTTTTAACTGGATTAAATTCTATATGAGATTTGAAAGAATTTAATTTGCGCATTGCTTGCGTATTATTATATATATTTTTTTTTAGGAAAAATAAAATTTTTGTAAGAGGAGGAAAAAACAGTCCATCGATATTCGTCTCGCATAAGCTTGCTGCCGCGTTTCCTCTCTCTTGTGTTTATAGCAGCGACGATTGAGTTCGCAAGTAGCAAAAGTCAAGGAGTCGTTTATTTCCCCACCGAGCAGGTACGCGGACCTCGAGTCCGGACCGAATCGGACTTACGCGCCCGTCATTTTTGGAAATACGCAATCAATTGGAATTATGCCGTTTGGAAAAACGCGGTCATCTACTGTATCACGATTCTTACCAGGCATCCAAAATCCCACCCCTCTTGCTATATTTCTACTCCCTACTATGCATGACGATCCGCTATCATATCCCATGCTCGAAAACTGACAACAAAAACAATCGTCCACATCTCACCGATCGTAAAATCCTTTTGTCGAGGCCAAAACAAGTTTTCGCCCCCCCCCCTCCCGCCCCCCGCGCCGGTCCTCCATCGACCAACATACACGGTGTTAGATCGAACGCGTAAAGCTAGACGAAGTATCAAAATTTATTCGAGTTGAACGCTTGTATAGAAATTTTTATCTTATATATTCTTATCGAGAGTATTCGAAATAAAGAAACTTTTACGACCATGTTCGCAGTGAAAAATGGCTCGTAAATTTTTAAACAATTTCTTACTTGCAAGGGTCCACGATTGTTCCTTTTTATGGTCATTTTACATTTTTTTTTCTCGACGGAAATGTATTCTTAATTGAAAAAAAAAAAAAAAAAAAAAAAAAAAAAAAAAAAAAAAAAAAAAAAAACGAAATCGTGGAATTGCGAAGAGAAAATAATCGTGGATTTTTGCGGGCACGAGATACTTTATTTTATTTATTTTTACCGTGGAAGTAACTTTTCGTTTTATCGAAGCGGCGAATAAAAAAGAGTGGAAAAAGTTTCGAATGATTGAAGAGCGAGTCAGTAACGAGGGGCAAGTATCGCAAGGCCGGTCGGGCGCGGTACTGTTTCGATCCTTGGCTTGTTTTCCCGTTGCCACCCGCGAATATTCTCGAAAGTTTGTAGTCCCCCCCTCTCTACCGTCTGCTGCATAATTAGGCCCTTATCGGGATCACGTGGCGGATCGAGACTGCACTCTTCGGAAACGTGCACAACAGCGTCTCATCGGACTCAGCCGAGATTACCGCCCGTGGAACTCCACACGATCGATTTATCTTTATCGAAAACATTTCCCGACTGTCGCGTGGCCGCAGGTTTATTTATAGAAAAAAAATATAAATAAAGAAGAATGAAGAAAAAAAAATCTATTAACAATAACAGTGAAACGAAGTCGGAACCGCGACCTACGCCAGGCAGATCGATAACAGTTTGGCTACGAGGAACACGCTTTCCAGTCCCGAAGTCGCTTCGCGCCGCTTCACCGTGGCTGTGTCTGTGTGTCCGTGTTTACGTCGAGTTCTCGCAGTAGCGTCGGGAGAACGAAAAGGTCGGAATATATAGACTCCTGCGGTGGGCCGAGAGCAGCAGCTTTTGGAATCGATTGGTCTCCGCGGCAAAGGAAACGACCTCCCCACGTGCGTTTATCGTATACTCTCCGGCCGGTTATAGAATCGCCGAGTCTCTCGCGGCGGTCGTGAGCGTAACGCGAATCGCGAACCGAACGACGTTAGAGCGACGTTGCCAGCTCGTTGCATTTCCGGTCGTATTCCTTGCGATACACTGGCGTGAACGGGCGAGAGAAAAATAGTTGTAATAATAATTATTAAATGTTTTTGTTTTTTTTGTTGTTTTTTCTTAGTTTCGAACGTTTTGACCGAGGCTGACAGCTTGCCCGGAGGTGATGGTTTAGAATTATTTAATTAAGGAAGCGAGGCGAAACGTAAGAATTATCATTATTATTATCATACGAATTAAATTAAATTATATATTATATTAAATTATTAGTATTATTATTATTATTCGTCCGTCCTGCCGATTGGCTTATGCCGAGCAGTATGACATCGCGCGATATAAATTTACGCACTGTTGCTGGTAACTGTACGAGGCCGATTTAGAAAATGCTTATTGGTCATTAAATCGATCGCGATTCTCGTTAAACCGAAGTTTATCAAACTCATTACATTAAATCAGTCGAGGAAGCGAAGTGGCTGGTTTTTAGAGTCGTTCGTAACCTGGGACGAGCAAATTTGTAACAACGGTGACGCCGTCGTTCGTATTTTTTTTTTTATTCGACGATAAAAAACTATTTTTTTGACCGCGGATTAAAACGTAATAGTTCCATACCTACTTTCGTTCGCGACAACTCGTATTTATATATTAAATGTTTATTTCTTTCGGAAATTAACTTTTTTTAGTTGCGTTTACGAGTATTTTTGACAAACCCGAACATACACGTGTGCTCGCGCACTCGTTAACATCGGTTTTGTAAATTTGATTTCTTCTTTATTTTTTTTTGTTTTTAGTTCTGTTCAAAAAATTCAACACACCTCGAACACGCACGTTCTGCGTGGCGGAGTTTGCGTGCGGAAATGTGACACACTTTCGAGCGTTTATAATACAATACTCGGATCACCGCTCGAACGTTTTACGCTTACACGTCTTCGTCGAGATTGAAAAGCATTTTCAGCTCGCGACCGGCAAAGTTGCAGCCACAGCTGTGTATAAAAAAAAAACACATCGCGCTCAGCATTTCGCCGGAACGTCGAACTATAGCGACTATCAACGGCCGGCTTGCGTTGCTAAGAGCGATCGAATAAGCGCTCTTATCTAAAAGCCCCGACACATGTATGATCCACGCAGAGTTATGCGTGCGTTAGCCGGAATAATAGTGACGCATCGATTATTCGACCTCGAATTTTTTTTAAACGGAAATACGTTTTGCGGTTCGACTTTTATCTCCGACCGAGCATTGGTTGATAGTCGAGGAAAATGATTGTGTATGGCGCCTCAGCTTGTGTTAAGATTCGACGTGAAAAAAACGATGTTATTCTTTTGTCCGTGGCGGGACGCTAGCTGGAAAGTAGGCTCTGAAAATAGATCTGACGTCGATACCGTTTACGGTCGAGACTATTTCCATAGCCCGCATAAATTCCATTTCGTCGACTGCTGTCCGAAAACCGTGCACTTAAAGCGGTACGACTATTAACGCGTGTGTATGTTGCACTATTGATTTTCTTTGTTCACACTAATTAACGGTACAATGGCATTCGTAAAAATATTCTTCACGCCACATAATTATAATCGCTTATAGTGGAAAAGTAATAACGGAATTTCGTTCGATTTTATTCCATTTCAAATTTTTTTATACTTAATTTTTTCATCGTACACCTTCCAAAATCGATCTGAAAAATGTCATATCCGTTGGTTTTGATAATCGTACCTCCTTAAGATCCGAAAAAAAATAATAATCGAACTTAAATCATGCAAGTCCGATTCCGTGCGGGTAAAAAAAAATTGATATAATTCGAATTATTTCGTCGATGAAATTTTAGTGATATTTCGTGTGATTTACCTCCTTCGCCCGACAATCGTCTATATCTCTCTTGTGTTCTAATTACAATTGTATTGCGCGCACGCGTCCGATGGGTGTCGCGACGCTTCGTTCCACTCGACTGTAGCCGTACACAATGTAGGTACGAGAGAGCGGCGTCGAAGGTGCCGGATGCTGCAATCGATCTATCGGAACCTCGGAGACGTACAGAGCGACCGAGTTCTCTCCAGCTCTCGATTAATTCCCAATATCCACCGAGCGATCCTTTCTCTCAGCCACCTTTTCTCAACGTCCCTCTGCGATTCTCAATTCTCTCGCAAAACAAAAATAAAAATAAAAATCCACAGCGAGAATCACGTGACCGGTTGGCAGCAGTTCGTCCTCCGCAGCACGTGTTTCCTCGTTGCCAGAGTCGTTGGGACTCGCGAATCAGCTGGCGACGGTGTGGCGAAAATCCCCGAGAAATCCGCGAAGCGTCGCCTTTGCCTTCCTCTCCCCTTTCCTTCTCGCCCGGAGCCCGAGCGCTCGCTACTCTTTACACTTCGATTTCTAGACTGTGACTGTTATGTTTTTTACCTTTGTTTTTTATTTTTTTTTGCAAAATTTCCGTCAAAAATGCTCTCCGGCCGCTAAACCGTGTTACGATCGGCGAGGTTTCGTCCTCGAACGGGAGAGCCTGTGTATGTCTCTTTCTCTCGTCAGGATAGAAGCGAGGCCGTGCTGGGGCAGAAGGCCGTTTTACACTGAATCCCCTTTGCCTCTGGAGGCTCTATGTATACCAGCGAGCGGGGCAGGCCTTACCCGACCGCCGAGACACTCGTAGCGCTCTCCACGCTCTCCAACGCTGTATTAGTATACCGAATACATTATGTATCGCATGTGCGGCGATTACTGTACGTATATTCGTTTGAATAACGAGAGTGTGCGAGTGAGAGTTTTACACTTAGGCTTTATTTCGCTGTGTGTGCGTGTTGTTGTTGGTTGGAGGCGATCGAGCCTGACTGTCGAGTGTCGGTCGGCTCTCCCCCCCCCCTCCCCCCCACTCGCTTGTACGTAGCGAGGCTTGATGATGGTTCGCGGTACCACCGGGCACCAACCAACCAGACGGGCTTGGTCTCCCCTTGCGAATATACAGCTATACAGAAGAGCTTGTACGCTACAAGCTATTTCTGTATACATATGTATGTATATGTATGGATATATAAAAAAATTTATATTTAATTTATATTTATTTTATATAAAAAGTTTGTACTTTTTTGAGCACTTACTTATTGTCCATAAAAGTCGACAATTTTTTATTTGTTAATTTTCCTAAAGGAAAACTGAAATTGTTAATGACACGGGAAATAGAAGGAGAGGTTTGTATGTTTGAACCTGGAAAACGAGTTTGTCACTTATTTTAATTATTTTTTACCGTCTATGTATAGATATAGATGTATATGTGTGTATATATATATACATATATAGTACACGTACTGTATACAAAGTGGTGAAATATTCGTTTGATAGGATAGTTCACGGATTCTCGGTAATCGCCGGCTACAAGAATCGCGTGTGTGTGATCGCCAATGACTTTGACGATTACGAGGAAACTCGTACCGGCGGGTCGTCATCGCGGAGCGACGGACGAGAAATATCGGAAAGTCACTGAAGTCACACTGTCGACAAGCGGTTGCAAGTGGGCGTACTTTATTTTTATTTTTCTAAATGGATGTCTTTGCTTCTGCAATGTTGAGGCAGTCCTTGTAAGACAAAATGGTACGAGGCAAAAAGTGACCGGTGATTTTTTTTTTTTTAGACTGTTACGCTTTTGTTTTGGAATTTATTGCATGCGGCGTACCGTACGAATTTTTCCTGGCAACAATGGGGTCCCGAAGACCCTACTCGGATTTCCGGTGCGGACCAGAATTGGGCAAAATGCTAAAGAACACTGAAAATACAAAATACTATATGTATTTTTAATATAAAATACTTTTTGCACGTAAAATACATTGATAAGCACTTCGTTTGAGTACTTCCTTCGTAATACTTCGTAATACTTCGAAAAAGTTTATGAAATTTCAATCTCATTTTTTCTTATTAAATTTCACATTTGTCATTATTTTCACTTCCTATTTCTTTTTTTAGTTTGACATCCGATATTTTTGACACTTTTCCATGTTTTCCATACTTATCTGACACTTTTCCATATTTGCCATTCAATATGTTATTTCCATTGCAAATTTAGGATTTTTTTACATTAAAAATTTACTTCACATTTGATATTTAGCATTCAGAATCTGAAGTATTTTTTTACCTTTATCTAATGCCTCGACGTTGTATGTTTAACTTCGCATGACGATTTTGCATTGTTCAGGATTTAACATCAGAATTTGATACTTCTTTCACATCTGTAATTTGGTAATTCGCTATGCAATTTTTCAAAATTTTTCCACAAAAATTTGATTCATTCTCTTAACATCTTGCAAGTATTTAGGTTCCGGATATTCGCACAATCACCCTCAAAATTTAAATGTGGAGGTCCGTGTAAAAATATTTTGTATTTCATATTTAATTACCCCGAAAAGTCCTGTAAATACCCGATAAGTATTTGAGAATTTAATATACGTATTTAAAATACCTGAAATATGTACTGTATTTAAAGTACTGCCCAGTTCTGGTACGGACCCTCCGAGTACCCTTGAAAAATATTCATCCCCAAGTTTACACGAAAACAATTACGACGAGAAACCTGCGTGCAGATTCGATCCCGGAAATCTGAGCGATCGGGATCGACTCGGGACGGAGTCCGACGGAATACTACTTACGGCCCTGGGGTTTTCGAGAATCCGTGTACATTATTGTGAGGCGCACGTGTGTGTTTACCGCTCGGGGAGCCGCGGCCGCAGCATCAGCGTTTCAGCCGCTGTTACGTACGAATCCTTCGATATTCTAGCTCATGGCCTCGACGAGCGTGCATATTCGATGTATCGCCGGCTCTTATCGCAGACACCGTTCGACGGAGTACGCGAGGATCGCTAAACTTCTGTGTTATTAAACCCAGCCCGGGTGATGCGATAAGTTAATGTTTGAACGCGCCTTCTTGGTGGAATTCGAGGCTCCGACCGGGCCGGCTCTGCGTTACGTGGAACTGTTCCGACGATCGGTGTTCGTGTTATTTACAAACACCGATAGTCGCGCGAACGACATTGGGCGGGGAAGCATCGCTGGTCGGCGAAACGTTCGCGGATACGGGAACGAGGATGAATGCAAACCAGTCGAACGAATCGACGAGGAGCCGAGGGTCGAGCTGCGCCGAAATGAACACCGTTCGCCGATCTACCGCGCATGCGCAACTCTCACCTCCGCGCACTTGTTATCCGTCGCTGCATCGACGAGGCTTTTTCCTCGGGCCGAACAATAACGCTGGCGCGAGCGACACCGACCACGTGACTGAATCGTTTAACCGTATTTACTGACGGGGCGCAGCGAGAGACAGAGTATTTGCCAGAGAAGACATTGTACACAGTGTGTGGGCTTTGTTGATACTGCCTTATGGATTGGGACACAAGGTCAATAATTAGCGATGCGCCCGGCAGTTTTTTTTTTTTTATCATTTCGAACGGGGTCTGGTGGGGTCTCGAAATGACATTCGAGGACCTATCGAGAACCTTGAAAGGACCCTTCAAGGACACTTTTGGGATTCTCGATTACGCCACAGTGATCCATGTACGGGTGCAGCGACGATTTTTACTTATAAATAAATCATTATATTAAATAAAATTTAAGAACTTTTCGAGGACCTTTCAGGATCTCTCTCTCTCAGAATTTTTGCGTTCGGCTCTCGAGGACGGCGATGGTAATCGACGTTTGGTTATACGGAAGGAGCGCACACAGAGCTGAATAATTTTTAATTGGTTCAGTAATATTTAAAATGTTTCAGAGAGATAGACGATATTACTAAAATATTTGGGCATCTCGTGCAGTATGCTTGGTGATTATAAAAAATGAATGTATCGCGCCATTAACAGATGCGTCAAATTTGATTATTGGGCTGGAAAATTGAATATAAAATACCCGGAAGAAATAAATATAAAGACGTAAAAGTTATTAATTTTCTTATAAATAATGTAATAATAACGAGTACAATGAGGTGTACAAAAATTGTTGTGAAATTGCATCGAGCAGTGTCGAGAGTGCGAGCTCAAGATAAATCGTAAATTCGAGCATCAGCCTAAGTAAATGATTCCAATCCAGACCAATTGAGCGAACACCCTGCGTGGAACAAACTGTGTTGATAATTCCCGTGTTATTTGATGGAACGCGAATGCAAGATTATGCGTGAACGGGCCGATTAGAGCATGACTGGTCTCCATAAAGAACACACACCACGGAATAAATAGACGAGCGAGCTTCAATTCACAATTTCATTTAATTGTATATCATGGACAGACACGAGGTTGACAGAAGGAGTAGCAAAGTCGAGGATGGTTTGCGATAAAAAAGAGATTAATGCGCTCTCTCATCGCCTCGTACGGTATAATAACGCTTATATACAGATGGTTCTGACCACTATAAATTCTTTCGTCAGACTTTCGTAATTAATTGATTTTCGGATCCGAGAACGACGTTTCCTCGAGCAGATGACGATGTTTATTTGACGTTGGGGAGTTATCTGTACATTTTTACATTGTGTAACCACATTTTTTTTTGTAATTAATCATACAGTCATACATTCTTGTGGCTTCGGTTTTCCATCGGATTATGTAAACAACAAAACATAAATAATAATAATAATATCAATAATATTATATAATATTATTATATTAAATGTTAATAACAATTTTATATAAATATTGAGGCATATTTAAGAAAATGTTACTTCAAGATTTTTCTCATCACATTTTCCAATTTCCTAATGTTCGACTATGTCGATATCAAGGCCAGAAAGATTAAAACAATTATTCAAAGCTTGAACTAAATTGTAACACAGCAAAAAAAAGGAAAGAGGTAATGAGAGTCGCATAACTCCGTGCGGTGTACCGCGGTCATTCGCGTCGTAAAATCGGATCGATGGCGAGCGAAATGTTAGTCAAAGCGTACGCATACGTAGCGTACAGAGGGACAGTGCGTGGTCGGTTATAGCTTCTGTGTTAGAACCGCAGGCTACTAATAGTGGCGGAGCTATAACGATCGAACGCCAGTCGCACGCTAGCTCGATGTCTAACGAGTCCGCGTACATTACGCGCCGATCTCGGACTCTCCTTATCCTAGCGCAAGACGGATTTTAACACGCCGTTACGTAAAATTTACGCACGCCCGGGAGTCGCCGTGTTGCGCAACACCCGACGACGCTCGATGACCGCCGAGCTCGGTGGGCTTTTTGTTTTGTCAATTCGCACGTACTGTGCACGAGGGCGGTTCACAAAAACATTTTATTTTGTCACAGTGTTGCCTGAAGTGGTGACACACACCTCGACGAGCATTAGACATCGAGTTAGCGTGTGACTGGCGTTCAATCGTTATAGCTCCGCTATACTGTGATAAAAAAAAACTGTTTTTTTTTAACTCTCTTTTTTTATACGTTCAGAGTCGCAGGAATTAGTTTGAGGCAGAGTTGGACAAAATACTAGAAATTAGTGAAAATAGAAACACAAAATACTATATGTATTTAAAATACAAAATACTTTTTGTACGTAAAGTATTATTGATGAGTACTTCGTTTGTGTACTTCCTAAAATGCTTCGTAGAAGTAAATGCAATTTCAAGTTCATTTTTTAAATTAAATTTCAGTTAAAAATTTTCATTTTCATTTTTCGCTGTACATTGTGCATGATTGTATATCAGAACTGGATACTTATTTCACATATGGAATTTGGCGTTTTACAATGAAATTTTCAAAAATGTTACATAACATTTTTGTTCCTTTCTGTTAACATCTTCCAAGTATTTTGGCTACGAATATTTCCACAATCATTCTTAAAATTCAAGTGCTGAGCTGGGTGTAAAAATATTTTGTATTTTATACGTAATTGACTCAAAAAGTACCTTAACTACCAGAGAAGTACTTTACTATTTAAAATGCCTAAAATAAATCATGTATTTAAAATACTGACCAAGACTGATTTGAGGCGCCAGGTCTGGATGAATAAATTTCAAAGACACCTATCAGATACAACAGAATGTAATAAATTATATAATAAGATAGGAATAATATACCGACAATATAATAAATGAAGCACAAAAAAAGAAAATAAATTTCCAAAATACCCGGATGAGATTTAAAAAAAAATTATTTATATAAGTATCTGGTAATATACTTTAACACCGAGAAAAGCAGTTAGTGAATGTTGAGAAATTGTTGAGTCAAATGAGACATAATTGATCCAAAAACACTGCCGAAGATCTTGGTAACAAACAAAAATATATTGGGCTAAAATTTGTCAACATTAAATAAATTCCATTCTCAGTGTAGTCAGCTTTTCCTTATGAGTCGAAATTCCAAAAAAATAATGTCGCCGATTAACTATCCGAATTATCCTGTTAACCATTAACAGCGTCGTCTGAAATTACACGCGTTTGGAAATACCTGTTAGACTGATTAGAAAATCCGGCTGTCCTTCACGTCTCTGTATGCATAGTCATATGTATATACATGTATGTATACATTGCGAGCCCGTTCGATATTCAACCAAAAGCTCCGGTTTCATTTGCCCGAGAATTTCTGGATTGCTCGTAGCAGATGAGAATTAATCGATGGCCAGACAGTCGCAGTCCCGTTTCGCCGTTCGCGACGACCTGACCCGACTACGGAACACGTTGCAGCTCAAACCGGCATTGAATTTCACACTCGCCTCGAAACGGTGAATCGATACGCGCCCGTGCGATTACTCGATTATTGTGTCTGTAGCTTATTCCAATTATTATTAATATAGCGATTAATTTTTTTTTCCGGTACACACGTCGTTTATCGTTATGACGAACCACGAGACCGCGGTAGTGAGAGACGCGCAACGCTTATGACAGCTGCAAATACACATCCATCAACTCGAGACGAACCAGACAGAGCCGGTTACATCGATTATCCAGATAGAGATCAAATTATTTATTCGCTTAGAGACCGGCGTGACTCCGATTATGCCATAGCGCACTTAATTCTCCCTCGTACTCAATTCTCGCGACTTGAACGGTAACGTTTTTTATTTTTACATTCAACAAATATTTAGTGTCGACTTAAGATCCACTACTTTTTGTATGCAAATGTATTCTTAATTTGAATAAAAAAATGGTGGACTTTGTGCACACGCACTGAGAAAAAGGATAGTATTTCCTATTATATCGAATAGTTCCCATGGGGAACGTCTGTATAGTTTCTGATAGTACATATTCAGATGATTAAACTATAATAGTGGTTGCAACCATGATTTTTTATCATTGTCCTAACTACGAAGTGTAAACCTAGCCCTTGGGAATTATTTTTTATGGTAAAAAATCGGTATCGTTGCTGTTACGATTTAATTTTTTCTCAGTGCGAAGTGTTTGTTGAATGGAGCCACATTTTGCGGAAGCTACAATCGGCCGAATCGCCGTATGGCTGAAAGTCACGGGACTAAAGGCACTTCATTCAAATAGTCAAACTTCCGAAACTTTATTTTTCTGAATCGCCAACCTGCTGAATAGCTTTATTTTTCCAAATCGTCAAACTTGCGAAACTTTATTTTTCCGAATCGTCAAACTGCTGAATGGTTATTTTTCGGCAGAATGATGTGGTTTCTGCTGAATGCGCAAATCTGTGTTTTTTTTACCGTGTATACGTGTCTAGCTCAATAATAATTGGTACACAACAGTGTATCGTGAATCCGGAAAATATTAAAAGATAATGATAAAGAAATTATGCAATGTACATAATTTTTTTACAATAGCACTCTGTAGCAAATGTAAAGATAGTGATCGGCATAAAGATAAAGATAACGAGGCAAAAGCCCAGAATTATTAAACTGCCTCATACAGCAGACCTTATCTTTCATTTTCAATTATATTATCCAGTTATCAACGGCCGATCTCTTTACTCCTCTGCCAGACACGATTCCACCACTAAAATATTAATACCAGAAAGCGAGTACCCTTAATATAATTTTACGTTTAGCCTCAAGTTGTCCGAAAACGGGATACCTTATTCGCGTGTAACAGGCCCGAAAGCACCGAGTGGAAAAAGCTTTTATAATCAGACCACAATTCCGCAAAATCTTTGAAAGCCTACAAATAAAATATAATCAAATTTGTCCCAACCATCCTCATTTCCCGATGTCGCGATCAGTTTCCTCTCTCCAGATCCAAGGAAGCTTAATAGCTTGGTCTCATAAAACCACCCCTTCCCTTCCACCGCACACTTACATAATTCACATATTCGATTAATCTTTATCGTTAAATCCACCGCACGGCTCATGAATTTTTTAATATGATTTTTAATAAAAAAAAAAAATAAAAACAATTTCATCCGGGTAATTAAAAAATTTGTTATTCTTCGCCGTGCTTAATTTATTATTGATTTATGTATTCCACAGTACGGCCTCCCTCGTCTTTTACATCTCCCTCTCCTCTCTTGTACAAAAATATTGAAAAAAAAACATAGTACACAATAAATCCCAACATGAATATTCCCTCGCAATTCCCAACCATTAGATTTCCGCAACCCTGCCTGTAGGTCTGCTTCAACACCTCGTCTCAAATTCCAAAAACCAGGAATAATCGACTATAAAAAAAAGATGTAACAAATTTCCACAAACACCTGCCTTATCAGCTGTGATAATCCCACGGTAAAATATTCGAGTCTGAATATCGGTGGTGATATTAGCGAGAGATTGGAAGTCCAAGCGCGCAAATGATCCGCGCGTATAATTCTCGCATACTCACGAAAGAGCTGCGCGCGGAGGGGGGAGGGGGAGGGGTTGGTGGGGGGGGGAGGGGGGGGGGGGTGGAGTACAGGCAGGTTGTACAATGATACAGGGTTTACAGTATCAGGTGCAAGTATCCCTGGTCGAGAGCCCGACGCCCGTTCCGCCGCTTATTCGAGCTGTAAATTCGAAGTGGAGAGATTTAACTCCATGCCCGAGTGCCTCTCATTTTCGACTCAATGCCTCGGATAAGTACTTTGATCCTCCCCCCCCCCCCCTCCGCCCCCCTGGAAGCTGGCGGCACGATTCGAGTAATTTAATTTGCACGTTTCTCGCCCTCTCGCATCCCTGCTCTTCGAACATCGACCCCTTCCCTCTCCCCCTTCCCCCTCCCCCTCCCCCTCCCTCGCCGCCGCCACCTTTCGCCTACTGCTCTCATGGTTCTCCAAACTCCCCCGGTCGTTGCCCCTTCTCCCCTTTACTTGACTAGTTCGCTATACAGAGTTAACATTTCCGTGCCCATAAAGTTCCGTTGAATCGCGAGTAAGTCTCGTTTATTCACCGCGCTCTCGCTTTCCACTTGCTCTAGGGGGGAGGTTGGGGCTTCGGTTGCGCGCCATTCATCATGAATCCGGACAGGACGAGGGGGGGGGAAAATAGCGCCATGTATTTTCCGAACGAGATTCATCCCCCCCGATTACCTGAAGGATCGCGGAAAATTTTCCGAGGGAGAATGCCTGTGTTAAGAATCGTATAGAAAATTCGTAAGCCGTGCGGTCGATGTAACGATCGAGATTAATCGGATATAGGGAAGAGCGGGGCAAAATGGGACATTGGGGCGAAACGCAATTCTCCTATAATTTTTTGATGGTACTGTGGGGCTAAACGGTGCAGAAAATCCAGACGTACTGATGGGGCAAAATGGGGCGTCAACATTTTTTTTTGGAATATTGCGTTTCGGCCTGTCGTTCCGTTTTGCCCCACTGCCCCGTTTTGCCCCGCTGTCCCCTATATAATAAAAAAAAAAATCATGGGAAAATATATTCCCGAATTTTCGGCCTATCATCTCTAATCTCTTATCGTGTTCATCGCGTCATCGAGCATGCGGAAAAAAAAGTGTGCCGAGTCGGTGGGTTTTTCACGCCATTTTCGGCGACACCTCCGGATCCGCGCGAATTCGCGGGGCGCACACGTGCCCGCAGCCGCCGCCGGGCATCGGGGAATAAAATATGTACGTGCCCAGGCCAGTTTCAATTTCCGATGGCAATAATGCCAAAACAGCTTTTCCCATAGGCCACATGTACTCCGCCGAGCTCCGCTCGCTCGTTTTCACTCGTTCGCTGGCATGATTTTGTTGCACCTTTTTCTTTTTTTTTTTTTTTTTGTTATTTTTTTTTTCTCTCCGATACCACGCATGACCCCATTGCCCGTTTATCCTCGTTTCGTTCGGCGTGAATTTATTCGACCGGGACCGACGCCCCGCGAGCACGATTCTCGAGGCCAGTAATATTTGCCATTTTACAGCGCTCGCGCGCCCGACCCGCGTATTATCCGGGATAACTGCACAGCGGTATCGATCGACAGGCTTTCGATCATACGGGGCAACGAATTATCCGTAGTTGGATGCATTTTTGAATTACGATCACCACATGATTCCGTTTGTAATTTTGTCACGTAGCTTCCTGTTTGGGCGGGGGGGGGGGGGGGGGGGCATTGGCTATATTGAGATATCATCGTTACTGGAGCGAAATTTGAAAAATAATCAAATAAATTGATTGTGACGAGAATTTTTTTTCATTTCCGTCCTGTTTTTACACGCGACTTCCGTTGCGCAGGAGATTTGAAAAAAAAAAAATCTGGAATGTGGGATCGTTACCATTTTCGGCCTTGTGTGAGGAATACATTTTTACGGAATATTATGAGCAATTTGGTAACTGCTGCATCACCGATGTAGCCAATGTTGAGATATCATCCTTGATGGCGCGAAATCTGAACAATAATCAAATAAATTGATTGTGGCGAGATTTTTTTTTTCATTTCGACGCAGATCGTTTTAGCGCTGCCGCTTCTGTTTTTACACAAGACTTCCGGTGCGCGGGAGATTAAAAAAAAAAAAATGTCTGATCGTTATAATTTTCCCTCACGTGAGGAATATATTTTTAATAAAATTTATTGAGCGCTGCCGCTTCTGTTTTACACCGACTTCCGGTGCGCGGGAGATTTAAAAAAAAAATGTCTGATCGTTATAATTTTCCCTCACGTGAGGAATATATTTTTAATAAAATTTATTGAGCCAGTTGAATGAGCAATTTGGTAACTGCTGCATCGCTGATCTCGATAAATTGTAATGATCCGAGAATGGGCACGAGTCGGCTGCTTTCGAACTGGCGTCTCGATGTCGTCATAACGGTTCGACGAATCGATGCCTTTTATTCTCGTCTCGCACCCGGAAAATTATTCACTTCGCTCCGTTCCCACCGTTCCTCTCGCCGCCAGACTCTATCGTGAATTTTTTTATTGCCCCTTATGTATCCTCCAAGAGTCACGGCTCTTTCCGTCCAATCAAGCCAATCTTCAACGTTCCTGAGACCTTTTTCTTTTCGTGCTGGACATTTATTCTTTTTGTTTTTTTTTTGTTCACAACATCGAGCCACAAATTTCTCTGCAGCGGCTCGAGACTGCTAAAGCGTCACCTTATTTTTCATTTAGTTTTTTTTCGTGTGTCGTTATGCACGTTATGTGTGTTTGAAAAAACCCACATAACGTGCATTCCAATATGTGTATTCTATAGAAAAACATTAACAAGTCTCTTGTACAGGAAATCCAGGAAAATGTATTGGCAAGCCTGTTGTTTCAACACGCAAGTCGACCAACACGTATTTTCTTAATGCATTTGGTTGGCGCAACACATGTAATATGTGTGATGTCAGTTGTTTCAACACACTTGACAACAAGCTTGCTTTTAGAGTGTGCAGGTTGAGGAAGTGCAAGAAACTGCCTTCCTGGAGCCTCCCCTTACGTGTTGTTCGATTTCTCTCGGTTTCGAGCCCGCTTACACGCAAATCGCGTACTGCGGTGCGTCTCGCATATCGGAGTAAGACAGTTTAATAGAACACCGGTAGTTCCCGGTTCAGAGATCCGCGCACCGGGCACAGTGCCGGGCGCAAGTGAGTCTGCATATTCGGGAATCTCGTACGGTAATCGTAGTTGATTCTGGGCATGACAAGGGTTGTTTCCCCAAGTTTCCTCCGTCTTCCGTCGTCGGTCCCGAACCGCCGTTGTCGGGCGGTATTGCAGCGGATGGCGCTCCGTTTCTCGTGTAGCACCGAGACCGCAACTTCTACAACGATCCTGCGGAAAGCTCACCGGCAACGGAGATGACGAAGGAGTTAAGCGCCGTAATCGCCGAGCTGTCGCGATTCCGAACCGATTTGAGAATCAATTTACCGGTTGGCAGTTCGGAAAAAAAAAATGATCGATTCGATGGGTGCGGAAATAAAAATTATTATTTTTTTTTATCGCAAGTTATGGTGTTAAGTAAAGAATCTCATGAAGGAAATGAAGGACTCGTTAGCATACGGACATGTCAGAGTCAACGAAATACAGTGAATAAAAAAATATATAGGTATATATTTTTTTTGCTGTAAAATTCAATAAAATATTATTGAAATTACAAAACCCAATTTTCCGAATTTCATCAACATTTTAACGGAACGGATTTGAAGGGATCCAAGGAGCGAGGGGGAAAAACGGGCTGTTTTAAACGATTTTTCGAGCGCGGCAAGGAAAAAATATTGATCTCACACAGTAAAAAGTAATTTCGTAAAATCGGAATACGAAGTTTCGTAAAAATAATTTTGTTAAATAAGCGACAAACTCAAGTTTGTTCAAGTTTTAATATACAAACCTGTCCTTTTATTTCCCGTGTTATTAACAATTTAAGTTTGTACTTTTGTTTGTAAAACTAGAACCGGATGGTGTGATCGGAAAATTAACAAATAAAAAATTGTGGACGTTTGTGAAAAATAAGTTGTTGTAAAGAGTACAAAGCTTTTTTCCTACGCAAATGAAAAAGAAGGAATGCGGGGCAAAAATGGGTTCCGTTTTGCCCCGCATCTTGCTCTCCTCTTCGCACAATCATGGACCAAATATTCCTGAAACATACCTGAATGAATTATATATACTAATTCCTAGGATATCAAGCTTGACTCGAGCATTCCCTTCATTGCAATAATCTCCCTCAAGGCGTTGAAACAAAATAATTTTTAAGGTTTATTATTGTTATTTTTTTAACATCGTTAAAGTTTCCCCTCACCGACAGTTAACAGCGGAAAAGCTACAGACTCTAACCTTCAGACGAGAACGATCTTAAGATCGGCCGTGCACTTTGCATTAATTCAACATTCCCTAAAAAAAAAAAGATAATAAAAAAATGAAAAATAAATTCAACGTCTCGGCTCTTCTCCCTCAGGGCGGGAAGTGCCACGCAATTTTCCCAAAGAGTTGTTACGGACTTTATTGCACGGTGGAACATTTTCTCGCGTCTCGCCTCCGACGTTTCATCGCTGCTCGTTCCACGTTGCCGAGGGCGTCTGGAGCCGAAAGCCCCATCAGCTAATTGATTAGCTTCATCCCTCGGGAGGAAGGTCGCGGTGCGTAACTCGTCGTTTCGACGAACGAGTTGTGGCTTGAGTTTTAGAACACAAAGTGTATGCAGTAGAATCTTGAGTAAGAAGACGACGTAGTTTGACGCAGCTGGGAAGAACCCTTTCGCGTCCTTGGCGCGTTCCTCCTCCGGTTTTCATCCACATCCAGACACCACTTATTTCGCATTTCTCGGGCCCGACTCTACGATGCATAGAGAGGTACACTGAGAAAAAGGATGGTATTTCCTACTATAACGAAAAGTTCCCAGGGGGGACGTCTATATAGATAGTTTGTAATAGTATATATTCAATTGATTAAACTATAATTATAGTTACAACTACAATTTTTGGTCATTGTCGTAACTATAAAATATAGACGTCCCCTCTGGGTACTATTTACTATGTAAGTTTTTCTCAGTGTAGGGAAAACCGGGGCGAGATGGGCGCCCTCAGCAAATAATGCGGCAATTTATTGTTTCTTATCTAACAATTATATTTTCACAGTTTTATAGCGCGTCCGAAAAAAAATTGTCTGGGGCGAGACGGACTACCCATAAATTACCCCTAAGCACTATATGCTTGTGAGGCCCATCTCGTCCCGTTATCCCTTATGTATGTGTGTGTGTGTGTATCTGTGTGTGATCTTCTCTCGCCTCCGACAGCGTTCGTGGTACACGAACCTCCCTCGGAGCTTTCGTTCTCTCATTGCGGTGCACTCGAGTACGCGATTAAACGAAATTAGAATCACTGTCTTACGGCCTAAGCTTCGGTTGCGCGCTCGGGGACGATTTAGTTTCACCTGCTCATCAACTCGACGAAGCTTAGCCAGTAGCATCGATCTGCAGCATCCGTTATACATATAATATATATATAGACATTAGGGGGGGCTCGGAGCTCGCGCGCTTGCACCCCTTTGTGGACTTAAGCCCTTATTATTCCAAGTTCTTTAAAAAACGTATGCCCTTACAATCCTAAGCTCCGCTATTACGCCCATCCAAGTACTGACCTCGCCTTAAAAGAAAGACGGTTTCAGTACTTGGATGGGTGACCGCGGTCACCCATCCAAGTACTGACCCCGCTTTAAAAGAAAGACAGGTACAATACTTGGATGGGTGACCGCGGTCACCCATCCAAGTACTGAACCCCCCCCTCGATTCTTGACACGGCGGCGGCGAAATCTTCTTATACCATAGAGAGATATGTGTACATAGGTGAGAGTCGAGAACTCAAGAGAGTCTGCGTTCTCATTCTCCGTACTTATCGTTTTACGAGCTCGCTAAACTATATCTCGAACTCGGATCACGTATCGAGATAAACGAATCTCGTCGTACATCCGCCTCCGTCGTCGTCGTCTAGCTTTCAGAAGTGAGCAGCCCTCGAGTTCCATGTCGATCTTATGGACTCTGTTGCAAGCTCGTCGTGTTCTCTGCACCCTCCTCTTTCTCATCTGCCCCCCCCCCCTTCTTCGCCCTCTCTTCTGGTCGTGACTATCGGGCGAAATTAGAAAAATCCAAGGGAAAAGACGCAGGAAACGAAAGCATTCTTATTTCGACGAGGGCAAGGTATTCAGAACGATTGCAAAGTAAAAAGTTACCGCTTCAGGCGAGATAAGAATTTCTTCTCGGACGGAATAACAGAAAAAATTTAATTAAATCCATCGCGGATCGCTTCCTTCGAATTTTGTAGAAGCTAGATTGGGTCAGCGCCGGTGGGATTGATTTCGAAGAAGCGAGCTGTGAGTTTTGAGAAAATGAAACGTGATAAAAAATTCGATCGAAAATTCCTGCACGATTTATCGCTCCGATCATGTGAACAAATTCCGAGATCCGTGTTTAAAAAATTGCGAGAAGAGTTCCATCTTTTTCAATACCAATTAAAAAAAAAAAAAAAATTTGTACATTCTATTTGACGACAAAAAAAGGTCTCCGACAAATTCCGATCTTCCGGCTTATCCCGTTTCTCTAAATAGATCCGTTAATTGGATCCCCCCACTCCGTTTCGACTGGAGCACTCGCCAATACAACTTACACAATAACCCGTTCTCGCAATTCCGTTATACGATTATTGCATCTCGTAATTCCAAAGTCCTATTGATCACGAATTTCTCCCAAGACCTTGACGAATATTCCATCATTACAAATCGTCGAACAATACTAATCCCTATTGACTATCCGACGCTTTATCCGATCTCCGAATTTCCACGATCTTCCAACGACCAATCATCTTCGACTATCTTCACGCGATAGTCCGAACGAGATTTAATTTCCCAACTTTTCTTTAACACAAAAATACCCAAAAGTACGGGCAGACCAAGTTCTCGGAAAATTGTTAAAGTTGAAAACGAGAAACACAAGATTGTTCCTAAGGGTCAACTTTCGGGGGGGGGGGGGGGGGGGGGGGTGGAGGGGGAGGGGTGGAAATAGTTACAGTGCGCTATCTCTCAGAAACTTTCCACTTCAAACTGATTAAACGATGTGGCGGTCCGATAATCGATTCGCCGCTTTAAAGCCCCCTCTTATATAGGTCGCCGCTCGCGAGTTCATTCCACGGAGCTTCCAATATTATATCTCAAGCGGTCGGAGATTGAAGAGAGGAGAGCATTAAAAATTTATGAACCCGCGAGCGGCCACTCGAGACGGTTTTAACACGAAAGTTGTTACAGGGTGTCGGAATTGAGTGAAAAAAAGGATGAAAGAAAGATGCAGTCTCGAAAAGAGTTACGCGCGAAGCAGCGGCCTCGCGGCGAGACGCGCCAGGCGAAGAAGTCTCCGGAGAGCGAAGACTCAGCGGTGATACCGACTCGAGATTTTTCAATATGCGTCCACCAACTTTCAGCCCGTCGAGGCTTCAGGTGTGAATCCACGCAAAAAAAAACTAAAATAATAAAAAAAAAACTGTAGAAACAAAGAGGAAATACATTAAAAAGTAAAATTACAGCGCGGTTTTAACACAAAAGTTGTTACCGGGTCTCGGAATTGAGTGAAAAAAAAGGAGGAAAAAAAAGATGTAGTCTCAAAAAGAGTTACGAGAGAAGCAGCGGCCTCGCGGCGAGACGCGCCAGGCGAAGAAGTCTCCGGAGAGCGAAGACAGCGACAAGCGCGCGGTGTGTGGCTCTGACGGTCTCCACAGTCTCCGCAGTCAAGCACAATACCGCTTGCGCTCAGTACTTGGATGGGTGACCGCCTAGCCTAGCCGTACATAAGTCAATAATGGCTAATGACACAACTTTATTTTGACTAGTTACACTGACATTTGTTACAACGTGCACTTAATTGTTAAATAGTGTGAACTAGAATGTCAAGCTTTGGATTTTTTTTCCTCATTAGTAAGTAAGCTAGTATTTTTTTTTTTAAGTACGTAGTGACATTAGTTTGCTCCAAGCATTAAAAAAAAACCTCAGAAGACGCACGGTTAACCCGCTTGCTGGTTAATCCGACCCCGGTCAATCGGGGTTTTACTGTAGTCTCGAAAAGAGTTAGGAGGGAAGCTGCGGCCTCGCGACGAGACGCGCCAGGCGAGGAAGTCTTCGGAGGGCGAAGACTTAGCGGCGACACCGACGCGAGATTTTTCAATACGCGTCCACCAACTTTCAGCCCGTCGAGGCTTCAGGTGTGAAGTCACGTAGGAAAAATTTTTTTAAAATAAAAGCTAGAGAAACAAAGAAGAAGTACACTAAAAAGTAATATTAAAGCGCGGAGCAATGAAAGTCGGAGCGAAGAGGACATCGTAGGGAAGCTCTGTGCAGAGATTGACGGAGATAAGCGCGGTGGAAAAAAATAAATAAAAATAAAAAATAAGCCACGGTAAGTCGGTCGCGGGAGCTAAATGACGATCGTAAACCACCGCTCGTCGAGGCCCGAAGGCTCGTTGTAAGGGGTGCATTTAATAAACTCTTCCTCGTCGAGCCCGCTCCGCATCCTCGACGGTCTTCTTCGCCGGTGTTTTATTTTTCTGTCCCGTTTCTCTTCTTTCTTCCTTTTCCACCGAGCTCGAAAGTTTTGCGTTTTAGCCTTTGAGAATTTAACACCTCCGACTCGCCATTTCACCGCCGGGACAACCCGCAGTTCGCCGAGCCCTCTTCGGTCGTGCAAGAAACGGAGTTTTGTTTTTTTTTTTTTTTTTTATTAATTTTTTCTTCTCATTCTCCCCCGTGCAGACCGTCCGTCGGGTCACAAATTCCTCTCCCGTTCTGCTCCTTCGCCCTTCAAGCCCCCTGAATATCACCGTTCCGTTTCCACCCTCACATTTTGCACTCGACCAACATTTTTTTTTAATTTTTTTTATTATTTTTTTTTTCAACTTTTCGCACTGTAACTTATACTCGGCCGGAGGGAAGCATGCGCGCGTATATACGTAGCTTTCGGGCAGCGCGCACCCCGCGGCATAACGGAAGCCCCTCGCAGTGTCCGAGCATACTCGCTCTATACTACTACGCTGTATGCTCCTCGCTGAGATTTCTGGAATAAATTTGCATCTATTTTCCTTCTTTTTTTTTTGTTTCGGAGTGGAAGCTTTGTTTTCATGAAAAAATATTTTTTTATTAAGAGTCTAGTGTCCGCTCGAAGTGTTTCGAATAGTTGGAGAATCATAGTTGAGAAAAGATGATCGTGGGTGCGTTGAACTTTCGCAGTCGTGTGGAGGAATAGATACCTGTTTTTTCCCCAATAATCTCGAATTCCCCACAGCGCTTGAAGTTTATTTTAATTTATTTTGATTGTTTTTTTTTTATTATTTGAATTTATAAAATAAAATAATGAAATAATGGACATTATTTATTATGATATTATAATATTATATAATATTAATAATAGCATTATTCAATATAGTAATTGTTAGTGAGTGTGTGTTTTTTAACAATGTATACGATGAGTTAACGACCTTTACAGATATTAAACGTTTGTACATTTACACATTTATGTATATAAGGTATTCCATACCAAATCGACCTGGGCCGTCTGACCGTTTACATCTTATATTTGGCCCGCGATTTTTTTATATGATTGAACTTAGTCTCAGATTTTAATAATTTATAATTGAAAAAAGGAATTTATTGATCGCCACAATTTTAAATTTGAAAAAATTCTGAAAAATCATGTGTTACATATAAGAATTTTTGCGATTTGAGCCGGACTACGCCGACATCACCTTTTATTTTCTTCGAATTTTTTTTTTCAGGAAAAACAGTGTACAAATTTAGAAGAAAAAAAATCAGGCTATTATGGGCTTTCGCATGACCATTTTATATGCAATTCTGCATTTCTGAGAATTTTTTCAGATTTTTCCGAAGTTTTCATTTTTTTTATGTAAAAAAATGTCTTCGGAAAAATTTGAAACAATTCCCAAGAATGCAGTGTTGCATCTATGCAACACTCATATGCATCTACATATTGTCAACGGGCCATCGTTCGAATTCCGTCAACCCTACTTAAAACATTTAAGATAACATTTTAAATAATATCTTTCGACCCTTCGATCTCCCGAGATTTTCGGAAGCGATATTAAAAAAATCAAGTTTTCATGATGCTTTAACTTTAAAAAACTGAATACCTAAACTTAAACTCCTATTCCCTCAGTTCCATCCGCCTCTCAGACAGGTGACGGAAATCTCGCGTTTTCGGGATATTTGCCGATAAATTTTATCGCTCGGTTTGACTCGCCGCCTTGAGTCATCTGCTTAGACGGGGATCCCTCAATCTCCCTCCTATCGTCTCACTCGTCGTTTCGTGGGTGCAGAAAACGAAGTCGCGTGTTTGCTATTTTCGTTTACCGTGTAACTCTCGCTGCAGTGTGCGCTGCGTCGTGGTGCATGGAATATTGCAAACAGTGTACGGAGTCGAGGAGACGAGAAAGGCGAGTACATGCCAGAGAGTGTTGCGATCCTCGTCGACGATGTTAAGCCATCCTCGACGTCTCGGGATCCGAAGCGATTTACGTGCGCCGGCAAACACGCCGCTCTCTCGCTACCGCATCGCGCCCTACCGCTGCTTTTGTATAATGCCGTGAGCGAGCTGGCGCGAGAGGTAAGGAGTCGCTACATTTCGGTCGACGTTTACCACCATCGAGCAGGGCCCTGCACGCGTGTGCTGGCGAAGTCCTCGAAGTCTTCGAGACCTTCCCTCGCCGGCGTTTCATCGGTGGGCAAACGGAATTTCGAACGAGCCACGGACGCTCCACAGGCAGCCCGGAAAATGGTTTATTTGACGCGTGTCCGTCAGTTACATATTTATTTTATACAAATATATATTTATTTTATGCAAATATATATTTATTTTATACAAGTATATAATTATTTTATAGGAGGGGTAAAAGATGGCGTTCGGGGCGGAGGAGGAGTGGAAAGAAGTGAAAATGGGAAGTGGAGATGAAAGAACACGTAGAGGAAGAGAGTGGAAAGAATCGGAAAAAATAAGAGGTTAAGAGGAAGACGATGGGGGAGAAGGAAGCGGGAGGCAACAAAGTGAAACGGCAAGATAGAAAAGAAGAGAGAGAGGGAAGAGAGTACAATGTTGTATTGTTACATCCTTGTAACTATACAAGAAACTGACCAAGGAGAGAAGGGAGAAAAGAGCTGATATTCTACATTGTATAGATTGTACATTGTATAGATGGTAGATCGAGAAATCAGAAAAATGTGTAAGATGTAAGAAGGGGGAGAAGCTTGTAAAAAAATAACTTGCAGCCCTTCGAGGCGTCAGTAAAAAAATACATACATTTACATACATATTTATTTAAAATAAATATATATATTTGTCATCCGTGCAGTCGAGCTTTTGGTGTTTCGTCGCGTGGCAAACGAGGAAAATATAATATATTTCGGGACAAGGTTTCCGTCTAAAACGCACGTGTAGCGTAAAATCGGAGAGTCAGACGCTCGCTGACGTAACGAGGGAGTTCGTAAAGATAGAATACAACGTGGCCCAGAACAGGGATAAAAGAGGAGGGCATCTCGCGCAAGAGAGAGCCGAGACAAACACATTATACGCGACGCCACGTCGAGTCGAGCAACTCGCGAATCGCATTCACGCGGACGTCCGAGAATTCTGTCGCATCACATATATCTCTTATATATATCTATACATATATATATATATATAATATATTTTTCGATAATATATAAAAGTCTCGCCGCCGTTTCAAGAATCGCAGATGTGGGGTGTGTCAGTTTCACCATACGGAAATTGAGCTTCCTTTTTATGAAGATGATTTTAGAGATTTTAGAGATTTTAGAGATTTTAGAGATTTTAGAGATTTTAGAGATTTTAGAGATTTTAGAGATTTTAGAGATTTTAGAGATTTTAGTCCGGTTAAGCTGGACCCCCCAAGGGTGAAATATTCCCAGTCCCCTAAAAGACTTACGCCCTTGCTATTCTAAGCCCCACTCTGTGGACTTACACGCTTATTGATGTATCAGTGGGTATACTGTGATGAGTACTGAGAGAGTGTTTGTAAGTGTCTGTGAGTGTCCGTAAGTTGCCTGGAAGGTCTCTGAGAGTTTGTGAGTGTCGGTGGTCGAGTCACAACAATATATACCAGTATGTACATATATAAAGATAAGCTTCGAATAGCTCGGCGGTATGCCGCGGAGCATACGGAAGTTTACCCGACGGCGTGTCAGAGAGTTCCCGAAACTCGGACGATAGTGCAAAGATGGATCGATAAAATCTCGTTTCCTCTTTCTTTGGTCCCGGTTATATATGACTTTCTCGTCGTTATATCGTCGCCATATACTCCCGTCCGGACTATGCGCAACCGGGAGACGAGAGAGCGAATGCTTTCGCGGGTAAAACCCAACCGAGCGTCCGCTTCGACTTGAAAGTTTAATCGAACAAGCCGCGGGCCACTCGCTCTGCCAGTTCGCGATAAGAAACGTTTCTATCTCAGCTTCCTTCTTCCCTAGCTTCTTTTTTCACTTTCTTTTTTACATCAATTTTTTTTATCCTAAAAAATATCTCTATTCTCTACCGCGTGCATACTCGCTTCGAGCTGAGAGACCGAAAAATTGGGATCTTCTTTGCTTGAATTTTTAACTTGTTTCCCAAGAAAAACCCATTTTTAATTATCCTCGCACTAATAAGCCGATCGATCGTCGATCAAAGTTTTGTAATTTCTACAATTTCTTTATTATTATTATTATTATTATTATTATTTTTGTTCCTCTTTCATTGATAGTTCTCTGAATTTTCAGACAATACGATTATTGCCCAACAGTCCGCAATCGTTGAATTAATTTAACCACTGACGACGTACGTTCGATGCCCACGCGTTTTGTGCTTCACCCACGCGTCTCGGAATCGTCACTCTCCGCGTCACGGATTCGTCATTGATAAAAACCATTGCCTCTAGAGAGGCAACGAGTTTGGAGCTTGTATAACCGACGGGTACGTCGGGCGACGCTCGGCGACGTAAAAACAGGGTTTATATTTAGACCGTGGAACTTGGCGATCATTAGCCAAGGTGATGTAGCCGTTATGCCTAGCGCCGTTTGGCTGTCCGTTCTAAGATCTGCCGATGCTGGCGTAAATCATGATCCGTCTTATGCTCATCGAGACCAAAATAATATAGGCGGAAAGAGGGGCAAAACGGACCAATTTTTTTACGGCCCATAGAAGAAAAAGTGTCTGGTCCTTTTTGCCCCCACTTCTCTACTATTATGCAGACTCCGAAAGATTGTGCAGACGGCTCAAAAAACGCATATCTTTTCATCCGCGCCTTCTTTTCTTCGTCACAAAAACAAAATCCACTGCACCTGGAGTTACATTTTGCCATCGCTACTCGCATTGTCCTAGTCCAGGATTTCCGTCATCTCGCATAGATTTCGCCTCCGCCCGCTCGTGTCTCTCTCTTTTCAAATTTCCATCGAAAAAAAAAACAATAAAAATGTACTACCCGTTTTTCTTCCATCTTTGGCCATCTTTCCTTTCTTTTATAGTTGTTCTCCTTTTTATTTTTATTATTTTTAAGTAATCTCCGCCCGGTAGATTCGACCCTCTCAACGTTTCCGTTCCCTTCGCTCTTGTTTTCCGTTCCCACTTATTCTTTTCGCTGCTTTCGGGACGATGGATCGGGGTTGTCGTTGGGGATTGTGTGTGGGTAGTTCTTCTCCCTGGAACAGAGCGATTCAACCACGCTTTCGCCTGCATAGTCTCTCTTTCTCAGGTTCTGCCCCGGTAACGTTACCGTTACCGGTAGTCGTAGATAGGCGATACCATTCCTCTTGTCCTCTTCTCAGCGGTGCTGGGAACTTCGCCTCCTCTTCTTACGCTGGTCCCGACTGAAGATAAACTTTTATTATTGAGGCGCGAGGTGGCTGTTGCCATACTTTTACCTACCACCCCATATAGCCCGCCCTTGCGTCCGCGATTTCAATTTTCTACCTCGGAGACTTATCCATCTTTTCCGGAGCGCTAAACTTTTCCGTCCACAGTCCGCGGCCTCCTTTGTCTCGTTCGCTATTCCGTCCTGTTCGTCCTCCTGGAAAAAAACCCACAGTCTCGATATCTCTCGCCGGCACGAACTAGACCTTTTTACAAGATTACCGAAATACTCTTACATCGATTCATTTCCGGTAACCGGCCGACGGAAGCTTCGCCGGCTCGGGAACCGGAAGTGAGAGCGCTAACGGATTACTCATTGCGAAGAGCAGCGGCAGATTAATCCGATGTTTACGGCGTTGCTGGACACGTTCTTTATTCCTTGGTTGCCTTCTTTTACCGACGGGACTGGGCGTTTTTGTAGTTTCAGCTTTTAATTGTTAACACTTCGGGTAAAAAATTGTTCACTTGAAGAATTTTATTCTCTAAGTGGATTTTTCCGAGCGAAGAGACGCAAAATGCAGCGGTGTACTTGATGAAATTTAATCTCGCGCACATATCTTTAGAGACATATTTTAACGCTTCAAGTACCGGGGACTTTTTGCCGATCGCACATGACCATGTCTTCTTTTCAGCATAAAAACGATACGGATGTTCGATATACATTTTCTCTGCTAGCGAGAAAAGCAAGACTTCAAGGTACGTCTGCGAATTTTTAAAGATTTTTTTTAGCACATTAACTTGATATTCGAATCGTTCGAAGGTTGCGTCTTGGAAAATTCTAGGTCCTCGTTGAACAAGGATTTGGTACTTGAAGGGTTAACAAGGAGGTGCGCAAAGAAAAAAGAAGATTCATGCGCTTTCGATCGGCTCTGATCACTTGTCACAAGTTAACAGTAACGATAAACGTAGAATTTACGTCACAATTTATTTTACATGGATCCTTTTTTGTGTAGGCTTTGTGACGATTTTGGAATATTCGGAGAATTTCAGAGAGTCGGTGAACACTCTTGTTTTACGTATGTAAGTTCCAGAATATTTGATTATCCTATAAAATAGATGCTGTTCAAATGTAGAGTGTGCATATTGGTTCTCGCGATAATCTGTAATATCCGATTTTCTTCGTTCCTTGGACGTTTTATGGCAATGTATTGCAGTCCTGTAAAATTTCAAGCATATGCGTATTAATGATCGAAATTCGATTCTGCGAAATCGTTTCGATCCGTCAGTAAAACAGGATGGTCTAGCAATTCCTTAAGACATTGTGAACACTCTTCATCATATATAAACTATAATCCATTTTTCCCAGATTCATGTAAGAATATGCTTTTGATCGTGAGTGCTCAGCACGCTCGGAACAAATTAATTACAGTTTTTGTCACCGACCGCGATATCTCCCATCGCCTCGATCCACTATGGAAGTGGGCGCAGTGTTCGATTTAAATTCTCGGCCAACTTCGCTGTGTGACAAAAAAAAAAGAAAACGAAAAAATGTCGGGCACTTAATTTTATCTATCGACAGATAAAACAAATATAGATACAAATACTTTCTTAAACATAACGTCATACTCTAAGACTCAAGCTTACTCGTGCGTAAAAAAAGTCACAACACTTGATCGATCATCGTTAAGACTCGTACACAATAATACAAAAAAAAAAATAAAACAATACAAAACAAACAAAAATTGTTTTATCCGACTGATGGATGCGAGGAAGTTTCCTTGGTTCCTGTGGGGATTACAAGCGTGTATCGTCGTACGCGCTGAATTATAAAATGTCTTCGTTATCACTACCAATTATCAAAAGGTTTCCATGTGTATGGTGTCCTGAATGTTCGAATAAGCGTTCGGCACCGCTCTGCTCCTCTGGCCGTATCTCGGGTCCAGCGCGTCGTCCTCCAGCTCCTCGGAGAAGTTGACCAGCACCTGTTCGACAAAAATTCAAACTTTTATTTTATTTTTATTAAAAAAAAAAAAAATTACAATAAAAGTGAAAGAAAAACGCATGGGAAAAATTTCGATTCGCATCCACCCCCGGGTTATAAAATTCGCTCGGTCGCGTTCCGGAGCTTCCTTCGCTTCAAACTCCCTCTCGGTATATACGAAAAGTTTGCCTCTCCTGTATTCGAGCCATTATTCGCGCGACTAATAAAACATAAAGACGCAAAAAAAAAATAGCAAAACTTTATACAATTCGCCCAACTGCGAAACGTGCCCCTAATATACCAGTCTCATAGTTCTTTTCTCATATCTCACATAACAAACGTGACTCCGTTGCAGTAACAGCAACCCTCCATTTCCGTCCCCCATCGAGAACCCCAGAGACAGTAAAACAACCGCCGGCACGAGACTCCGAGAAAGAGACGAAAATTACGCTATAAAAATCTCTAAAGTTTCTTAACGAGGGAGCGTTTTTACTTGTACAAAGAAAGCTCCGCCTTTTCGGCTCGGGCGTTTCGCCGTATGGAAAAAGTACTCGGGAGCGCGAGACGGTGACTGTGCAAAAAGCGGAAACGCCGTGCGAGGAGAGCCGAGAGGAGCGGGAAAATTTGCGTCACGTGCAAGTACTTACTCGTTCCATCTCGTAAGTTAAAATCGATTCGACCCGGTAAAAAAGAGGTAAAAAAAAAAGAAAAAAGGGGGTTGGAGGCAGCTAAAGTACCGAGAGCGACGAGGTAATTGCGATAAGAGTTCGTGCCTCTTCCGCCGCGAGTTAACCCGGTAGAAGCGGGTTCGACGGTAACCCTCTCGGGTCTCGATCGATCGATCGATCTACGTCGTCCCTCCTCCTATTTCCGCTGTTTATTTCGTCGCTGGACCGGTGCTGCTCGGATTCGTACACACACACATAGAGCCGTTTTCTACGTTACTTTTTCAACGAACTTTAGTTCTTCCGCCTCACTTTCTCACTCCGTCGAGCCTCTTGTTCGATGAGCGATCAATCTCGAGTAATACGACCTCTCGATCTTGTTGTACCTTCTGCACTCGACGGTGCATTACACAACTATGTGAAATTCCTCCCTTGGCATATTACTTCCGTACTTCGAATCCAGAAGTCTCCCTCGCTGCAACTCGGCCTCGGGTTAATACGAAGAAAATTTGATATCGGATTTACGAGAGGTTTCGATTTAATTCATGTGGAGGGGAGCGAGGCAAAACGGGAGAAACGGTCGGGACGCATCGATGGGGCAAAATGGGACGTACCGAATTTGTTGGGAAATTGCGTTTTTAAAAACGCAATTTTTCAATTATTTTAGGACGTCCCATTTTGCCACTATCGATAGATCCCAATTGTTTGTTCCATTTTGCCCCGCTCTTTCCTGGCAGCGGGGAGAAAAGCTCGAGCGTATCGTATCACGGGGTTCGGATACTGCAGTTTTATGGGAAGACGTGGAGACCCTTCGAGCCTTTAACACACGGAAGATTGCCATGAGCAACTGCACTATAAACTGCTTCAGCTTTTATCTGAGTACACTTTATGATGACTTCAGCAATTTTTTCTTTTCTTCTCATTTTTGTAACTGAAAGAAACATTTCATTTTCTAAATGAAATGCTTCACTTCCGGAACTTCGAAACATTATTTCATCATAAAATGTCGGATTAGTGGGTGAAAATTTGAAGTGGCTGAAGGGTTGATACGATAGGCACATCTTTCAGCAATCATCAAAATTCTTAGACACAATACCCTTTAGAAGAATGGTCAATTCCGGTTAGGATAGAAAAAAGCCAAACGCAGCGGTTAAAAATTCATGAAGCGAGTTCGTAATGCGAACGTAAAAAAATGCAAAGGCGTCATTGCCGGGACAAGAAAACATCAAGAAATATTCAAGGACATAAGAAGACTTCAGGCAGAAGAAAAATTTGAGGGCATTATTACTAGGCCAAGAAAAGATCAAGAAAAATTCAACGACATTGTCAAGACTTTCCAAGGGCAAGAAAAATTCAAGGCGATTTTGAGGACTTCAATGAGATGGAAAAGTCGATGACATGTTGAAGACTCCAAGCAGAAGAAAAATTCAGGGGCCTCTCAAGGGTTCCAAGGATCTCAAAACCCTCCAGCCACTGAGTACCTGTCAAGTGTTCATGGCCTTAAAATTAGGGGGATAACGGAGAGTTGGTGGGCATTGGTGAATTGTCGCAGGTTTATAACAGCCCTTGGGGTTTAAAGGTATAGTTGTAACGGTCAAGCTCCTCCATGGTCAAGTTGACCGGGTTTATTGGAGCATTCGGCTCCGCGCTTCCGAGTAATCCGGTGAGTTTCATCGAGCGGGTCGGATGCTGTATGTACCGGCGAATGCTCAAGGGGAGAACCCGCCGAAGCGTCGAAGCGTCGACGGCCAGGTTGATCCGGCTCTGTGCGCTTTCAACCCTTCGGCCGCCCCAGAGCGTGTCTCCGGGTACACCGAACGATCCCTTAGTGTGGTGCTTGAGCCGAGAGTCCCGGCAACGCCGTCGGTGCCGCATCCATTAATATCCCTCGGGATGTAGGGCGTTAATACGAGCACGGCGAGGAGAGCCCCGAAAGCACATAGGAGAGAGAAATCCTTGCACACGAGGCAAGGCAAGCAAGCGAGCCCAAGCCTAACCCAAAGTCCCCGATGCCGGCTGTGTCGCGAGCGGTACATCATCTGCTGGGGACACGACCTTAGAACCGGCAGTTACGGGCTGGATGGGCGTCTGGATACGAGCATCGGGAGCTATTCTCGGTTCCGAAGCTCCCAACCTCCTCCCCCGTACCGAAAACCCCCGAGCTTCGAACGGCAAGACGATGAATGACCCTCTCGAAACTTGACGTATGACCCAAAGACCGAGAGAGCGGAGATTATGAGGAGGGGGGTGAGCGGAAATCCTTCCAGGTCTTAGAGATCAATCCGGTTGTTGGGGTATTGCTTCGCGTTTTTGATCGAGTTTACCGTTAAATTGGCAAAGAATTCGGAGAAGTTGAAAATGCAGACTGAAAGAAGGATAGGACTTCCTACACTGAGAGAAGGATCTAGTAAATATGACTGCATCGCTTCAGACATATTGGCATAGCATATAATAGCAGAGAACTAGAGCGCCACCTATGGTAGAAAGTACCGGAGTTATAAGAATTTTTTTATAATAATTTTTTGTAATTCTCGTCACTGTAAAATATAGACCTTCGCCTGGAGAACTATTTTATATGGTAAAAAGTCAGTATTGTTGCTTTTACTATGTCATTTTTTCTCAGTGCATGAAGTTTCACGATTGGGGAGAATTAATGTAAAAAAAATCGCCACGGACGAATTTGGACTGTACTTGATGACCGAATTTTTGTCGTCATCCAAGATTTTCTGTATGGTTGTTAAGGATTAGAGTTGTTGAAAAAAAAATCGCTGCGATTAATTTTTCATGAATTATGTTAAATGGCATAACTCCGTCGGTCCTGGAAGAAATTTTATAGCGTTAAATTATCAGGTGTTTTTCCTGTTCATATCAGGGTCTGATCCAACACTATAAAATTCTTACCGGGGAAAGAGCATTGGTAATCGACGATCTCACCTGATCCAACGAGCTCTGCGTAAGGGTGTAGTCGGTGGCCTTGAGCTCCTCGGCAAGCTGCCTGACTTTGGCAAAGGTCGAGCTCAAGGTCCCCTCGTGAGCGCGCGGCACAAGGAGTCGCGCCGCCATCGCTTGTCTCGAGGAGACCAGGGACGAGGGAACGTGCCTAGCAATAGCGTCCTTGAGATCCTTCGGCGAAACCGGAAGACCGAACCTCAGGAAAGCCACGTAACCTTCGCCGAATCTAAAATCCAGAAAAATTACAAAAATTACAAAAAATGAAGAAAAACAACCTCAAATAGCACGAAGACCGATTTGGCTCTGATAGACCCCTTTCTCATATTTTTGGACAATTGTCGAGTTCTCAGAAGTAAAATTCGTATAATAAGTTTTTCTTTATTACTTCTATCCTACCTAAAAATTACAATTCTGTGAAAATTGGTATACTTAACAGTAAACGAAATGTTCAATGTTAAATATTCAGTGTTGGTATATTTACATTAATAAGTATACCAAAATTTAGATTGGATACCTGTAGCCGCAAAAATGGCCGTAATTTAAGCATGTAAGAATATACTTCGTGTATTTCGCAGCACCAGCCATAGTTTGAAACTGAATTCTTAAATTGTATATGAAATGCTTTCAGTCGTTTAAGGGATACCCGTAAAAATTCCTTTTTATAAATTACGCATTTTATATCTATTTGATTTTTTGCTTTGTCAAAGTTACCAAATGCTACTTTTGGCATGAGCAATTTGTGAGAAACTCGATTTCACCTCGATTAAATCCAATATGATATTCGAAAGAAGTGTAAGCTTAATTTGCCCATTGCTGCATATTAATTTTTTTCCTAGAAAAAATAAGCTTTTTGTAAGAGGAGAAAAAAATGTGATCTGTAATAAAAATTGGTGCATCTTGAGGCTGTCACGCGTTACAGCTTCTCCTTTACAGTAAAATGACGGCACATCTCCGATACCCCAATACAAGAAAATGTAGAGTGGAAAGCGTCCATCGATCTTTCCCTCGCATCAAACTTGCCGCCGCCCTTCCTCCCTGTCGTGTTTATAGCTGCGACGATTTCATTCGCAGCTAGCAAAAGGAAAGTCGTTTGTTTCCCCACCGAGCACGTACTAACACGGATCTTGAGAAGGCGCTGAATTGGGCGTCCGCGGTCGTCATTTTTGAAAATACGCGCTCAATCGGAGTACCGCTTGGAAAAACACCCTCTACTGTATTATCAATATTGATATCCGACTCTGCCTCCTTTTTTTTCCTGAGAGATCAAGTGGAAGAAAAATGAAGTCCACTCCGTCTGGCGGGTCGTGATTTTCAGGGGACCAAATCCAGAGAAACTTGATTTCGACGACAAGACACGAGCTAAAGGAAGGATAAGCACGTGAATAGGCAAGTCGGAGAAGGGTGAGCAAGTTTAGCTGTCGGAACCAAGAGTATTACGTTCTCAGTAGAGTGGAGTCGAGGAGAGGGTGGAATGGCTGCTGCGGTGGTGATGCCGCTCCAGGTAGCTCCGGGTTGCCCGTTGAACTCAAATATTTATGGTGCTCGTATGTTATTCGCCGGCGGGGGGGAGGGGGGGGGGGGGGCAAAACGAGCACTCTCGTCCCCGACCGGCGAAAGCACGCGTGCGTTGCAGCGCGAAGAACGACGCGACGTTAGTTATATATTATTTCCAGCCACCTCCCCGCTGCCTTCCAGGGTTCCGTGTAATGTATCTCAATTAGAGCAAATAGCCGGGGGGTAAGTACCCTGTTTCTGGGCGTCGCTCGGCAGAGTCCCCGCTGCGAACTAACCGCGATTCTCGCGCGTCTCTTATCTCTGCTGCATCGCCATTCTTCGAGGTCCTTCGTACGGTCGGCTGAAACTATCTACGCGCACCTTTGCGCATTACGCACGCATAAAACTGCCTCCATGCACACGGATGGGACATATTCCGGTATAGTGCGGAAACTATAAAGTCAGGAAAACGACCGTAGAAAATGATTTAAAATACGTAAATTTTTTGAAATGATTTAAAATACGTAAATTAAAATACTCCGAAAATATTAGAACAGAATTAATGCGTCAAGTTTGCGGAGAGATCTAAGCAGAGCATAAAGTTTGGAGAGAGTGGGGCGAAATGGAATACCGGAGACTGCTCCGGAAAATTACCTACCTCAGATAAGGATAACGGATGGAGGTCGAATTCTAAAATAAATTTAAAAAACACTTGCTCGATGTAACATTCATGCATCATCCACTTCACTACTCGACCCCTCGTGAAATATTCGCGATTTTTTTTTACATTTTTTTTTTTTTTTTTATCAATCCGAAACAGAGTTACAGTCGGCAGAGAAGTAAAATTAAAAGTCATGAAACCGACTTAAAATAGCTTCCTCTATGAGGAAACCCAAAGGATTAAAAACAAATAAATTTTGAGTAAAATTCTCCGAAAACATTAGAAAAAATGAATGCCCCTGATCTCCGGAAGGATCTCAGCGAAGCATAGAATTTGTGAAGGGTGGAGCGAAATGGAATACCGCAGAATGCTCCGAAAGATGGCCCGCCGGACAAAAGTCGAGTTCTGAAGTAAATAAAAAAACACTTGCTCGATCCCACGTTCGTGAATCATCCGCGTCACTACTCGACCCCTCGTGGAGTATTCGCAATTCTTTTTATCATTTTTTATATTTTTTTGTTATCAACCCGAAAGCGAGTTAGTGTCGAGCGAAAAATAAAAGCTGTCCGGGTGAATGAACACTTCGGGGCCGAACGACGGAAGAGTAACAGATTCCTGTAACATCCCGCTTCGCCTATTTAAATTCATCTCTCGAATAATAATACTCAATTAATAGTCACGACAAACCGAGCAATTACGGGATAAAAATATGCGCGTAAACGGCGTATGGACTAATATTACATCATGCATTTTAATTGCCGGGCGAATCGCCGCCCGGTGGTCGCTGAATTCTGTGAGCTGTATCACTGCACAGAGGATATAAACTCGACTCGCTCTCGGTATAGCCGTACAAATTTCCATTTTACCCCTCAACTCCTCCCTGCCCGTTCGCACACACGAATGGCCACGAATTCGTGTTTTGCTTTCCCATCAGTAAGAAAAAACGAAAAAAAAACGTGGTCGGTTCCGTGAACCGGAAGCGGGCATGAAGAGCTCTCGTAACCTTTCACCGGTGGAGAGATGGATGCAGTCGGAGGGCAGTCTGAAATATAGAGTCTCCGGCGAGAGATTTTTTAATTACTGAAACGACGTACTTGTGCTTGAGATGTTGAACGGTGCCGATGCAACGGAGTCCGGCCTTGGCGAGAATACCGACCCGATTGCACAGCTTCTCGCACTCGTTCGCGCTGTGCGAGGTCATGACGACGCAAGTCTGGTTCCGGTTCACGAGACGCACGGCCCGCGCGACAAGTTCCTTTGAGGCGGGGTCCATTCCGCTGAAATAAAAGTAAAATATATGCAACAAATAAATAAATAAATGAACAATTTGTTTCTCACGTGGGAGTAAATATTTGGGGACGAAATATTGACAAACCTCGTTGGCTCGTCCATAAGTACAACGGAAACAGGCGACATGACGCTCACGGCTGCGCACAGTTTCCTCTTATTGCCCCCGCTGAGGCTGTTCACTCTTTGGTGCGCATACTTTAACAGATCGAAGCGTTTCAGCATCGATTCTACGGCCTGCATGAGTAAAAAAATAGATAAATAAGTTATTAAACGAAAAAAGTATCGTATCAAATTTTACTTCACAAGGTGTGAAAATGAGGGGTTTGCGGGCGCTAAGCGTGCGTAAAACTGCCATTTTCGCACCGACTGAAGTAAAGTGCTAGTTAGAAGAAAAATTGATGACCGACCCTCGGCACATCATTCAGCCCGCATATTTCTCCGTGAATGGTGAGACACTGATGTGGACTCAGGAAACCATCGAGAGAATCGGTCTGAGGGCAGTAGCCAATCTCGCCGTTGCACAGAGGTCTCCTGCCGATCTCTTCGCCCTTGAGGACGATTTGTCCCGCGGTCGGGCGAGTCCCCGTCGTGAGCATTCTGAAAGTCGAACTCTTGCCGGCGCCGTTGACTCCCAGGAGGCCGAAACAGGTACCGGCCTCGACCCCGAAGCTCAAACTCTGTACAGCGACGTTTTTTCCGTAAACGCTTCTGTACTCCTTTCGCAAACGGACCGTCTGTATAATGTCGTTGCAGCCTCCGCTTTCCACCCGTATTTTCTCCCTCATCACGTCTTCGTCCTCCGACACGTTCTCGTATGGAATTCTTTCAAAATAAAGAACACAAAAAGTTAAAAAGAGAAATCGAAAATATTAAAATAAAAAATAGCTTTTACAATACAATGAAGTATATTTTAGGTCGTTCCCCTCACGTACGGGATCCTTGTTCAACGAGGACCTAGAATTAGCGAATAACAGGTTGATGTGCTAAAAAAATCTGTAAAAATTTACAGACGTAGAAGTTTTTTTTTTTTTTTTAATAACGCAGAAGAAAATTTATTACGAACGTCCGTATCGTTTCTGTGCTCAAAAGAAGGTCGTTTGCTCTCGGCAATAAGTCCCCCGTACTTGAAGGGTTAATAAACCCTGTTTTATTGGCAATAAAAACGCCGCTCACCTCCCTCTCGGCCAGTCCGGAAGTAAACCGCACTCGATCGTGAGATTCCCGGCGTAAAATATAATGCCGATTACGAACAGCACAAGATAATGCAATCCTATCAGATCCCAGCCGAGCGGCGACTTGTAAGTGTCCATCTGAAATTTGCCGAGAAGCTCGGCAGTTATGTCGTTCGTCGTTATCCGGACGAGGGCATCGCCGAGAGCGTACTGCGGAAAGACCAGAAGCAGATGGTGCAAAAAGTTTCTCGTGTCCCTCGACGCTTGACTCTTGCCGAGAATGTCGATAACGAGGATTGTCGCGAGACACGCGACACCGACGAACGTGTTCAGGCAGAAGAGCACCATGTTCGATAGACTCGCGTCGTCGAACGCTTTCTCGACTAGATGAGTGAAGGGAATCGCCGCCCACCTGAAAAAAGACAATAACGAAAAAAAAGGTTAACACGATCACAGTCGATTTTTTTTTATTCGATCGGGTAAATAAATTGAATAAACTCTGGAAATTCAAAATCGGAGGTTGTTTGTATCAAAGTCCGAAAGCCCTTTTTTAAACAGCAATTTAATGATAAATATTAATCACAATAATAATAAAGGAAAAGAAAAAGATGATAATAAATCAACCAAAAAATACATAAATAATTTGTGTTCGATGACTGAACTTTATTTCAAAGATGTATTGGTCATAGAATTTTTCTACAATTTTTCTAAAATAAGAACTGAAGAATATATATATATATATATATATTTAATCGCTGTGTTATCGACGTCGGATTTGTCGCACATCGAAGGGTCAATAAAACGACAATCCGAAACCTCGTTTATAAACAGCAATTTAATTGTAAATTCTAATTACAAAGTAAAGGAAAAGAAAAAGATAATAATAAATCAACGAAAAATATGACCAATTTATGTTCGATGACTGAACTTTCTTCTGAAGATGCATTATTGTTCATCAAATTTTTTCACAATTCTTCTAAAATAGAAATTGAAGAATATTTTTCTTTTAAATCGCTGTTTTATCGACGTGGCAATTGTTGCACATCGAAGGTTCAATAATACGATAATGTACTCACGCAAATAGAACGAGGAGGAGGCAGACTCCAGCGAGATTGTCCCTTGCAACGTAGGCTGAGAGTCCGAATATTTCGAAGACAATAACGGCGAGCAGTATGGAGGTAAGGAAGACCTGAGGAAAAAAGGGTTGCCAAAAAGGGGCTTGAATATTAAGCAGCGAGGAGTCTCATGGTATCGTCTGAGGGAGAGGCCGATCCATCTTTCGTCCTCCCCGTCTCGTTTCCCTATTGAAATTTGTCCCGCGGGACCGCGCACAGCTTGATCTCATTCGTTGCCAAAGAGTTTCGCGATTTCTGGCGTCCCGCCATCGGCCTAAACGCCGCCGACGACGACGAACAAGCATAAGAACGAACCGACGGGAATTCGGGCGCGCAATTTCGACGTCGCCGAAACTAATACCTTGCGCAACACGACGCAATTCTCGTGGCATCGAAGATATCGTGCACTTAGGGACGAAGTGTTCCCACATTGTCTCGGTCATTGCGACGATCGATTAACCGACGGACGAGACGGAGAGGGAGTGAGAGGAGAGAGAAATTAATACGAAGATTATTCGGAGGCCAAATGTATCTCGCGACGACGAGAAGCCGGTTGGCAAACTTGAGTCATCGAGTCGGACGGTTCGAGACGGTTTCTACCGGTTATAACGACCGGAAGTATTTTCTGGCTTTCCTTCCCTCCGGCCCGTCTCGGTCTCGACTCCGAAACGGATAGCCCAAGTTCTTCGTTATTCGTCTCGTAATTAAATTTCTTATCTTTAATGTCTTTTTTTCTTCTTTTAATTTTTTTTTTATCAAACGGTGGGCAAAGTTCCAGAAGCGCGCGTGTGCGTAGGAAGCTGCACTGTGTTTGTACGCCAAACCGAGCGACCGATACACAAACGAGGCTGCGGGCTTACCAGGAAATCCCAGATTAAGGCCGTCGTCCAGTACGTCACCGGATGTACTCCGGCCAGATAAAGTATTCTCTTCTCCTCGGACAGTCTCTCCCTGACCAATTCCCTCGCTCCCTGAGCCGCGACCAGACTGAAGGCTATGAGCAGCACCAGGGCTACACCGACGTCGGCCACGTGCTGCACTCTGAAACATGTTCAATTTCATTAATTTCAGTTAAGGACATGTGAAACGATTCAGTCGGTAACCAAAATCTGTAATGAATGCGATTCAGTGACGGTAGACTTTTCGGGAAAAGGCAAAGCATTAGCGGATGTACAATTTAATACCGCGTCCGATGATGCTTCCGTTTTATCCGAAACGTCAACCGATTTTAAATGGCATTGATTCGAAAAATGCATCTATCTCTCTCGCACTCATATGTCGCGTGGTAGATCTTTCACATGGCCTTAAATTATCAGGTCAATTTTTATTACCGTAGAACCTCGATTATCCGAACTGCGAACTTGCTTTAACCGAATTTATACTATGCGAACCATGATTCGAAATTTCGATGTCACATCAGCCTATTGACTACTCATTCCTCTTCGCCGACGAATCTTTCCTACAAAACTCCCCGCCGCGCTCGGCTGCAATTGTGTAACCGGCATATTTGTCGATTACGGCCAATTACCGCGTGTGCCAATTATCGGCCAATGTAATTTCAGTATTTGCAGCTCGGCGACGCGCTCGACGCCGTTGATAATTAAATCGCCTTTCCGCCCGCGGGTTTCGAGGGTCAAACGAGCCGAGGCTGGACTATTGCGCTTGAACGCTAAAAGAAAAGCGGCGACGGAGTTATACGGACTGCTCGATTTATTATTCTCCTTTCCTGCGCTACTCGCGCGAACTCTCCGGGGCAGAAGCAGCCAGGCGGGTGGAGCGGGGCTTTTCTCTCTCTCCTGAAACAACTTCGAAAAGCAATTACGAAAGAGTTCGGCGAGGTGCAGCGGGGTAGTATGGTAGGTCCCGGTGATGGAATATCGCTGAGAAAGATCCGACTCGGGCAAACAGAAGTTTAACGAATCGTGAGGCGAAAGAGAAAGAGAGCTGTAGCGATGGAGCTTCGCGTCAGATAAGCGCGGCAAAACTGAAGCCAGTGGATAAGGAAGGAATCCTTCTTTTTTTTCGACTCCACGAATGCGGTGACTTCGAGATCTTTCGAGGAGTATTTTTTCTTCCCCGTCGTTTATTTTCTCTATTCTTCGGTGCTCGGATTTCTCCGGTTGTCCTTCCATCTTCTTCGAGCGAATGACGCTCGTGGGAATCGTTAGGGAGAAGAGAAAAGTCGCTCCTGCGTGGCTCATCCCGAATGTTATTTTCACCGAATGATGACTCCCTAGACTTGATTCTTAAGTAGCTGCTGGACCTTCCTGTTTTACCGACGGAACGTGGCGATTTCGTTGAAACGACTTTACATCATTGATATGCTACGCAAATGCTTCAAATTTTACAGGTCTGCAATGGGAACCATAAACGACGTGCACGTGAATTGCGGTTGAAAACGTCCAAGAAATGAAGAAAATCGTCGCAAAGTCTATTGCAGAAAAGAAATTCATGTAAAGTGTTTCTACGTTTACATTTACTGTTTACTTGTGCCAAGTAATCAGAGCCTACGTTCATGCTTTTTTGAAAACTATAATACTTGAGTTCCTTAATTACTTGTACGTTGTTAATCAAAATTTGACGGCACGCGCAACCGTTTATGTCAATATTACAGCCCTGCATGATTTGAAACATATTAGAAGCATATCAACAATTCTAAATTGAAACTCAGAAATCGCCTAGTTTCGCTTGTAAAATCTGTAAGTACTAAGCAGTTAAAACAGGTCTAGCATCCCCTTAAACAGGAATAGAGGTTTGCCAATCGTCCCAGGCGGACATGTCATCATTCCCATCACCGATGTTTTCTTCTGTACTCACAGTGTCGTACGGTTGAGCTGATCACTCGATAGCTTTAGTGGATGATTCAAGGTCTTGAGGTGTCCGGGAACGCCCGATGCCCGGAGAACAGCCTCGTTGAGGGCGTTGATGTAGGCCGGAAGAGCGTGGTGGCCCTTGTTGTTGTACCAGACAACGAAGAGGGGATCGTCCTGCGCATGGGACAGCGACCATCCACCGTATCTGAAAAAGACACAGTTTAAAAAAATGTACTGCATTTAAATTTTAGAAGTTTAGTATTTTGTTTTCAGAAATGTACACATTATTTTGCAGAGGTTCAAACATTGATTTTAAGAATTTTAAACTCCCGTTCTTAGGGTAGAATTTTAAGACGTTATTTTGAACTAAAAAATAGTTCGAGCTGTTGGTCGATGAATTATTGTAACGAGTCTTTTTAAAATCGGACGGCCTTTTCTTCTTTACCTCTTCTCTGTGTACTCGTGGAAGGTCGAAATTATCCAATCGAGAGTGGGTCGTCCCGGGAGGGTTTGGAACAGACCCTCGACTCCCTTCGACACTCCGTGACACGTGTGTTGACCCTCCACACACTCGCACGTTCCGGTATCCTGCAAAAAATGCATTCGTCAAATTTTCAAAACGTTTCCACATCTCGCGAGCTCTTCTTGAAGAAAATGAAGCTCCTTAAACTCACGTTTGGATGAGTCTGCCAGGCACCAGCATAATCGCCACCGAAGCGATTGTGAAGCTGAAGGGAAACGTCTCGCAGGAATGCATCACTTCCGTTATCAATACTGTAAAACAAAAGTTTTCAAAATGAATTATACTTTTTTCAGGAAAACTTTTTTTCGAAAGTCAGAATAATACGAATTCAGCGAAAAACTCAACGATCTCGCGAATTGCTAGGCTCGGGAATCAGTACGACAAGTTAAATTTTACCGGGGTATTCGTTGGAGGCGTTTAAGACGCAGGCGAACGGAGTGAACTTAAGATATGAATAGAAATAAGGAAGAGTAGCCTCGGCATTATCCTTAGGTTTTTTAATTAAGTTTTCATTAGGCTTTCCTAAACTTATATTAATATATATATGAGGTTTTTTTTACGAAAAATACTAGTAGGTATTACGTATTATGTAGTATTCTATATTCAAATTTTATATGCCTCGTTTTTTCCGTTCACAATTTTGAATTCTGTGTAAAAGAGTTACCCCGTTAATAAAAAAAGAAAAAAACGACAAACATTTCAGCATTTCCTTATGAAAATATTCACCTGTAGAAGTATGTGGGATGCGCGTCATAGAGCTTAGGATTGAGATCGAGAGGCGGTTCGTCTCCGGAGGGAGGCCTTATGAGTGAAAATCCCATGGCAACGGCAACGAACATTGTCGGGAGGATCAGTGTGGATAGCGGTGCTCTCCAGTCTTTCGCAAAATGCCACAATCTTTTCTTAAGCAAAGCTCTGGCTTGTCTCATCGGCTCTGGATTTGCCGCTGGTTCGCTTATCATCAAGTCAACGTCGTCTGTTGGCACTGTGAATCCTAAAAAAAAGAATATACATCATTCCAAAATATCTTTCGCGACGATTCCGAGAGATCAAAGAAGCTTATTCCCCTTACCGATGGAGCCGACGCTCGCAACGCTGTCCATGCTGACTCTCACGGCCGAAGAACTTCCGGTGTCTGCCCGCCCGCATAGATCCAGAAATACTCTTTCCAGGGTGTCGCACTCCAGGGAAATATGAGAAAAGCCCAGACTCTTTTTGTTATCCTCCAGAACTTTTGCGGCAGCTGAGATACTGCGAAATAGTTTTTTTTTGTTTTACTTTTTTAATTTCTTTTTCGTTGATATTTTTATCATTGATAAAGTTACTCGTTACATAAAACTCGTAAAATAAAAAAATGTCTACATCTCATAAAATTGAAACGGTCAAAAGGTACTGCAAAATTAATAGCAGAAAATAGCTAACTAAAGTTCGCATAATTCGTGGTTTTGAAGCCATGTAGTATGTATTTTATGTAACCCATGCATAAAAAGGGCTACTTTTTGTGCCTGTCAAGAGTGGCGTAAGTGGCGTTTTACAGCCAAGTGTATTACAAATACCCGGCTCATGCCCACATCAGGCCGATTTTACTTTATGCAGGCGTTTGGTACTTTAAGCACGCTTCTTGTACTTTACGCACGCTGGCCATACAGCTTTGTTACAGTTCAGCGGCACTAGATTTGTTTTCTTTTACTTTCTTCATTATTCTTCTCATTTTTTGTTTCGTTAATAAGTTTTATCATCGACAAACTTACTCGTTAGATTCGCCGTGCTTTCCTTGAAACGGCAGTGTGATAACGAGCTCAGATTCCGAAGTTTCATTGATAGTCGAATTAGGAACGACGTTTTCCATTATCGATCGAAGATTTTCGATGTTCTTGCGTTGGACGTTCAGCTCGTGGTTATCGCACAGTGGAAACTCGACGTGAAGCCAGTAGCCCTGGCCGTAGGTGGTTTTGAGACTGAGCGGCGAGCCGGTGCACAGTATCTTTCCTCGATGCATCACTATCACGGTATCGCTCAACATGTCCGCCTCGTCCAGGTGATGGGTGGATAGTAAAACGGTCCTGTCGACCCGGTGCTGATCGATGAGACGCCAGATCCGACGCCTCGCTGCTGGATCCACACCGGCACCGGGCTCGTCGAGTATCACGAGTTTCGGCGAACCGAGAAATGCAAGGGCGACGCAGAGACGCCGCTTCGTGCCTCCGGACAAACGGTGAACCGGCTCGTGCTCCTGCCTGCCGAGTTCCAGGGAAGCCAGCATTCTAGAGAAAATATGAAAAATATCACGTGGAAGTTATTGATTGATTCCGGGGAAACCAGCATTCTGGAGAAAATAAGAGAACAAATATATTACGCGGAAGTTGTTGTTTGATTGTAGGGAAGCCAGCATTCTGGAGAAAATACGAAAAAATATATTACGCGGAATTTATTGATTTGCAAAAATCCGAAAAAAATTACGAGGAAGGTATTGATTTATTCCAGGGAAGCCAGCATTCTAGAGAAAATACGAGAAAAAATGATGTGAAAGTTATTGATTGGGAATTTATAGGTTGAGAAACAGGAATAGCAATAGAAATGGATTTTATTGATTGGGAGGGAGGCAGCGGTGAAGGTAAACGAAATTCTACCCATCTCGGTCGAATTGCCAATCAGAAAATAAATTGCTTTGGCTCAATAACAATTAACGCTAGACAGATATAGCAGTCAGTTTTTTTTTTCAAAAGAATGTCCGGGGCACAAACTCACGCGTTAACGTTCTTCAGCATGACGTCATCGTCCATTGGTCTTTTGAGCCTCGCGTAGAAGATCATGTGCTCGCGGGGGGTTAGAGTGTCGATGAGAACATTGTCCTGAGGACAGACTCCGATGTCCGGTTTCGTGCCCTCGTCGCCGTTTAAGTATATCTCACCGCTGGTCGGTGCCATCATACCGGTCAACATTTTTCTAATAACAAAACCATTTCTTTTAATACATACTATAAACACATACATACTATAAATACATACATATAATATACATACTATAAATTCATACATACATAGTCAAAGTAAATTATGTTTAGGAAGAATCGGTGACGAAGAAACTTACATGATGGTAGTTTTTCCAGCCCCGTTTCTGCCCAGGAGACTGGTGACTTCTCCCTCGCAGAGTTTCATAGTAAAATCATCAACGGCAACGATCTCGCCCTTCTCGCTGTGAAAAATCTTCCTCACCGCCTCGAATCTCACACCGATCTGTTTCTCGTTGACGATCATGCTTTCAGGATCGCTGTCCTCGTCTGTCTCGATTGCGGTTGCAGGAAACAACAAAAATCATTTAGAAACTCGTTCTTCATCGCTTTTTTCCACCAAAAAAATCGAGTACATTTTCTTTTTTTTCTTCGAATTTTGACAAAGTATGTAATTAAATTTAAGTATCGCGAGAACGAGATTGAAGAAGTTAACGGACAAGTGTGACGAGTTAGACACGATTATAAATAAAAAGAGAGTTTGTGAATATGTTTTTTTTTAATGATAAAAATGTGATAAAGATGCGAGACGATAGGATAAGCCAATGAATAAAAAACGAACAGTCACGCATACACATAGAAACAATATAATATGAATAAGTGTGAGGATGAGCACACACGAACGCGAGAGCAGAGAAATGAAAATCATGCGAGACCTTGGGTGATACCTTGGTAAGTGGCCGAAGGGTGCAGTACGTCGTTAGTGAAATAGAGGCTGTTGACGAAGGCAAGGTAGCTGGGCCGTTCGTAGAGAGAACGGGTCTCGGCCCACCACAAGCTACGGGACCTCAAGCCCCGAAAATCCCGGCCTGTAAAATTTATCGTTTGCCTTGGACAATTCGGCATACATGTCTTTGTCTCTTCAGCGTCGAACAACTTACAAAACACGTTTATATCGTAGAGGTGGCAAAAAAATATTCTAAATTCTAAATTCGAGAGGCCCATTCGTTGATTATTATTATTAATTTTATTTATCGAGTATCAAGAGACACGAGTAAAAATTCGTTCACCCTTCACCAACGATAATCCGTGAGGGCACGGATCGAGAATAGAATCTTGAGAATTACTGGAAGAAAAGACGTTTAAATATACCTCCACCAAAGACAACAAAAAAGTTACAGAGAACGAGAAGAGATATCGCACCCCTGAAAACGATCAGTTTTTTAATTCTATTAATCATATAAATTAATAATCGATACATAATTATTAATGGTGATATTACATTATTATTGATAATTGATTAGTGTATTTATATCAGAGTTGGGCAAAATATTAAAAAATACTGAAAATACAAAATACAAAATACTTTTCGTACTTAAAATACATTGACAATATTTATTTTTGTACTTTGTTTGAGTACTTCCTAAAATATGTCGTAAAAGTCTTGATGAACTTTCAATTTCATTTTTTCTAATTAAATTTAACTTTTTTATTTCACGGAAATTTTATTCCTTTCTATTAACATCTTCCAAGTGTTTTGGTTCCGGACATTCGCACAATCATTCTTAAAATTCGAATGTGGAGGTGGTCGTAAAAATATTTTGCATTTTATAATTTAATTGGCCCAAAAGCTACTTTAAATACCAGAAAAGGCTTTGAGAATTTAAAATACCTAGAATAGATCATGGATTTTAAATACTGCCGAGCTCCAATTTATATTATTAACATTAATTTTCAATGAAACCAGTAAAAGATGTTGACACTGTTTTTATAAGTTATAGAGGAAGCGATATACTTTATGAAAAAGCAATTTTATAGCTCTCCAGTAACTTACCTGAATTCGTGTATTTCGTGATGAAATAGCCGATAAGAGCGTAAATTATACCATCCATAGTCATGATGACGAGAATGAGACCAAATGACATCGAATCACCCGGACTAGTTTCCTCCCACATAGTGTCCCAGGTCAGACCTAATCCTTGCACCTCGCGTCTCACGGTGTACAGACATCCGTATGAGAAACAGGTCGACATGTTCAAACACTGTGTTATACAAAAAAATCCGTGAAATTTTACAAATTTACGAGCTTATTTTATCGTATATCTGTGACTCACGATAAAAAACTTCCAGCCGAAGCTCATGGTCGCTTCCATAGCGATTACGATAACGTAGGGCATGTAAGTCAGCAGGAACATCACCACTGACGTTACAGCTGCCAGACTTGCCGAGCTGAACATCGTCGAGATCATGTAACTGCGAAAAAAATAACTTATCATGATCTTAAAGAAAAAAAAAACATTAGAAATTATTAGATTTTTTTTATAATAAATCGGTAACAGATGTTGTACTATTTTTCTGAGGATACTACATGGATAAGTCAGCAATCTGATCTAACTCACCAAAAAGTAACGATCGAGAAAACGTAATTGAGCAGCAACGTTAAAACGAGCAGAGGATCCGATCGCGGCAGGATTTTTCCGGCTATGAGAATTATGCATATCGATACCATGACGATCGCCAATTCGGTGTAAGTCGTCATGAACCAGGCGACGGTGTTTCGCCACGGCTTCAGTCCCATCACGCTCATAACCATCGAGTTCTGCGATTCACGTTCCCAAACGATGTATCGAACGGCCGAGCCAACGCACATCATGAGCGCGAAGTAGAAACAAACTATCACACCCTGGGACTCGTACAGTGTCGTTATGAATCTGCGCAAAATTATTTTTATTAATATTTTCAGCACGTAAATCAATGATATATTAACACTTAGAAAAAAGACAATAGTAAGAGCATAAGTCCATTAACCCATGCCTTCTTTTAAGCACAAGAACGAGGGAGATGTTCGTAATAAATTTTCTTCTGTCTTATCAAAACAATAACACTTCAAGCTGCCTCTGCAAATTTTTACAGATGTTTTTTAGGACATTAACTTGTTATACGAATCATTCGAAGGTTGCGTATTGGCGAATTCTACGTACTCGTCGAACAAGAATTCGGAAAGTGAAGGCTTAAGCGGGGCATAGAATTGGAAGTATGCTCTCATTAGACTAAGTCCCGTTGATGGACTTAACATAATGTGGGCTTAAGTCCCTCCCCCACCCCTCCCCGCCCTCGATTCGGCGGCGGCGAGAAGTTTATATCGCACCCCTAAAACAACAGTGTAACAACTCTTATGGGATTACCAAACAAATTGTTACACTGTTGCTCAAGGCAATAGTGTAATATATTATAAAGAGATTCTATTATAGATATATATATTTTTAATTTGTTCAATTTCCATTTGTGGCTAAGGAAAAATGTTCCCTTACTTAGTATTTTTCCAGCAAGGATAAGGCATTTGTTGAGTAACAGTCTTCCAATTTTGTGTCGTCCCACTTTTGTCTCTGACGATCGCGCGATCGATCGAGTCTTGGAGTTCAACGAATCCTCGAAGGTATCGGAGGTCCTCGAGGAAGTTCGCTTCCGGTCCGGGTATCCAGAACTGAGTCTTGAGTCTCTTGGTCGACGGCACGAAGTCGACGTCCATCCGGATCTTGTAGACAACGTCCTCCGGCAATTGGTCGTTGCCGGTCGATCTCCTCGATCTTCCATGCTGATCGAGAAAAACAACACCCGCCAAAAATTCATTGACGTCAGTCAAGTTTCTAGCTGCGTTCTCCATCTCCTCCTCGGTAGCGAAACCGTGAATCCGCTCGACTAGAACGCACTCCATGAAGTTGTTGAGCATTCCGACCATGTCGATGAGCCTGCCCGATCTCTTGATCCTCCAGGCGACGTCCCCCAGGTCGAACTCCGATAAGTCGCCCTCCAAACGTCCGTCGCTCATCGACTTTATCGCTATCTTCATGACGTTCGAGGCCATTATGTCCTTGAGATCTTTGAGGCTCTGACCCATTTCCGAGAGATCGGCCAGTGATCGAAGTGTCTTCTCGAAAGCGTCCATGAGTTGGCCGAAGGATCCCATCTGGCTGAAGGTCTCGTTCGCCAGACTCATGACTCGCCGTATCGCTGTGGTGTTCGGCGCGTAAAGAATCTGACCCCGAAGAAGCGGTTTCACGTAGGACCAAACGATCTTCCCGCCGGTCATTCCCAGGACGTTCTTGTAAGTGTCCCTGCAAAACTCGGTCGGCAAAGAGTCCAGCTCCTTCTGATCGAAGGCCTTCTTCTTGTCGTTGAGGCTGCTGATGACCCGATAGAAATCCCCGTTCTCGGTGATGAGAGCCTTGCCGCACATCATCTTGCTGGTGTCCTGAAGAAATTTGCCATGGGACATCGTCCCCGTAGGCTCGGTTTCCCGGGGAGTCTCGCCGGTCGAGAAACCCGCTGAAAGTCTGTCCTTGAAGATTGGCACTAGCTCGGCGGCGACGCCGATGTTGTCGAAGATCGCTTGACCCTCGACATCGGTGAGATTGGCATTTTTGAGGATGTTCTTGACGTTAGCGCTCATGAGAGTCGAGAAGATGTAGTCGAAGTTTAGGTTCTGTATGAGCGCGACGGTGACGTTCTGGGTGGCGGAGTCGTCGAGCTTGCAGAGAGCTGTGCTGACCTCCTCGACGCTCGTCTCCGTGGATTCGAAGCTCAGCATGTTCCGGAGCTTCGCCGGCGAGCAGACGGTGTCCTTGAGGCTTATGGAGTTCCTTTCCTTCATGAAGACCGAGAGCATGTCGACCTTCCCATGGCTGAGAATCTCCGCGACCTCGTCGGGAATGTCGATCTTCTCGACGATAAAGCGTCTCAGGGTGTTCCAGTCGACGAACATCTCGGAGACGACGTACTTTATGTCGAGCAGTCCGAGGTTCTTGAAAATCTCCATGCTCTCGAAGGTCTCGACGATGGTTCGAAGATCCCGACGAACACCGTCGTCGGCGAGGAAGGGCGCGACGTCGTCGACGATCTCTTTGAGACCCGCGAAGAGCTTGTCGATGGTCTTGTCCTTGACGAGGCTTATGACACCGTCGGCGATGTCCGGAACACCCAGAGCGCTGGCTGCGTCGGAGAAATCTATGCGACTGGCGACATTGAGCAAACTTCCGCCCTCCTCGAGAACGACGTTCAGATGTCTCAGCAGCTCCCTCAGCCAATCCAAATTCCAGTTGGCGTCCCTTCGCCAGGTGTTAAGGTGGCTCTTCATGTCACCGAAATCGAGGCTCTCGACCAGCAACTTCGCGACGTCGGCGATCGGTGGGTAGTTCGAGGCTTTGGGGTCGTAGCGAAGAAGCTTCGAGGAGCTCTTCGAGCCGAGGTAGCTCTGAAGAGCGTTCGGATTAGAGCAATCGCCGGCCTTCGGACAAGGCGAGTCGTGTCTGTCGCTGAGCAAGAGATTAACGTTGATCGATGAATTGGGCAGAAGTTTGTCGGCGAGAGCGACATCGGATTTCTTGACGACGTCTCTCAGTGGTTTCCATATCGGCACGAAAGTCTCGGCCATTCGGGTGAGATTCATGATGTTCTGGTGGGTCGATCTGGTGTCGAGGATGTGAATGTTGCGATCGAAGGAATCCAGCATACCGATGAGGAGCTTGACGTGCAAACCCATACCGGAATTCTTCGACGCTCCGACCGCTCTCAGGAAACAATCGGTCAAATTTCGTTCGTTCGTTGGTTTCTCGTAGTCGATTATAATGTCGGAGACGTAGTGAAGAGCGTCACTTACCGCGCTGACGAACATTCCGAGATCCCTCCGTTTGCTCAGATGCTCGTAGCCGTCAATCATGCTGACCGTCTTGTTCCAATACAAGTCCCTGTCGAAGACCTCCTTCATGCGGGAGTAATTCGCGCGATTTATGTCGCACATGAGTTTCGAGTAAACCTCGTGATGGGAGAGCTGAGAGTTGACGATCTGCACGATGAAGCTGTTGCACCAAGGGCAGCTGTTGGCGAAAGAGGTTGATAGTATGTCGTTAAGTACAGTCATGGATTTAGCGACGATCGAGTGAGTCAAAGGTTTGAGGTCTTTGACCGTGTACTGTTTGGCGAAATCGACGTAGGGACCGGCCACGAAGGAAGTCCACCATGACGGAACCTTAGCGGGTTTTGGGCCGTCCTTCGATAGCCTCGTCAGCGCCGTTTCCACCTTCTCCATTTCCTGGACAACGTAACTCTCCTGAATCGCGAAAGACTCGTCCTCGTGGAAGACGGAAATCACTCCGTCGCTGTATTTTTTCCATGACTTGAGGATGCCCCGCAGAGTGTGCCCCATCGGTATGAGATCGGTGTAGCTAAGTGTTACGTTGTCGTAGAGGACATTCCGGCAAAAATGTCCTATGGTAGCGAGATAACCCTTTCGTCTTATGTAGGACGGTGGTATGAGATACTTCTCGATGTCGCAGCCGTTGACTTGGCCGCTGGTGAATCTCGTGACGAAGTCGGCGAGTCTCTCCGAGCCGACGAAGGTGTCGATTATCGTCACGGCGATGTTCGGCGAGTCCTCGAGGAGGGCTATCATGGCCTTCGATTTGGGACTCTCGTACATGGACTTCCACTTGGTCCAGACATCACCTCCCTCGGAGAGTTCCGTCAGGAAACCGGCGATCTCTCCCCACTGCATGAATGTCAGGAGATTCTTCGAAGCCAGTACCGACGGATGAGCCATCTTCTTCGCCCAGGACTTCTGGGCTTGGCGGACGAGTTCTCGAGCCTCTTCGGGAAGAGCCGACCAGGTTGAGGCGTTGAACAGATTCGACTCGAACCTCCTCGGTTGCTTCGAAGATCCTCGAAGGTTCATCACGGTGCCGATGAACCTCGTGACCGATCTCGAGAGTGGGCGAACGTGCTGAAGAGCCGGCGAAGCCTTGACGACCGCCTCGTAAAAGTCGTCATCGGTCGCGCTTCTCAGCAACTGGTGAGGATCGAAGACGCAGAGCTGGTTCAGAAAGTATCTTCTCTTCTCCCCCGACCAGTAATCGGAGTGGAAGTGAGAGTTGCACATCTCGTGACGGAGGTCGTCGAAGGGAAGAACCGGGCGCATCGTGGAATTCACGGTCGCCAGGGTAGCAGCTAGGGCGATCGCCTCGGTCGGTTGAGACTCCAAGATCTTGATCAACTGTCGAACGTCACCGCTCTCAGCAAAGTCCCAGGTGTGAAGAACCTGATTGTCTTTGAGTCTGGGATCGTTGAGTGCGGTGACCGCGTTGTCGAGGACTCTGGAGAGACCCTCGATCGTCATTCTGTAGGTGAACCAGGTTGAGCCGGCGGCAAGCTTCGTCCCGGTGATCGGCTGGGTATCGACCAGAGCATTCTTCAAAGTGGTCAGTGAATTTTCGAGGTATCGTTTGGTAAACGGTAACCCGACTTCAACGCCCTCGGTAACGAAATCCGTCGCGAAGTCACCGAGCTCGTAGAGTTCTCTGGCCAGTGAGAAGACGTGCGATCGGTACTTGGAAACCGGCTGACGCCAGACGGTCATCAGGCTGAGATAAATATCAGTGAAAGCGTTGAAATTTTCAGGATCGGCGTCGCAAGTGGAGCCCTTTAGGATCGCGTACTCCTCGACCGTTAGTCCTGTCCTGTAGTCGCTGAACCACGAGAAAACGTCGGAACAGGTGACGTCGCCCCGAAGACTCTCGTTGTAGGCTCGATCGTCCAAATTAGGATCCGACATGCCGTTCAGAATAGTCGCGGCTATGTAAGGCAGTCTCTCGTAGATAATCGAGACTGAACTCCTGTTCGTGAAACCCATCAACTTTAACAGGCTGACGCTTCCGGAATTTTGCCGGAAAACTTCGACGAAGAATCTTGCGAAATCGTGAACTACTCTCGTAGAAAATTTAGCGATCACCAACATGTCGTCGAAGTTACGATTTTTTCCCAGGGACAGCCAAACGTCGGCCGCGGTCGTGTTGCTTCCGAGAACGTCGATGTTCTTGTCTATCTCCATGTCCACGTAGTCGAAGATCGTTTTAGATTCGCTCTCGACCTTCGGCAAGCTTTCCTCGATCATTTTTTTGATGTTCGGAATAAAAACCTTCGAGTACAAGGCTACGCCTCTGTCGTCTTCGATGACCACGTCTTCGGCCTTGTTCGCTAGGGTTTCGATCTTTTCCACCAGAACTCTGAATCTGCCGTATCCGCGAGTCCAATTGAATGGCGGGGAGAGTGCCAGCTCGTCCTTGCTGTCTTTGGCGAAGACGCTGCGCACCGCGGAGAACGCAGCGTGTTCTTTCCACTCCCTGACGAACGCCTCCGGATTGCAGGCCAATCTCTCGATCTCCCTGACGATCGCGCGGCTACCGTTGCGAAGCTCCAGCGTTGCGCCGAGGCTTTCATCCAAAACGCATGGCCAGTGAACTTCCTTCGACATGTACTCCTTTATCAGAGATATGTAGTGCACCGGTGCCTTGATCGTCAGCATGTCGACCACGTCCAGGGTGAGCGGAGCAAGATTTCTCAGCAGCACGTCCAAAAATATTTCCGTCTGCGGCAGATCACGCATCACGTCCGATATCCTGGCGGTGCCGTTCCCGAGGTTGATCTGGTCCACCACGCGCTCTATAGAGTCCGCGATGATCGAGACTGCCCGGGCCAGCGGGTAAAGGGCGTTCCACGTTACGTCGGACTTGACGTTGAAGAGCGGACTCTCCGTGACGTCGAACACCTTGCAGAGGAAGCCTACGCTGCAAGAACCATTGGAAAGATCATTTTCATCGTTGGGTCAAGATCGAGACGGAACGATGAAATCTTCATATAACATGAAATATTTTGAAGTATTCTATCAAAATATTGCACTGAAGCTTTTCTTAAATATCTCAAAAACGGTAAAAAAATATTTTTAAAGCGAATATTAGGAGGTCTGCACTGAACTTTTCACGTTCAAAAACATTTCACAAATATTACAAAATGTTGGTAAAATATTTATTAGATATTGGTATGTTGCCAACATACAAATGTTTCAAAAATATTTTTGCGAAACATTTCAGTGTAAGATTTATGAGCGGACAAAAAAATATTTTTGAAACATCTCAAAAATATTTCCGTACTATGTGGGTTTTGATTCCTTTTACAGGGATCAATAATTGGGTGAATATGGGTAAGATGGCCCATCTCTGTTGGGTCATACTACCCACTTTAATTTGGGCCATATTACCCACAGACCATGTTCGCCACTTTTACCCCATGCTTTACCTGATCTCCCAGGCATCGCGGATTCCGAGATCTTTGGTCCACGACCTGGCGAACTTTTCTTTCAGACCCCTCAAGCGTTCCGCGTCGTAGTTCTCGTCCACCTGAGGCAATAGGGTCTCTATGTACTCGTAAATTTCCAGTGTCTTAGCGTTGAAAGCCGTCCAGTTGAAAGGTTTTCTCGTTGTGACCATCGACTCTTGGGCCTGGAATTCGGTTCTGTTGTACTCGAGATTAACCTGGACCGATCTCGTCAGACGACAGACGAGATCTTTCAGCAACGTCGCGTTCGAGCCGGCTGGATAGTTCACGAGAACCGGTGGATTTTTGTCATGGCAGTAGGAACCCGTGAAATTTGCGTACTCCAAGATCTTCAAAGTCTAAAGAATTAAAAAATATAAAATAAATTAATTATAGACGTTATTTATAAATTATAAATTATATTTATTATAAATTATATTCATTAATTAATTAATTATGGATAATATTTTAAAAGATAGAATCTGAAATAATAGTATACAAGTATGTGAACCGGTCCCCGTTAATTACCTTATACTCAATAGCGTACCTTGTCGCGATCGGCTACGGTGAGGTAAAACGATTCAACGAGCTCGGATTCGTGTTCCCGCACTTGTCCTATCCAAGAGGTCGGATTCTTTCGAAGATCCAGCAGAACCATATCAGCGATAAAGTCCATGTACTCGAGATCCGATCTTATCGTGATATAGGAAATGCTTCGAGAGCCTAACTCCTTGGCGATACTCAGATGAATTCCTAGTCTGAGATGCGATGAAAAATAAAAAAATTATTATTACGGAGTGTCGTGAAAGTTGCAGTATCCTTGGGGCAAAACGAACCCGTCCCCTCCATTCGGAACGAGCCATAAAAAAACGTCTCGCAAAAAATTGATAGTCCGTCTTGCCCCACTCTTCCTTAAATCGGTAGGGGAGAGCGAGGCGAAATGGGACAGTGGGGCAAAACGGGATGATGGGGCAAAACGCAATTTCCCACTAACTGTTGGATGGGTGCGGTGATGGTAATTGGGGCAAAACGGGGCTGAAAATCCGGATGTGTCATTGGGACAAAACGGGGCATCCAAAAATTATTGGAAAATCGAGTTTTGCGCCACCGACCCGTTTCGCCCCGTTGTCCCATTTTGCCTCGCTCTGTCCTGATAAAATGTGCAGCTTCTCACACGTCGATTCTGCCCTGTATCCGTGTATCCCGAAAAACTTCTTTCCACTGTTCCGACGCATTGAAGAAACTCCAATCCGGCTTGGTCGACGGGACGTTCTCGAGATAAATGAGCAGATCCCTGACACTCGTCACGACGGAGGTCAAGTTCGAACTTTCGATCCTGACGGGTTGACGGAACACCATGCTGACGCACGTCGCTAGGGTATCGTCCACCTGATGGAACGAAAAATACCATTAAGGATCCACCGTGCGGTTTTGGGATTTTTTTTCTTACGTTTTTCATAAACTTCTCGAGCTCGAAACTATAGTAAACATCGGCGATAAACTCTTTTCCGGAGTCGCTGCAGAGCAGGTCTCGGACAGTCGAAGGTTTTCCATTGAAATCTTTGTAGCCCTGTGTTATCTCTCTGAGAACGTCCTCCCGGCACAGCAAGTCCTGTGGCTTATTGGTTTGCAGATCGTGGACCAAACGCTGTGAAAAAAAAATTATAGATCGTAGATCTTTACAATTCAATCGAATGGTTTTTTTCAGAGCTGGGCAGTATTTTATATACATGGTGTACTTTTGTTATTTTAAATACGTATTTTAAACACTCAAATACTTTTCTGTTGTTTTAAGTACTTTTGAGGGCCATTAAGTACAAAATGCAAAATACTTTTGCGTCTACTCCATATTCGGAACTTTTTTTTAAATTGTGAACGATTAGCTGCATCCGAATTGCATTTCTGCTTTCAGGCGAATAGGAGAAGACGGAAAACGATTTCAAAAAGAGAACATCGAAACAAAAAATTTTTAAATATATGAAATTTTTCAACTTTTGTTTTCACCTGCTCCTCCTATTCATTGGCAATTGACATACAATTCAGTATTCACGAGGTATTTTAAAAAGGACTTAAATGGAGTACTTATCAATGTATTTTAAGTACAAAAAGTATTTTGTATTTTAAATATATATAGTATTTTTTATATTCAGTATTTTCGAGAATTTTGCCCAGCTCTCGTTTTTTTATCATCGAAAGAAAGTTTCTGTACCTCGGTGAAATTCAATTGCGACAAAGATCGAATGACTGTTCGATAAGTCTCGGGATTTAACATGGTAAGAATTTCTGTCACGACTCGCTGGTGTTTAACGGATACGTTGTAGAGCCTGTCGCCGATTTCCTCGTGAATTATAGCGACGTGGTGAGTTATTCTTATAACGTTCTCCGTCATCGACACGACATAGGTCAAGATGTTTATTACGCTCTTCGGAAAGACATCCCTCAGACCGTCCAAGACTTGGGCAGCGCTGAAACCAGGAAAATTTCGAATTTTGTCGATGCTTGTGGAGAACAATAAATGATTCGTTAACAAAATCTTTACAGTTTCAGCTGGTCCTGATGCCGATCGAGAAGTTTGTTTGTCAACTTCACGCCGTCCTGAACGACGAGAAAAGACGCGTCCAATACTCTCGTAATGTCCCCGTAATTATTTGCACTCGAGGTAAAATTTGCCACACCGTTGCTGAGACTCTTCATCATATCGAAAGCACTCGGTGTCGGTTCATTGGTTCCAGTCTTTTTTCTCTCGACAATGTCCTTCACTATTACGAGAAGATCATTCAATTTTCTAAGGCCGTGACGAGCGATCCTCCAGTCTTGCTCGTCGGCGAATATCGGATCCAGCTCTTCGATCGATTTAGTTATCCTGAGAAAATTAAGAAAAATCGTTACAGATCGCCGAGCTATGGAGTTGCAACTTTGAGGGAGAACGGGGCAACACAGACTATTTTTACAAATTTTTCGTGAACATGAAAAGTTCTCATCTAAACTCTCAAACTTCACCCAGGAAAATAATTTAATTGGTTTAAACAAATATTCATTTGATTTACAAGACAGATGTATTTAAACCAAATAAATATTTATTTGAACCAAATAAATATTTATTTGATTTAAAAGACAGATTTATTTAAAATAAATAAATATTTATTTGCGGGACGTCCGTCAAATAAATTATTTTGCAGTGTGTTCTCATTGCGAATGAACGGTCGGTAAAGTAGAAACCGAGAATAAATTTTAAAAAATGACGCCCGAGCTTCGGCACAGAGATCGAGATAACTGTGTCTTAGGTCTACGAAGCGTGAAGTTGAGAAGCGCCTTAATGAGCATGCAGTGACGATCCGCGGATTTAATGAAGAAAAAAAAGAAAAACATCTCCATGACGCAATGACGCCTTGGAAAAGGTGATCCATCATCGCGCTTGATAGTTAATTGTGCTCACAGCGTGACGTCGATTTCCTTGAAACTGACGCCCCTGAAGAGTGCAACAATCTTCGGCACCCACTCCCGAATCTTCAGATAAGCTGGCACGTATCTCTTTACGATTTCGAGATTGAGCACGGTCTTCAGCGCCCTGACGAGGTCGTCGATAAAGTCGTAATCGCTAAATTTCGCCGTCACGCGACTGACCATCTCCAAAAGTCCAGAGAAATCTAGATGATGAGTGAGTTGCTCCAAAATAGCAGGAATCTTGCTCGACTCGACGTTGCACAAAACCTTCGACACCAACAGAAGGTCATCCTCGTTCTCCAGAATAAGATACTTCTTCAGCATCTCCGGCGAACAGATTACACCGTCCAGATTCGACGAGCCGAAGGTCTCAATCAGCTGTGAGAAAACAAAAAAAATCGAAAGTCAATTAAAATAGAGAAAATTAAAAACAACTGTACAGTCGCTTCCTCGTAAACTTACGTAATAGAGTTTTATCGACGCATTAAGAAGGCCGTCGATCAGAGAGTCTTCTGCTTCAGGCATGTAAGTCTTCAGGAGAGCCTTTATGGTTTCGTGATTGTTGAACAAATCCCCCAGACGTATACCTCTATCTGTCGAATTAATTAAGAGACATTGCATCGAATCAAATAAGCGAGATATTGAAAAAAAATAATAATTATCGGCACATCTGTATCTCTATCACTCATAACTCGACCAGATAACAAATCTACCAAAAAATACAGCTCTAACAACTCTAACACAACAACTCTATTAAAAAACGTCTCTACCGTATTACAACTCTTAAAACTGTACCAAAATCTCTACCAGAAAGTAAACAAACTCTATCAGAATGAAAATAAAACTCTACCGGACCTGCAATAAAACTTTACCGAAATTGAAATACATAAAATACTACCGGAATGGCAATAAAACTCTACCTGAATTTAAATAAAATACTACCGGAATGGCAATAAAACTGTACCGGAATACAAGGCCACCGTCTAGCTTTGTATTCCGGTAGAGTTTATTTCAAGTCCGGTAGATTGTTATTTTGATTTTCGAAAAGTTTTTTCTGTCTGGTAGAGATTTTGGTAAAGTTCTGATACGGTAGCATTGTAATATGGTAGAGATGTTTTCTGGTAGAGTTGTGAATGGTGGAGATGTAAATATGCCGAATTATCGAGGCAGATAATTCGACTTTATAGTAAAATTATAAAAATGAAGTTTACCGAACAATTTTTTGATTTCTGGTTTCGTGAGGATCTCCGCCATGGATTTCAGCAACTTTATGCTCTTCGGCAATGTTTTCACGGCCGAGAGTATAGTGTCGTTCGTGAGGACCGTTTGCAGCTCCATCATAAGCGGTCCGAGGCTGTAGTCGGGATAATAAAAAAAGAGAAAAAAAATAACATAATGAGTTTCGACACCTGTGCATTCTCATTCGCAGGTGTGATGAATATTTTCGACGATTTATCAAGGGAGAGAGTTACTCACCTCGCGTTTTTATAAGACGGCACCTCCTCGTACTCGTCGAGGTCATTGCACGAGTTTCCGATGCTGCATATGAAACTCTGAAGGAACGGCAGGAGGCCGTCGTGAGGCATGAGCCTCGCCGGAAATTGGCAGGTAGGATTGTACTCCGGATCGACATTATCTCGGACGGTGTACAGCAGTAAAAACACCGCGACCGGCCAGAGGAAGACCAGGCCGAGAATAGCCTGAGAAAAGGAAAGAATCTTCAATAGTTGCACACGATACGCCGCTTCCCGGAATCTTACGGATCTACCTGCAAAACGCTATAATGCACAACCGAGCGGAGCTGAGCAGTATTTTAAATACGTGATACATATTAGGTATTTTAAATACGTACTTTATCCCGCGCGAAAAAAAGGATTAAAAAAGTATTTAAAGAATAATAAAGAAAAAATACAAAAAAAATTAAAGTATTAACAGTATGTCATATTGGAGTCAATAATACTCAAATTTTATGAAAACTCCATACTTGATACTGGGATATTCTTGGGTATACTAGTTTCATACCTGATACTCATATATTACAAGGTGTATCAGATTCATACTTAAAACACTTCAGCGATAGATTAGAGGAGTGTAATTTGAGTATTATTCAGTCCAATACGACATACTTTTAATACTTCCATTTATAATATTTTTTTATTACTTTTTCTTTGCGCGTGTAAATACGTATTTTAAATACTCAAATATTTCACTGGTGTCTGTATAACAGATGAGACAGTACACACTAAAAATAAGTTAGTACTTTTAACAACGACCTTATTGTTAACAAGCGTCCACAATTTTTTATTTGTTAACTTTCCGATCGCAACCGTCCGATTCTAGTTTTACAAACAAAAGTAAAAACTAAAATTGTTAATGGCATGAGAAAAGGTTTGTATATTTAAGCCTGAACAAACGAATTTGTTACTTATTTAACAAAATTATTTTTACGAAACTTCGTATTCCGATTTTACGAAATTATTTTTTACTGCGCGTATGCATTTTCTTTATTGAATACCCAGGAATAAAGGTTTAAAAATCCGTGCTACAGTAGCGATCAGCATTGCTACAACTATAAGAATCGAGCAGACTTTCTCGTGAAAATTTTATCGATTTTAAGGCTATATAACAGATGAGACATAGGGAAAAAGTAAGGTGTAGAGCAGGAAAAGTAAGGTGTATATATATATATAAGGTGTAAGGTGTATACTGTGTAGAGCAATAAAAAGACCGCGACCGGCGAGAGGAACACCAGGCCGAGAATAGCCCGAGAAAACGAAAAAAATCTTCAATGGTTGTACACGATACGCCGCTTCCCGGGATCTTACGGATCTACCTGCAAAACGCTATAGTGAACGACAGAGCAGCTTACGAAGAACCTCAATGGAAGAGAGGTTTACACGGAGGAGAAAAGACGGTCATTCGTAAGATGCAACAATTTCAAGGTCGCGGCGGACTGAGAGGAGACCTCTTAGTCCGGCGCTCGAGAGAGGCTCTTCACCTTCTCTTCTCCGTCGTGATACAAACTATCGGCCGTGATCGGACCGTTCGGGGAAACTCGGAAAAACCTGAAAATCCTCGAAACGTCGTGGAATTTTTTTATCTATAAGGAAAATAGGTGACAATGAAAAAAAGGAAAAATTAAGCTGTCTTGGTGACGAAGCACAATTCGAAGAATTTTATTTTAATTTTGTCGCACGCTAGGAGAACTTGATAAATCGAAATATTAATCTATGATATAATATTAATAATAATAATTCATTAATAACTATAATATTAATAATAATTCTATTTACATGATGTGGAGCGCAATTAATCGGTTATTCGTTTTGGAACTGCGAATATGAAATTCACTCCGGAAAAAAATGGCTATTTGGAGAGTGGAAATTCCGGAAATACTCGAGAACGTTTTTTCCACTATTTACAGTGGCCTCATCGGTATTGTCTCGCAACCATAAATGTTTACAATCATGCGATGGAACGCACAAATTGGGCTCTAACTTGATACCTGCTTTTGTTTACTCGGTATTGAATTTACTCAAGCAGTTATCAAAAAAATCAAATTATGACCGGTGGATGATTTTGAAATTTAATGACGTTGTTTGAATTCGCCTCTTACGAGCATCGCGTCTTATTGCGACGCTCGGCAGTGCCGAGAGGCGGATACCTTTCCTATAAAATTACTGTAATCGCAATTATCGAATGAAGCCGCAAGAGCCGCGTAATTGAATGAATTAAAAGTAATACGAAACGAGGAATTGCAGGAAGAAGGCACGAGATGAAGAAAATATTGAGTTTCGCGAGTGTGGGAATTCCGGTGGTTGCAGCACAGCGAGCTCAATGCGCTAGGCCCAGTTTGCTCTCGAATGCTGTTCTTTAATTAGCGCGCCGGTTCTAAACGCCATCGGGTTGCAAAAAGAAAATGTGTGCAGAAGAAAACGGCGATACATTTGCCCGCGACGCGACAGTCTGCGGATATAGGGGAGACCGGGGCGAGATGGACCTCCTAAGCAAATAACGCGGCTACAACGGTGCCGAAACCATAATTTATTGTTTGCCATCCACCAATGATATTTTCACAGGTTTTATAACGTGTTGGAAAAAAAATTGTGTTATAACGTGCTGGAAAAAAAAATTGTGGGGCGAAACGGGCTACAGTTAAATGGTTCACTTTTTTTTAGCCCACGCCTGTCTCCATACATCTTAAGTTTTCCTACTTCTGAACTCATCAGTCGGAACTCACCGGTCGGCGTTTTCGGACTATGTAATTCTTCCAGAGGAGGAGCCCGAGCTGGCCGCCCCTCATCTTCCTCGCTGAACAATTATCACCTGAAACAAAATGTACAGACGATTTTTTAAAATCATACCGCACGAACGATCGGTCCCTCGGACGAAGTCCTTGGGAAAATTTATTGTACAAGGATCATTACATAATGGGAAATGTAATTACAAAATTTCAATTCTGAGAAAAATATTCTCCCCAAATTTTTACCGACGAATACGAAAAATGTTATGTTTGTAGAGGTGTTCGAAACAATTTTGTTAGCATGTACTAACATTCGTAAAATATTGCCATTTTTTTTAAATATAAAAAACCAACAAGACATTTAATTGAAAAGAAAAATGATTTTACCAACGTGGAAAATATGGCACGTTGGGCACTGAACGCTCAACAGCATAAAAAAACTGTGAAAACTTTCGCACACATTTTTTTGTATTCTATGCAAAAAAATATGCAAATTTACTGTTCTTAATCTCAGTCACACAGAGGCAATTTTTCTCACGCCTTAGACGAACCGATCGATCATAATCGATCTCAGAAGAACTTTCACGAAGGTTCGAAGCGCTCGATCAGTATTCCGCAGATCTCCGAGTTCCCATTGATCTCATATAGAAAAAAGGGATCTTCATCGATGTAGACGAGGATCGGATCGGTTGTCTTTCGAGCAAAAAAATCTTCCACCCGTGGAATCCAGTTTCATGACCCTAACCGCGCATTCCCCAAAGATTCCCCGCCGGAGAAGCAAGTTTTCCGAAGGGGTTGTATATCGCAACCCAGCCGCATTCCCGTCCCTTGCACCGTTACAGGTGAGCGATTCGGTAGTCACCGGCTGGCGAACGAGAAGATATTTATGCCGGGAAAATCTTCCCCCAGGAGGAGGATCGAAGACGGTCGAGACTCGAAGAGCTCCCGAGGAATTCCTGCTTCGAGAAGTGGTTTTGAACTATCCGCCTTCTGAACTATCCTTTGTATATCGTCGTTCATACTCGTGCCGAGGCGAGTCTCGTGAGGTTGGTAGGTTGCGAGAGCACCATTTCGAGGCCTCGGGCAGAGCTGCTCGAACCGGCGTGAACGGATCTTTGCGAGAACGCGAAAGCAAACTTCTCGCGAGGCCGAAGATCTCGCTATAGGGTGAAGTCTTTGGGGCGCAGCGATGACGGTCTTTGAATTGTTAAGATCTATAGATATAGATGTGTATATCGAAAACTTGTGATCGATAAATCTTCGGTATTTGGAAGCAACGTTACTGCCTCGTTAGCCTCTGTTTGGGGCAATATAACAGTACACTGAGAGAAGGATCTAGTAAAGATCACCAATCAACTAAGAAAAATTACCATAGGACATAGTAGTACGGCGCCAGGGCGCCATCTATGGCAGAAAGTCTCCGAATTTCCAAGAATTTTTACCATAATATCTAACATTTTTTTTATAAATCCGGTACTTCCTACCATAGGTGTCGCCCTAACGCTCTACTACTATATGCTATGGTAATATCTCTCAAGTGATACAGTAGTTTTTACTAGATCCTTCTCTCAGTGTATTGTTGGAACAAAGATACTCGGCTGGAAAGGATAAGACTGTTCGAGTGTTCGTACCAGAGTTGGGCAAAACACTTGAAGATAGTGCAAATACGAAACGCGGAATACTATATGTATTTTCAATAGGAGATACTTTTTGTACTTAAAGGTACTTAAAGTACTGTGACAGGTACTTCGTTGAAGGACTTCCTAAAATAGACAATGATATTTCGATTTCATTTTTTCTAATTAAATTTAAGTTTTGACATTTTTTTTTGAATTGACATTACATTTTTTTTGTCACATTCGACATTCGTTATTGTTTTCAGCTCAACATTTTTTTTGTTTAGTTTGACATCCGATATTTTTAAATATCTGACACCTTTCAATATTTACCATTCAGTATGCTGTTTGCATTGCAAATTTAAGATTTTTTTTACATTCGTAGTTCGAAATGTTCCTTCGCATTTGACGTTTAGCATTCGAAATCTGAAACTTTCTTTTTTTATTCTTCATCTAATAATTTGACTTTGTATTGACACCTACTCATGAAAATGTTGCATTATTCAGGATTGTACATAAGTATTTGATACTTCTTTCACATCCGTAATTTGGCATTTGGCAATGAAATTCTTCAAAAATTGTAGATAAAATTTTAATTCCTTTCTGTTAAAATCTTCCAAGTATTTTAGCTACAAATATTTGCACAAACATGGAGGTGGGTGTAAAAATATTTTGCATTTTATACTTAATTGGCCCAAAAACAACTGTAAATACCCGAGAAGTATTCGACTATTTAAAATACGTATTTAAGATATCTAAAATATATCATGTATTTGAAATGCTGCACAGCGCCGATTCGTACCCTATCGGTATCAGCGGATGTAGTTATCGCCGATTCGGCGAAATCTATGGGAGCATGCAAAAACCATCCGGACTGACGGACCATCCGGACACGTGTCTTATCAAACTAAACTGAAGGGCGATTATTAAATAAAAAATAAAAAAAAAACCACTGCAAACCATTCGACAAATATAGTTTGCAGTAAAGGCCTATGAAAAACAATGACTTTCTTTGCGTAAAAAAATAAAAACATTAGTAATTTTTGGAATACTGAATATCTTTCCATTATTTCGTCAACCCCAGCTACTAATTATTTTTTAAAAATATTGCTCGATCATTAATACATTTTTTTCATTATCTATAAAGCATAATTATAATAGTCAATAAAAAAAATTACTCGTTTATTAGAAAGAACAAAAATAGAAGTTCGAACACTTAATCGCACAATCGTCTTAAGAATTCATAAAACAGCTTTACCCATCAGAATAACAAAAAATTTGCGTTCCGAGCTCGAGGGAACGGCCTGATTTATCATCGGCTATATCCATACATCCTTCGTGAGCCGCGATTTGGCCGTGAGCCGTGTAAGGAATATCCGTAATCGAGGCCTCGTCAAGTAGGAAGAAAAACATTCTCAATTTTTTTTATTATTATTTTTTTTGAGACCACCGCGAGGATTGACACGGGCGAGCGTCGGGCCCGCGTCGAGCAGTACTTTCACTCACGCGGTGCACCGACGTTAATCGACCGTGCGTGTATCTGTATAAATAGGGAGCGTATATAATACGCTCCCGATGAAGGAGGCCTGCACGATCGTCTCTTTGCGCGAGAGTTCGATATGTCGCAAGATGCAACGAGCCGGCTTTGTACGACGAAACGGCTAACGCACGAACTCGCTGAGAACACGACGATGCGCGAGACCGTCGACAATTTCGTAGCGACGATCGGCGATCGATAACTCCGTGACATCAATTCAATTTTCTATGTAATCGTATCACGTAATTCGTTACGAAGTTTCACTCTCTCGCCATTGTAACGAAGTCTCTCACGGGCGGCTAGCGCGCCTTTTCACGGTTTCGGCCCAGTTGACGGAGTGTATGATATATATAAAGTTAACTCCCGACGTGTCGCCTGATTGTCATTCGATCGAGGACTGTGGGGCCGATCGCCCGTTTTACTACAATTTTACTCGAGTACTTCTTTTCTCTTTTTTCTTTTTTTTTAGGCTTGTAGATCGTTCGCTCTTCGATTCATTTCCAGAACTACTCCACTTCGTTCGTGACGGCACGGGAAAAAAATACCGATGACTAAAATAAATTCGCTTGCGGGCTGGCAAAGAAAAAAAATTGTTGTTTCAATTCTTCTTTCTATTCTTGCAATCCTATATGTGATTAAAACGATTTAAAATCATATGGAATTCTAAGAATTGAAAGTGGAATTTAAATTAAAGAAAATTTCTTTGGCAGACCGCAAGCGAATTTTTTCAGTGGAGGGTACAGTAAAACCTTGATTCTGTCCCGGGCAAACGTAACCGTATTCGAAATTGGTACATAAACTCTTCTCTTCAGATACCAATCGAAAGAAAATTCTAACTGATCAACAAAGCATCGTCAGGCACTAAAAAAAAAAAAGTTTACGCTGTTGCTCGTCTCGCGCCCAGCTTCAAGTCGTTGTTCGTACGTTACCAAACGACAGCGATGATGTTAAGGATATTTTCGTTTTTCACAATCTTTTTTACTCCCTCGTATCAATGAAAACGTGTTCAGAATGTTCCAAAACATTGGAAAATCATATTTAGAAAAAATGTGCGCGTGCGTGCGTGTCACAGAACTGAAAAATTGAAACACTTATATCTTGAGAATGGCTTGACCTATCAATCTGAAGTTTCTAAGGTAGGTACGTAAATGAATGAATCCCCAATGTTTGCGTACATTTTTAGCAAAACGATTTCACTCATAAAAATTTTATGCGTTTTTGAAGTTTGCTAAAAAACTCCGTGCGCACTCTGTAACTCTTACAATTTCCCCGATGATCCCTATTAAATTTGGCTGCAATCGATCGAACTATTTAAATTCTAGGTCATTTTTAACTTGTCGAATTTAATTAAACCTTAGTACTTCATTGTATACGCAACTTAGATTTCCTTAATTTTAGATGAATTTTTTGAATTTCATGAAAACTCAGTACTTTATTTTACTGGCAATTTTCCTTTACTTTAGAAGCGAAAAGAGGACTCAAATCGACCGATGATGCCCATTTTTGTTCGCCAATGAAACGCGATTCGATAAATGCGTTCCCATTTAAACGAATTTTTACCGTGGATCCCACTGTCGGCTATACGAACTATAATAACGCTGCACTCCGAGTATCATAAGGGCGTAACTCGCCGCGCTCGTCCGCAAATATATTGCCGTTCCAAGTCAGAGCCATCGACACGATAACCGAACTGACGCACATTGAGCGAGGCTTGTATCGATCGCGAATTGAATAATCACTTTCTTATGCATTGGCAAAGCGAGGTGAGAGGTCAAGGGCATCGATCGAGTTCCCGCCGCTCTGCTATATATACACATATACAAATATACATAAATATATGTACATGTACCGGCCCGAGCGGTTTGTGTTTTCTTCGTCCACGGCTCTGCTCGCCGAGGCAATCTCTCATTCCGGGTATTTTCTCGTAGCCGATTAAACCGGGCGACTCGAGACGGCTCTCCCTCTCACGGTCTTCGGGTTTCCACGAGAAACGTTTACGCCGCCGGTAACAGCGGTTCGTTGATAAAAATTATATACACCGCACATGCCAGTGCTTGTACGATTAAAGGCGTAAGAGGGGAAAAACTATCGATCTACGGCGCAGTGACAATCGCGCGAAGCCTGATCCGTCTTACCGGTTTCTACAGTTTGCTATATGTGTTTGTATATATATACGTACGTTTAAAAAAAGATAACGACGAGTAACGAAGCGGAAATTCGATCGATATGTATTATGATGAAGTGCGAGAATTTGATCGACTGTTTATGTGTATATATATGTAAATATATGTATATATAGCACCTCTTGCACGAGCTGCGTGTGTTCCGAGTCGCTACATAATCGATAGAAACGCATTGCCGACGACGGCACAACTTCTCGGTACGCTCCGGAGGCCTTAAGGGGAAGTGAAACAGCTGTGCGTGCGAGAGAGATAGTTGCAATTTTTTAATTAACTTTATTCAATGGTGCTAATTTTTTTGAGAAAAAAATAAATTCGGCCCGGATGCGAAATTACCGTGCGCATCGAGCTCGAATTTGCTTTGTTCTCAAAAAAATGAGCACCCTTGAAAAAAAAGTTCATTACAGTTTTCATTACCTACCGCGATATTTCACTTCCCCTTAAGGCCATGTGAAAGATATGCTACGTGACATATGAGTGCGATAGAGATAGATACATTTTGCGAATCAATGCCATTTAAAACCGATTGACGTTTCGGATAAAACGGAATCATCATCGGACGCGGTATTAAATTGTACATTGCCTAATGCTTTGCGTTTACCCGGAAAGTCTACGGTCTCTGAATCGCATTCAATGCAGATTTTGGTTATCGACTGAGCCGTTTCACGTGTCCTTGAGAGTACGTGAAACACGTTCTCATCTTGTCTCTCTCGCTCCGCCGGGAGCGCCGCTGATGCTATCTCTTTCGCACTCCATAGTGTTTCACATGCTCTTAAGGTGGGGCTTAAGATCAACGTAACCTCAAAATATTTTGAAACCATTTTTCTCCGAATCGGTTTTTCATGTCGTAGAATCGTTTCGGAGAAAAAAGGATTCTGAATTTTTACTCTGTTGCTCTCGCAATTGTACGAGGTTAGCCTTCCGTTAAGGTGAAGTCAAACAAATTCTCTCTGGCTCGACCGTAAGAGCAATGTTGCCATCTCTCTCACACTCCTGGCTCCGTCACGTGACTTTCACTTCACCTTAAAGAGGCCGGAGTGCTTCAGACTAGTTAAATGAGCGGTACATTTTTTAAGGTGTTTACACAAACTGTTACGCGTCTTTTGATTACAGTGGATGATTATTTGACGTACAGCCGATGTCCTTAAGCTATAGAAACATCAATTGCAATGAATCTGCAAAAATATTAAGTGGTTTGTGCTTCGTTCAGTTTTTTCACAGAATAGTCCATCATATTTGATCGATATTGATGGACATTCACTTCCTTGAAAGATGCTCTACGAATTCACCGGCTAGATATTCGATACTATTTTCCGATTAAAAATTACAGCTGTTTGTTTACGAAGGAATTTCGTCGGTGGATAAACAAAAGGGCATATTTAAACGGAAAATACAATCGAATAACTAAATTAGAAAAATTGGGAATAATTCTTTGAAAAAATGAACGAATATGTACCTTTATTAAAATTAGTACAAACCACTCAATATCTTTACAAATCTATTGCAATTAATGTTTTTATAGGTTTGAGATTATCTGCTGTGATACAAAAAAACATCCACTATAATCAAAAGACGGGTAAAAGTTGGTAGAAAGGACTTTAAAAATGTAGCGGTCATTTGACTGGTGCGAAGCGCTGCAGCCTTCTTAAACCCGGCCGGACAAACGAGCTTGTTGACAAAACAATTGGCTTCCATTCGAGGGTCACACTGGAGCGTCCGCGGCGCAAGATCGAGCGAGGAGAGCATTCCCAACGGCCCTTTCTCTAGTCTACCGTCGAGTTTTCTTTTTCAACGATAAAAATCGATTCATAGATCATTGTTTTTTTTTTGCTCACCTCTATACGATCCACATTAACGCGGAATTATTCGTCGGACCGTTCTGTAGACTTGTTGATTTCTTTCCTTTTCTTTTTTTTGCGTGTGACAACACGGTGTATTCGCTCTGCTCGAGTTCTGTTCCTTGTCCAATATAAATATTATTTTTATTTATTTGTCCAATTTTTTTCCTTTCACCTCTTTTTTATTAACTATATATATTACTAGATCTGTTTTTTTCTTTCTCGGTTCGATTTATCGTCACTCTTCTATTTTTCTGTCGAACGATCCTTTGTTTTTATTTTATTTTTGTACCGCACTCGCGCGGACTCTCACGTCCTTTCTGACCGCGCGCAACAACTGCCCTCGGGTAATTCACTCTCTCGCGCGATTTTACACGCTTGGACGACGGTCCGTGTACGACTGTTGCCGCCACGCCACTGAAAGACCACGTGGACCTTCGCAATGGCTCGGGACACCCACTCGTAAATATGTATTCATGCGTTGTACACACCGACGACGAGAGCCCCGAGAGCTTCGTGTGTTGGGAAGCGTGTTCTTTCGCGAACCCGAACAAGAGGAGCACCGGTAGCGAATGCACGAAGCCCCGGACGAGGAAGAAAAGAGGAGGCTGAAAAACGAGACACAAGTGTTTCAAAAAAAAATATTGGAGTTGGGCGAAATTGTCAAAAATACTGAAAATACTGCAAACATACAATATTATATGTGTTTCAAATAGAAAATACTTTTTGTACTTAAAATGTCATTGATAAGTACTTTGTTTGCGTACTTCCTATAATATGTCGTAAAAGGCAACGAAATTTCAATTTCATTTTTTCTAATTAATTTTCACACGTGACATTTTTTCCACATTCGACATTTGTCATTATTTGTACCTCAAACTTTTCTTTTTAAGTTTGATATCGGATATTTTTTAATATCTGACACTCTTCAATATTTGCCATTGTGTATGTTATTTGCATTGCGAATTTAAGATTTTTTTAGATTCGACATTTGAAGTTTTCCTTCGCATTACCATTTACCATTTGGCATTGAAAATCTGAAATTTTCTTTTTTTTTAAATCTTTATGTATTGTTTTGACTTTGTATTTACAACTCCGCATGAAAATTTGGCATTATTAACATCAGAATTTAATATTTCTTTCACATCTGTAATTTGGCATTTGCTATGAAATTTTTCAAAAATTTGATTCCTTTCCGTTGACATCTTCCAAGTATTTTGGCTCCGGATATTCGCACAACCATTCTTAAAACTCAAATATGGAGGTGGGCGTATGAATATTTTGGATTTTATACTTAATTGGTCCAAAAACTACTTTAAATACCAGAGAAGTATTTGAGTATTTAAAATACCCAAAAAATATCATGTATTTGAAATACTGCCAAGCTCTGAATAATATTTTCAAAAATGTTAATACAATAAAAAATACCGCCAATTCAAGGAGAACTGGAAAATATACGATAGATACTTCTATGGTACATTTCCTGTGTCCATGTTTATGTATGTATCGTAGGTACCGATAGATCGCCGACAAGGACATTTTTCTAGGAGGAAAACAATGACGAATTAAGAGATATTGTTTCATTTAACAGGAAATGTTGAGATCTCGAAGAATTTATGCTTGACAGTGATTTATTAACGATCAAACTCCACGAGTCGATAACTTGTTGTCCCAAAAAAAGAAAATTTTGGGCACATTTACTGCAGTTCAAGACGATATAATAATAAATACAATAATTATCGCTATAACGGTTATGATAATTATTAAATAATAATAAAAATACAATGACAGAAAAACAATTATTCTAATTAATCCGCCGTTGATTTGCATTATAAACTTGCAATATAACAAACTAAACCAACAGTATTCTAAACTGTATAATAAATTCTTTCTTTTCAATTCGCAATAAAGATACAGCAATTATTTGAGCAAAATTTGCCTCGAGACACGCGAACGAACTGCCATTGAGAAATTCCATAGGATATTTTTTGTACCGCCAGCGAGAGGGTTAATTGCCGAGATTCCCCGCACCAACCGGAGTTCCACAAACGGGAGGTTTACGACGTTCCAGCCTTAATTCTACCGACTCGATAGGAGATCCGGGATGATCCTTGGCACCGGCCAGGACGCATATCCACGCGGAAAAGGCGATTTGCCCTCGTCACGAAAGGATCACAAGATTCCCTGAGCCTCCCCAGCCTCGTCCCATCGTCCCAGCATCCGCGGCTACTGCTCAATAGACTCGAGAAAGAGGGACCGAGAGGGATCTTTCGTCTGGGTCCCTTTGTCATTCTTTCTACTTCTTTCGCCGTTAAAGCCAGCAGACCGGATCTAAAAATACGTGCAGTAGGTAGACCGGCCGGAGAGTGCGAAAGAGAGCAAAGTAAGGAAAGAGCGGTTGAAGGGAGATTTAAGAAAAAAAAATATATGCGAAGAAAAAAGGAATTAAAAAAATATAAAAAGGGAACCAAAAAGTCGAGAGAACCCGTCTGGCGGGCTTAGGATCGGGTCCGTGGCTCGGGAGGGCTCTCCGGCACCTTGAGCTCCCTCATATACCGGCTTATAATACTTCAGCGTTCTGCAGAACTCGGGCGCTGCATCTATCCGAGATAAAACGCGTGTCGAGAGATAGAGAGCGAGGCAGAGAGACGGAGAGTTATTCGAGCTATTGGATACGACATTGGAGATTAAACGGAGAGTCGGTCTGTCGGGGAGGAGGATAAAGGTCGCGGAAAAAAAATTTGATGTTTTTTGCAAAATTCTGCACGTTGGTTTTCTGCGAAAAATCTGGGCGACGATCTTGACCCGGTAATTTCTGGTGACTCGATGCTCGTTCGTATAATATTTAGTGCTGTCATGATAATGTTAAATTGATTATAAAATATAAAGTTAGATTATTCATCAATTATGATGGTAAATTATTTATTAAGTAAAGCGTTAAAGTATTTATTAAATATAACGTTAAACTATTTATTTGCGATAAGGTATACAGTGCCGGAGATTAAGGCAGTCCTTGCGAAAAGTGTTCACTTCGCATAAGTTTCAGAGAAATGAGAGGAAATTGCGAACACTTCTCGATGGTATAAAAATGTGAGAAAAATCAAGCGTATTAAATGTGCTGAAAATATTAATTTTTGCATAATAATAATTCCAAAGTGTTATTAACAAATTCATGAAAAATAAAATTGTTCAACAAATCTCTCGGAACCCTAACTTTTTTTTCATGAAAGTGATTCGTTTATTCCTCTGAATATGTATGAATTTTTTCAGATTTTCAAATACACTTTGAATTTTGTGACTTTCTACATATTTTTCCCATATAAAAAGAAAGTCCAAAGTGAATTTAAAAATCTGAAAAATTTTGACGAGTTGTCGACAAGGAGAATAAAGATTGGAAAAAAATGTATAATAGTTTCCGGGCAACGATCTTGACCCGATAATAGCTGGTGAAACAATGCTTCTTCGTATAATATTTACTACGATAACGATGTTGATAATTTATTTGTTGAATATAAGGTTTCATTATTTATTGAATATAGCGTTAAATTATTTGACATAACGTATAAATATAACGTTCAATTATTTATTTAACATAACGTTATTGTATACAATGCCGGAGATTAATCGAACGACAGAGTTGTCGACGGGAAGAATAAAGATTGGAAAAAAAATTTACATAATTTTCTGGGCAACGATCTTGACCTGACAATATCTGGTGACATGATGCTCATTCGTATAATATCAGCTCTTATACAGACAACGTTAATCATGCCTACAAGACTCGCCGATGCTCATCTGGCGAGAAGAGCCTCAAGGTGTGTCCAATTCCAGTGAGGATCATCGACGTAGGTACAAACGATGCAGAAAGACGATTCACAAGCCCCGAGGTTGTAACACGGCGCGTTCTCTCCGACGCTTGCAAAAATTACGCAAATGGATAATAACGAGCGGGTTTGTTCCCGTAATGACTGCGGTGAGCAACAAAACGCAGCATCATTCATCGGCGAAACCGTGCAATCCGAGTCTGAGACATTAACGGAGCGCGCGGGATGCGCTCAAAGGTGTACACGATTCGATAATGCAGCAAGATAAACTCCCAGTGGCTGTACAAAACGTGCGTGAAAGACAGCCGGAAATACATTTTTCATGCTGCACGAGAAACATGTGGAAAAAAATTAATTCAATTTCAGATTTTTTAATTAATAGCTAATTAATAAAATTCAGCTTCAGTCGAGTCATTAAAAAAAATTGTACTCTATAATTTTTATCCCGAAAATCCTAGGACTTCCCGGCGAATTTACCTCACCCGATGATAGAGACGTGGATGGTTCATACTGCACGAGAAATATGTGGACAAAACTAAAAAAAAATATTATTAAGTGATTCGGCTTCAATTGAGTAATTAAAAAAAACGGTCTCTATATTTTTTATCTCTAAAATCCTAGGACGAATTAATTTCATCTTTGGCACGCATCGAGGTATGGACTTAGTCTCTCTACAAAAAAATTCCAAGACCTCCAGCCCTCTTAATTTTCTTAACACGAGCCAGCAAAGTTGCCCGGGCGAGTGTGTCATTTGGCCCCGGTCTCCCGTCGGTGCCCCTCGAGAGAGGATTCCCGGCGAATTTCGTTCGGGAATAATATTAATTTATACCGCAAAAATGATACAGCCGATGTTTATTGGAGGTCCAAGATACGCGAGACGGGATTCGTGGAACTCGGCGAGCCTCGGAGGTTGATCGAGGTTGGGGGCGTTATACGCGTGCATACAAGACACACGCGGCACCGAGCGCGAGAGGGGGTGCGTTGCAACGAGAAGAAACATAACTGGGCTGGCCGGGACGTTGCTTCGCTAGTTCGTTGCGAGCTTGGCCTTGATCAGCTTGACCAGTCGGTCGAGCCCCTGCTGATTCCCTTCCCGGTAACCGGGTATCTCATATTTGCAACGATTCAACCACCTGTCCAAGCTGTGGAACCTCTGCGTCGACGGCGTGAATACCTGAGCGTTTCGATTATGATAAAAAAAAAAAAAAAAAAATTGGTACATGCATCTTGCGGTTGAGAGAAGGAGGATCGTAAGAAAAAAAAAGAAAAGTAAGAACTTGCCTCGAGGGTTGATATCGTTGTGACGTTGCAGAGATCGGCTATCGTCATCTCGTCTCCCGCCAACCACTTGCTTTTCCCGTTCTCCAGAATAGAGTTCAGGCTGTCGTACACTTTGTACAACCTCCTCACGCCGGCGCGGTTAATCGAATCCCGATCTCCGAATATTATTGGATACTGCATATGTAAAGATAATAATAATAATAATAATAATAATAATAATAATAATAATAATAATAATAATAATAATAATAATAATAATAATAACAATAAAAACATGCGTGTTGTCAAGTGTGTTAAAACAAACCACGAAACGCATAGGGGAGAGCGGGGCAAAATGGCCCACCGGGGCAAAACGGGGTAATAAGACAAAACGCAATTCTCCAATAACGTTTGGATGGCGGCGATGGTGGTACGTGGGGCAAAACGGGTTTAAAAATCCAGATGTATCGTTGGGACAAAATGGGGCATCCAAAAATTATTGGAAAATTGGCACTTATAAAACTAACTAATAAATTGCGCGTTGGTTGGCTTGCGTGTTGAATCAACACACTTGCACTGCATCCTTCCTGCATTCTCTGTGCAACTTACTTTTTAGTGATTTGCTACAGAACACGCTTATTGGAATACACGTTATGTGCCTTTTTTTAAACGCTTTTACGGCTGAAAATTCACTTGGTGTACAAGTAAACGCTTGGTATACTAAACACTTAATAAAAGAAAACACTAGAAAAATAACACACTTTTATATGCGTTTGAATCAGTCGTAACATTGTGGATTCGGATATAACGTGGCTCGATCATGGACAGGGCGCCCAATATTTACAAGTGTCATATGTGCTATTTTTGAAGGTGCATCGGCTAGTAAGCTATTGAAACAAGTTGTTCAATACCACCGATTTGATGCGTCGTTTAAAGTGCCGTGCCATGAATATGGATGTGGAACAACGTTTACGAATTACATGGCTTTCGAAAGCATCCTCTCGTCGAACTTAACGAAGAAACTGCAGATATTCCTGATGCGGAGAAATATGACGAGATTGAGATGGAATGTAAATCATTGTAATTAATTTGTAAGAGGCTGTAATGAGCGATTACACATTTAAAAAAAAAGTACTGTTTTATTTAATGCACATTCTTTTAATATTTTTTTGTAACGAATACGCACTTTATGATGTGTTGGGCGAAGAGGGAGAGGGGGGGGACAGGTGAACACACGTAGAACCGTGTAAAAAGTAACCATATCCGTGAATGTGTTTACAATGTATTGAAACAATGCACAAGAGCAAGTGTTGAACCAACACGCTTGTTCTTAGAGTCTTCGAACTATGTAATCATTTTTCAGCCTGAGATTTCAGTCCGTCATTTTCTGCAATTATCTCCGCAATTTTGAACTACAAACGAAACCGGGTCTAAAATCAATGTAATATCACCTCCGAGAAGTATCATTCACGGGGCTTAACAATACACGTACTGCCGTGAAGTAAGTTTAAGAAAGGATTATACGTTTGAATTACGGTCGACTAGCTGAGTTTAAAAGAAGCAAAAAAAAAAAAAAAGAAGAAGGAAAAGAGATCCGATCCGCATACATAGGAATCCGTGGAAAATCGCCGGAAGACCGGTGGGGTTAATCCATGCAAATTGCACCGCGGAGGCGATCTCATACTGTCACGCGTTTCGAGAGAGAAGAGGGAGTTCCGCGGTGGGAGAAATAAAAAAAAAAATTCTCGAAAGACGGGATCTTCGTCTCGACCCCTCTCCCCCACAGGCGATTACGAGCACGCCACTATCTGTTACGATAGCCGAGAGCTACCGATTTCGACCTATCGTTCCGCCTTCCGCCCGTTTCCCCGGCGGATCGCCAGCAGTTTGAGATACATATGCACGTGCCGTATCGGCCCGTTGGGAGGACAACCATGAATCTTCGGTGCATAATTAACCGTAATGACGAGGGGGAAAGAGAGTCAAAGAGCATCGGCTCACTTCCGCCTTCGCTCGTCTCGACGAGAACCCAGACCTTCGTTGCTTTTGCACACACGGGCCAAACGTGCCATTACGATACGTCGTTACGAAACTCCTGCAGTACAACGTGCTTCTCTGTTTTGAAATATAACGCCCGCATTCACGCACGTAAATCAAAAGTACGCAAAAAAGAAATATATTTACTTGAGGCTTCTACGTGATCAATCACATAAAGAAGTGGCTCGAAGAATTCGGATAAGGCAAAAAAAGTTAAAGCTTTTTTAAAAGATCTTATAAAAAAACTCATGTGATTGATCGTTCATAATCGTCTTCCGCAGCTAAAAACATTTCTAGGGGCGAATATAAAAAGTCGTCGAAGATTCATTGATTTGAAAAATATTAATAGAAGGAATAGTTTGGGTCCGGATGAGCCATTTTTTTTTTTTGCAGTTTATTAAATGGTCGCGAACCGCCTCGTTAAAACTAACCGTGCGTATCTCACGCAGTGAATTTATCTCCGTTTATTTCTTAGATATGTAAATTTAGGAACGATTAGCTCTTTCGCCTCTTTCTCGGAAGAAGTTTGCTCGATAATAGCCTTACCACAATATTGCGAAATTCCGGATAGCCGATTCCGGAGTCGAAGTGAAGACGCTGATCTACGGTAGCTCTCTTGCGCGGCTCTTGCGGATAGAGGGCGTCGTCCTTGCCGTATTTGTTGACCAGATAGCCCGATATCGCGTGACTGTGAGAAAAAAACAATATATACATGCAAATATTCATTTGCAGTTTGAAACCCGCTGGCTTCGTTCTCGCATTTCGGGCTTGGTTATATCAATAATTTCTGTAAGCGAGCGAGGAGGCTATCTCGGCGTCCGGGAAACGATGTATCCGGACAGTGCGTGCTCTTTGTATACGCTGCGTGCAGAGATATTACTTCGTTTTTAACCCCTTATCATATCGCAGTAATTCCATATTCGGTTAACACTTTTGTACGCCCTTTTTGGAAAGTGTACACAATTTTTGATTGCGTCTTTTTACACCAAGCGAGGAGTTGGTAAAACATTGGTGAGAAATAATAGCTAGATGGTTCACAGAAAGCCAAAGACTTAAAAGAATTACGAAAGAAAAAAGCAATAGCTATGGTGATTTTTCTTAGATTGGTGGTTTTTACTATATCGTTCTCTCAGTGTAACTTTTTTGGGTATGTAAACGGGCTGACGCGTTATTACACTTGGTACTATCTGATAGGGGAGGGCAAAATGGGACAGTGGGGGAAAATGGGATAATGGGGCAAAATGCAATTTTCCAAAAATCCAGATGTATCGTTAGGAGAAAATGGGGCATCCGAAAATTATTGGAAAATTTAGTTTCGCCCCCACTGTCCCGTTTTGCCACTGTCCCATTTTGCCCCGCTCTCCGCTAAGGAAAAATATTGATGAGAATAATGGCTAGATGGCTCGCAGAAAGCTGAACTCGTAAAACGGGAAATATGAAAGAAACAAAAAAATTAGCTATGGCAATTTTTCTTAGATGGTAGTTTTCATTATATCGTTCTCTCAGTGTAACTTTATTGGATTTCTAGTCGGACTGACGCGTTATTACACTTGATACTCTCTGATAAGGCAGACGGGACGTCGTTACCTATCCCAGATGACGCAGTCGTTGTCCTCGAGCAGTGGAACGGTACCTTGCGGATTTTTCTGCAAAAAATTTTTTACAAAATCAAATGGCATTCCACTTATCCTTGCCACAATGATTGTCAAGACAAACGAGAAGATTTGCAATTCTTCTTCTTGCACGACTCAACCGATCGACTCGGTCTTTGCGATATTTAATAAGAACTTTATGTTTATTGTTTTTTCTTTTTACAATGACGTTTTTTGAAACATTGGAGAAGTCTTTGTAACGGTATTGACACTCGTTAGGGAAGGAAGCATCGGCAGTTTTTGCGACATTGTATGTAAAGCGCCACTGAAGACGCGCATGAATTTTTTATAAGACGTAATCGCCAAGTCGCGAAAGAAATTAATTGTTGGTTACAAAAATTGTAAAAACACGTTCGTTCGACCATTCGACATAGAGAACGAGCGAGCCGTCGTTGAGACGTGAAGAGGCGAAAATTCCATAAAATTTCTTAAACGTTGCCGCAAAAAAAAAAAAAAAAACGGAATTGGTCATTAGAAGGTCAATTTTCTAGGTAATTTTGACCTGTACCTCAATGTAAGAATCATCGCGATTCTCCCCTACTCCAAGATCCAGCTCCTTTTTCCTCAAGGAGACTCCGAGCAGACGCGCCGTCAGAAGAACGGACCTCACAGGAGGTGACAGATCCGACATGTACAAAAATGGCAACGATCTGACAGCCATATCTTAGACTTCACCAGGAAGAACGCGTAGAACGCGTCAAGATCGTCTGGCTGTGATAGCCGCCAACCCTCTTCTATCGTCTTTCCTTCCGTACAATTAATTCGTTCGCTGTCTCGCAGATTTGTTTTTTTTTTTACATTTTTTTTTCGTGAGTTCAGCAAATTGAACACTGATGTTGATTCCCATTCGACGAAAGAAGCGAACAAGTGAAAGAGCAGAATATTCGTAGGGAATGAACGAGAGGTCCTTAGAGAGATACATTTTTTTCAATACTATTGTTCATTATATTTTTTACTTAAAAAAAAGTAAACCCATTGTGTCCGCACTTGGGAATTTTTTACGTTGTCAGATCAACATGACGAGGAATCCATACGGGAGGATTTGCAACAATTTTGATTCTCGGTCTTAAAATGGTTTCTTTACTTTTATCCTGCTTAGCGATTATTGCAAGTTAAAAGAAATCCCTCTGCAGCAAAGAAATTCTAATTATTGAAAAACGGAATCTCAAAGAAATCTTTAGCAATGATTTATCTATAAATATTAAAAAATTGCAATTTAGCAGGAAGCTGTCTGAGGAAAGGCTTAAATACAAATGAGAGCATGAAAGTCGTAACGGTAATGAATATCATAATTCTGAAACGATCGTCGAGCGTTATTCGCAGCCGCGAAATAGCAAGTGCATATCAAGACTTCGGGGTTCCGAGCTCTCGTGAAGCTGATAGCCGAGAATCTCCTGTAAAATATTGGATAGTTTTGTTATTTTTATGGAAAAACTCGAAGTAAGTCGAGGAATTCCGTCGTAGGGCGAGGTATGAGAAACGTACGCGTTGTTATCCGTTCGCCTATCGTGGTCCATAAAGCCACGGAAGATCGCGTCGTAACTTCGTGCGCTAACCTGGCTCGTATAATGTCAGCTTCCTCTCTATTTCCTTCGCCCTCGGTATCATCCATCTTGCTCTTCCTCCGCGAGCTCGATGTGCGCTCCATCCTTTAACCCCTTCGCCTTCGAACCGCACTGCTTCGCGTTTAATTGAATCACCGGTCGTTCACTCAAATAGGAAATTCACGGAGCTCGTGATAATTCATCCGAACTCATAGCGCGGGTCGTGTTGCCCGTTGCATCTCTCGCTCGTATGGGGGCGTGGGGCAAAACGGAACAGCGCCCTCCTTTAATTTTTTATGCCCCGGGTTAAAATTTTTTAATGGTCCATTTTGCCCCAGGCTGCAATTTTGTCCCGCTCAACTGCCGCATCTTCCTGAAACATTCTCGTTGCCCAAATTAAATTATAACTAAAGTGATAGTGAAACGTTTTATTTTTTAAAAATTGTTTTTAGATCTAGAAAAGATGTTTTTCGCGCTTAAAGTTTAAGACGTTGCTCGCTTGATGGGTGGTTAACCCTAAATGCGGTCGTTTACTCAAATTGGAATTTCACCGAGCTCGCGATAATTCATCGGATCTCATAGCGCGGGTCGTGTTCCCCGTTGCATTCCTCGCTCGTATGCGGGAGCGGGGCAAAATGGAACCGTGCTGACCTTTATTTATTTTTTTTTTTACGTTACAGAAAAAATCTGAAAAATAGTCCGTTTTGCCCCGGGGTATAATTTTGTCCCGCTCGACCCTACATACAGCCTGTTAAGACGATGGCGCATCTTGCTGAAACATTCTTACAGCGCAAAGTAGCGCAAATTGTTTTTTCTTTTCTTTAGATTAAAAAAGATAGTTTTCGGGCTTACAATAAATAATCGACGTTGTTTCCTTGAACCTATATAAACCCTACATACAGCCGGTTAAGATTATGGTTCATCTTGGTGAAACATTCTTAAGACCCGAGCTATAGCTCAGATTAAATTATGACTAAAGTGATAATGAGGCTTTTCTATTTTTATGTTTAAAAAATACATATTTTGTGTTTAAAATTAATAATCGCCGCTGCTCGCCTGAGCAGCACTTAACCTTAGAACACCGCACATGAGTCCGGTGAATTCGTTTCAATCTCGCTTTTTGTTTTAGACATCGTCAAATTTTAATGGTATCTGAAATAGTACATTACTCCACTAGGGCGAAAAACGTTTTTCTAACTAGTGTTGTAATCGCACGAGTTAGAAAAAATGTTTCGCACGATGGATGTACGAAATTTTTCATCACAAGGTGATGAAATCACCTTCGATCGTCGAGAGATTTGATAGTGGTAGAAGTCGTAGTGAATTTATTGACTGTGGATGACATTGATCAGTTTCGATACATAACAGACTTAAATTACATATATGTTGCCAATTAGCCGTCGACCGAAGTCCTTCAGCAATAGAGATTTGATTATTTTTTAGAATTTATAGTTTGCCCTTTGAGCTAATAAGCATTGTGATGGCCTCGTGGAACTGCGTGCAGCCTGGAGTGTTGACTTCAGCGTATCCCGGCAAATTGTCCTCGCAACGTTTCAGCCAAGCTTTGATGTTGGGAAAATTATCGATTGGATGAACGCACTGGTAATTGCGAGAAAAAAAAATTATTATTATCATCAGTCATTGTTTTCTTATTGTTGGAGGCGATAGTAGATCAGACGTATCGCTAAAAAAATTCGCCTAACCAGTATACTCGATAACGAAGAGACGCAGCTGATGTCGGCGATGGTGTAAGAATCACCGAACAGCCACTGTTTACCCTCCAAAAATCTCTCCAAATGCTCGTAAGCCTCCTCGAGCAATTGTATTTTCTCCGCTGAGACCTCAGACGTCTTTCTCATGAATAACGGTAACTGCGGAAAATAAAAATCAGTGTCAAAAGGAAATCGATGATTAATAAAAAAATAAAAAATATAGAGTTTCGCTCCTAATAAATGCCTTCACTTTTAGAGCTCGTAGTGTGAATGAAAAGATGACAATTTTATTGAGGCCAATAATCAGCAACACTTAATTTAAAATATATATATATAATATTGTATAAAATGTATATAATACAACAAATAGAAACATAAAAAATGAATCTCAAATGAAAAAGCGTCTTTGGTAACCGCAATGACTTGCGTAATTGAGAATGACTAACTTTATTTTAAAAAATTGCGATTTTATTGAGGCAAGTTCGAATCAAAATTTTGTCTTAAGGAGGGAGTCTCGTTGCGCGCTGACTTCGCATAAGTTCGACAACAATAAGAGAAAATTGCAAGTGCTTCTTGATGGTGTAAAAATGTAAAAAAAATTATGTATACTAAAGGTACTGAGAAGATTAATTTTGCATCATAATAATAATTGCAAAATGTAATAATTGGTTAACAAATTACCCGGCAACAAAACATTTTTTTTTATATGAAAATGATTCGTTTATTTTTCTGAATACATATGAATTTTTTCAGATTTTTAAGTAATCGTTGATTTTTTTTTTTTATAGAACAAAAATCAACGATTACTTAAAAATCTGAAAAAATTCATACGTAATAATATAATAAAAAAAGAATAGAAACATAAACAAAAATCTCAAATGAAAAAGTGTATTTGTTAACAGCAGTGGTTTGATAATGACTTGCAGTAATTCGCAATGACTATAACCTTATTTTAAAAAATCATAAATATAATATTATGACAATGCAATATATTTATCGTGACTCACGGCAATGGATCGCAGGCGAGGGAACAGAACGCCACCTTCGAAGTAAAGATACTGGTTAACGAGAGCCCGCCGGTGTAGATCCTTCGGGTAGAGTGTATCGTCTTTAGCATACTTGTCGACCAAGTAGCACATAATTGCGTGACTGGAAAAAAACGGCAAGGTTACGTGTATCTTCGTTGCGTAACTTGGCTAATAGTCTTATCACATCGCCCGACTAAAATCAGAAGGGCGTACCGTTCATGCTTGTAACGCAACGAATACGTCCTTCTGATTTTGCTCATCGTTACATTGTTTTTGTAATATTTTGATTTTTTAATTTTTTTTTTCTAATTTATTCAAATTTTTATTTTTGTTCTTATTACCTGTCCCAAATGGCAACTCCATTGTCATCAAGGGTCGGCACCGTGTGTTGCGGATTTAACTGCCGAGGACATGAGATTTTTTTAGAATTCGCCTCTTGGCGAAAATTCTATATGGGCATTTTTTATAATAATGGAGCATGTGTCTACCTTTAGAAATTCTGTGGTAAGATGCTCGCCAGCGAGCAAATCAATGTGTCGGACATCGACATCGAGTCCTATTGCTGCCGCTGCGAGCATAACCGCTCGGCTCGGTGGACTCGCATCGGTGTGATAAACAATCGGACGTGGCATTTTTCCCCTAAAAAAAAATTGGTCATCCAACTTTTTACGATTTTTTTTCTTAAATTTTCTTTGTAATACTCCCATCAGCCCTGTTCTATAATTGCGAATATATAGTAAGTGAGAATTTTGTGCAATTTATAAGCAACGAATCTCGTATCCTTTTTTTATGCTTAGAAATTGCTAAAATTCACACTGGTAGATACAGCAATACCAGTGTGAATGTTGTGCAATTTATAAGCGACGAATCTTTCTCTCACATTGTTCACTGGACAACGGTTTTCCCATTGTCTCTGTACTTGGTCCCTGCCCGTTATTAACAAAATGAATAAATAAAGAAATGAATAAGAAACTAAACGCGGAGTCTCGTTTTCGAATATCCGTACACCTGCAGCCGGCATACAGTGTTTTTATTGCAAGGTTGCGGATAAAATGTTTCGATATAGTCGAAAGTTATAAAAAATCTCTCGCTGTACTATTTTTTTAAAAATGCATAATTTTTACATGCACCAATTACTACTCACGAGAACTGGCGAATTTGCGATGAGAAGCTCCCAGCTACGTTGAGGGTTTGCGAAACAATGGGCGAGCTGCCGTCGACAGATCGTGAGCGATTGTTGCCCGCCCATGTGGTTGGCTGGAGTCTGATTATCGCTCGGATCCCATGTGGCAAATAAAAGCCGGCTCGGATACAAGATAACTGCACCATTATTTTATATGAAACCCACTCTATCAACGAAAGTACCTAAACTGAGCGAAAACGCTGAAACATTAAGAATAAAATAAGAAAAAATAAAAATAAAAATGCAGACTAAAAGCGATGATAAGAACCGTTCAGTTTTGTCGTGCATCGGGTTCGTTTAATGCTGAATCATGTTCTTTCTGGGAGACGCAAGAGCATAATGTAGACGCTACATTTACAGCAGCCGAGCACTTATCCGTTCCCTTGATATCCAACTTTTTCGTTCCTGCAATCGCTACCAGATGTCGCCCGCGCGCGCGTCCGATCCAGCTTTGCAACGACACATTTACCGACAATATTAAATATCAGGCCGAAAGAATAATTGACTGGAAATCAGTAAGATTTCTTTTTTTTCCGTTACCAGAATTTCACACTTGCGTTTTAATGGAATCGACATGTTTTTCGTCGCTTGTCGTCGAGGTGGCGATGATTTATCAATGTTCCACTCGAAGGACAACAGCAGGTTGGTTTCTGCGAAGAGCATTTAGCCTTTAAAGATTTGAGATCTACGGCGCATGCGCACGAGGATATTTTTAATCGAATTCGAGTCGACAAGTTTTTGATCCCTTGTTGTCGAGGTGGCGGTGATTTATCAAAGTTTCACTCGAAGGACAACAGCAGGTTGGTTTCTGCGAGGAGCATTTAGAATTTTAAAGATTTGAGATCTACGGCGCATGCGCACGAGGATATCTTTAATCGAATTCGAGTCGTCACGTTTTTCATCCCTTGTCGTCGAGGTGGCGATGATTTATCAAAGTTTCACTCGAAGAGCAACAGCAGGTTGGTTTCCGCGAAGAGCATTTAGAATTTAAACGTTTTGAGATCTATGACGCATGCGCATGAGGATTTTATTTTTTCAAGGAACTCCTCTCGCACGTTTTTCGTCTTCTATCGTCGAGATAGGAATGATTTATCGAAACTACACTCGTGGAGCAGCAGCGTCGTATTAGTACTCTTACGGGACTTTACTGGCCTTTCTCTTGCTTGCACGCTGCCATTGGGTATTTTCGCATGTCGACGGAACACGAGTCAACGCCAGTTTCCGACGCGCCTCGCACGAGCTCTCACCAGATTAAGCACGCTTGTGTTATTCCCTTGCAAAATAAATACTGTTTGATCAACTTTTTCTTTTCCTTGTTGATTACCGAATATTGCACAATTTTTTACAAATCTATTGCCTAAGTAACGCGAAATATCTGTTTTACTGTCGGAATTGTGTATCAAATAAATAAATTCAAATAAATTCAGTGACGACAAAAAAAAGAAATCACGAAAATATATTCTGGTGACGAGTTTGTGCTATCAATAAAAAAAACAATCAGTTCCGTTTCGATAAGCAAGACGGAAGTATGGCTTGTCCTTTGGGAAATGGAATGTAAGTTGGTTACAAAAAAAATGTATTGAATGTTATTTTATTAAATATGCGCTATTACATAATTAAACTTAGATTCCAATTTTCCGAAGAGCCGTACGGTGCATAGCTGAAAAATAACGAAGCGCAGTTTTTTTTCATAATCTCAAGGTCATTGTGGAAAAAATATTGTTGCGGTTTAAGGTTCAAGGCATTTATTTATAATCGTGCAATTGTTATATAAAAAAGCGTCTCAACGTCGAAAATACAAGAACAGTCGTTGTTGATTAAAAACGATAATCTCCTGACCCGTCTTCGGATAATTTCGTAATCAGCATCTCGTTGCTCTTACGAAACTTCAGCTGACCGGTCAGTGGCGAGTGATTAAAAAGAAAAACATAAACAAAAAAGTTTTCCATCGTCACCGTTGTCACGTGTTGCGATAATTTTGATTTTTTTTTCATTCTCAGATTTATAAGTTTTGACGAATCTTGAACCCCTTATTCTTTGTTAACAGTGTGGAACAATTACAGGGCAAATACATATTTTCAATCTTTCAAATCTTACGAAATGTTTCCAAAATATACAGTATTTTTGAAACATAGTGATACAATATTTTGAAATATTTTTAATGTCATGTTTCACCGAAATGTTTCGACTAGTGTTCCGTGTTTATGCGGATGTGTCACATATGCAATTTAACATTAAAAACAAACATTAAAACAAAAATAGAAACATAAAAAAAAAACACTGCAATGTAAAATTTATGAGCGGAAAAAAATTTACGAAATCTTTTTAAAACATTTCACAAATATTTTTTGATATTCATAAGATATTTTCAATATTTCGAAAAGAAATATTGGGACCTTTCAAAAATATTTCCGTGCTATGTGATAAATGGAATTAAAGGAAAAATTTTATGGGCCTTTTGTCTTTTACACAAAGCACGACCCTTCTCGTCTACTCCTTTTTTTATAATTGAGTCCGTAGCAACGATTTTTCGTTGTCTCGATCGCGCTCGTCCTCGATCCACCCCATTCCTCTGCCGCTCTCACTCGCATACTCATGTCCAATATTCCTCAATAGCGAGGACACTAGTCAGGACGGCGATCAGCTAACCGAAGGTCCAAATGCCGGACTCCTCTACGGTGAATATTTGTCCCTCGACAAAATTCTCTCCGCTCAGAGGCTACTCAGCGCCGAGTACGATAAGGAAGTTCACGATGAGCATCTCTTTATTATCACTCATCAAGGTACATGAAAAAAAAAAAATGAGAAAAAAAATATAGATTTGAGAAAAATTTTGTCAAATATGAATGGGAAGAAAATTAAAAATTTACAGCGTACGAGCTATGGTTCAAGCAAATTATTTACGAACTCGACTCCGTCAGGGGTTTGTTCAATACGGAAGTCGAGGACTACAACAGATCGGACTCCGGAAGTGACGGCGCATCCTACAGTAAGGAACCGATTACCTGTCAGCGTCTCGACGAGTCGAGGACACTCGAGATCCTCAAGAGGCTCAATCGTATCGTCCTCATACTCAAAGTAGGTAAAAAATTACAAAAACAAGATATAAAAAATGTACCCTAAAAAAAAATTCCATCACTTTTTCATACGAAAAAGTCGCCCCATTGACATTATAAGAATATGTACTCTTATTTATAAATGTATACTTTTATTAACGATTTATAAGTAATAGACACGATAAAATTATGGGTTGAATCGTCACATAAAAAATAATTTTGAAAAAATATAATTGAAGTGAATTGAATTCATTTTGCTCACGCATGCCCGGAGTTTCGGTGTGTTTTGGTGAAAACAAAGAATTACAAGATTTTAATGGAAACGTCTTCAGAATGTTCGAAAACATGGAAAAATCACATTCAGAAAAATAATGTCCGGATATATGTGTGTGTGTGTGTGTGTGTGAGACTCAGCCGTGAAAAATTCAAACCGCTAAACCTTGAGAATGATCGACTGAAATTTCACACACAGTCGGTGTGGTTAATAGTCAATGTTTCTTCGAAATTTTATTAAAAAATGTTCAGTTCTTTTTTTTGTACGCAACGATTTTGACATTGAAAAAAGTTGAACATTGAGTCTTCATATCGCTTCTTAATAAAAGTTGAAAATAAAAATTTCCATACCGCTTCCTCATAAAAGCTGAAAATCGAAATTTTCATAACACTTTCTCATAAAAGTTTAAAATTCTAATTTTCATATCGCTTTCTCATAATGTTCCATTATTCGCGAATCCTCCTCTATAAGTAAGCCAAAAATACAGAAAACGCTTTCTCGTAGAAGAAGCTTAGCGCATAAAGGAACATTATGCGAAAGCGATATGAACATTGCAATTTTCAACCTTTTTTTCAGTTTGCATTTTCTCTGTACTAAGATAATGGGTCACATGACGTAGACTTCCGGCTTAGCCGACTGCCAATAGTACAAATTTCATTGCTCCGTTAAACCATGAATGACAATGACAGTGATAAAGCGCTGAAGGGTGAACGAACCCCGGCTATAACAAGCCAATTAGCAAAGCGTTGCGTTGGTTCGTGTGTACGCGCGGAAGATAATGCGCAAGGGTGAAGCGCCGTCCGTCATTCCGTCGGGGGTGTTGCGTTACTGTCGGGGTAGTAATTCGATTTGTTAAAGTCCGGTTTCGTCTCGCCGAGAGGAGCGACCAGCGTGGATCCGCGATTTCGCAAAGAAGATCTCCCGCGACTCTCCGATGTTATTCGAGAGATCGCGTTGGATCTCGATTACTCGTACAGTTGGGTCAAGGACTCGTATCGATAGTAGTTTCGCGTGAAAATCGCCAATCGTGTTATACTTAAAATTAATAACAATAATAATAATCACAATCAATTTATGAAAAAGCAAAATTATAAAAATTAATTACTATAATAATAATAATTATACCGACAGCGGTGGATGCGCGGTTGGCGGCCGACTCTGGTGGTCCCCCAAGTCAAGCTGATTCGTTCGCGGTCAGTACTTGGATGGGTGACCGCTTAGCGGTGCGCTAGCTGGCGCATCGAACGTTGAGCGGGAGGCGCTTTCTTCTGAGACTTTGGTGTTTCTGCACTTGACTCAAGTGCAAAAATACCAGTGGCTCGCTCGAATTGGGCCGTCTGTATCGGCACGGGTTTTCCGTATTTCCCCGTGTCCTCGGCAAATGCGGTACAGTGTAGCTAAGTCGGCTACGGACGCACTGGAAGTTAGGAAGCTTAGTTGAGTGCGGGTAGGGTGTGATAGGGGGGAATCGGGCTGGGGTCCCGTAAAAACCCGACAGGGTATACGGTGGAAAAATGGAACAAATAATAATAATTATAAGTACTATTATTATTATTATTTATAAGAGTATCGATGATCTGACGTCAGTAGGGCATATAGGCATTTAAGCCATCGATATAATCATCAACTATAATCATTTATTATTATTATTTATTTACAAATTTATAAAGATTGACAAAAATATAAATAATTTTCTTTTCTCCTCGCCATTTATTCTTGACATTCGGGTATTTCAGAAAATAATTTTCCGCAATCGCGAGAGGGAAACTCGCACCTTGTGGGAACCCGACCGTACAAATAGAGTATCGAGGTAGGCAAGGGTGTAAATTTAAAAAAAAAAATCAAAATCGATTCATCAAAAAAAAAAAAAATTATAATAATTAATTTATATAATAGTAATAATAACTATTATTAATATTAATAATATCGAGTCTGACGTCAGTAGGGCATATAGACGATGTTTGAACTAATCCATCGTATAATGATTAACCACAATAATTTATTATCGTTAGTATTTATTCATAAATTTATAAAAGTTAAGAAAGACAAAAATAATTGTCTTTTCTCCTCTCCATTTATTCCTCATCTTCGCGTGTCATAGAAAATAGTTTCCCGCCGTCGCGAGCGGGGCGACTCGCCACTTGTGGGAACCCAACGGTACAAATAGAGTACCGAGCTAGGATGTAAATTGATATGACCGAACGATATGCGATACGAGTTGGCCAAGTCGAGCGAATGACACACGCCCCGTGTATCTGCGGATACGCGGGGGGCGATCTCGTTAGGCAACGAGATCCCCCCCCGGATTGACGCCCTTTCGATACCGCAATATCCACCGTAGCAGGTGCGGTTGAAAAGACGACGAGTTCGAAGACTCGGGAAATTCTCTTCGTACGCCACTACGTCATTCGAGACCTGTGCCGCGATATCCGACTTCAAAACATATTGCCGTGGGAATATTATACAGCTGACGTATAGCGGAAAAAAATAAAGTATTAAAATATTATATCGTATGATGAAACTACGCTAGATATATTATACACCTTCTAGATATATTATACACCTTCTGGTATATTTATATATATCGTATGTATCGATGGATATTAGTCGGCCGTTTCGTTTTTGCGGCTGACCAGAACGATCATCGAGCTATCTTAGTATTGCAAAAAAAAAAAAATACTTCAAGGCGAAATATCCGGGGTAAAAAATATTGAACGCTGTTGCTCCGATGGTGTCTCGCTTTATATTGCGGCGTTCAATGAACGCCGAGGCGCAACCATAGAAATACAAACGGTGTGCCCTCCGGCCGCTCGAGGCAACCTAACACTCGGGAAACTGTCCATTATGATCTGGTCGAGCCGGAAGCGGATAATCGATTTTATTTATTTTTTACATATTAATTTATCTTATAGGAGGGGCACGCAGATTTACTCGGTATATAATTGTATTATTTACCGAAGGGTGAGCTTTTTCCGAGGGTAAAACGGTTGGTTGACTCGTAACCGGTCGATTGATAAATCATGGCAAAATAGGCGAGAGTAAAAAAGGGTACTCTTTTGCGGAGTTTGGCAAAATACTAGAAAATACAAAATACTTTTTGCTCTTAAAATACATTGATAAGAAGTTCGTTTCGATACTTCCTAAAATACGTCGTAAAAATCAATGAAATTTGAATTTATTTTTTTCACACTTGGCATTAAATGTTCTTTTCAAATTCGCAATTTGTCATTATTTTCTACCCAAACTTTTGTTCGTAGTTTGACATCTGATATGTTTTAACATCTGACACTTTTCGATATTTGCCATTCAACATGCTGTTTGCATTGCAAATTTAAGATTTTATTACATTTCGAAACTTAAAGTTTAATTCACATTTGGTATTTAGCATTCGGTATCTGAAATTTTCTATTTTTTAATCTTTACCTAACGATTTGACTATGTATTTGCAATTTCGCATGAAAGTTTGGCATTATTCAGGACTGTACATTTTACAATCAAATTGCTCAAAAATGTTACATAAAATTTGTATTTCTTTCTCTTAACATCTTCCAAGTATTCTGGCTCCGGATATTCGCACAATCATTCTTAAAATTCAAATCTGGAAGTCTCAGCAAAAATATTTTGTTTATACTTAGTTTGCCCAAAAAGTACTTAGTTTAAAATACCGCCCAAAACTGCTCTTTCGCGCAAAATCCATTTTGTCCCAGTCTCGTCTACGCTTCAACTGCAATAAATATAGAACAGCGCTCTTTTTTGTCTTTCCGTCTCGTAGCTTCTTGTGGATCAAGTGGACATCCTGGAAACGATGACTCCGCTCGATTTCATGGCCTTCAGGGATTACCTTTGTCCAGCTTCGGGGTTTCAGTCGCTGCAGTTTCGTCTACTGGAGAACAAACTCGGCATTAAGCAGGAGCATCGGGTACGTTACAATCAATGTTACACGAGAGTTTTCGGACGGGATCCCAAAGCGGTGGAGGCGATAAGACGTTCGGAGGAAGAACCGAGCCTCAGCTGTCTGGTCCAAGCGTGGCTCGCCAGGACGCCGGGCATCGACGAGAGCAGCTTCGACTTCTGGGGCAAATACAAAAGGTCCGTCGATCACATGCTCGCCGAACAGGAAGAAGCGGCTCGGGTAAAAACAATTTTTTTTTCTCAAAAAAAAAAAAAAAATGTTTAAAATAAAAAGATTTCAGATTAATGAAAAAGTTCATTATTCGCATTATAACGTACTTTTATCTGTTAAACAAGTAATTCGCTTGTGAATTCTGTAATTTATCTGTGACTCGTGATAATTAGTGAGGAGCTGCAGTTTTAGCGTTTTATTTATCTGCCAAAATAATAATAATAATAACAATGATGAATTTCAGAAAGTCCCAAAAGAACAATTGCGCAAATACATGTTGGCGAACGTGGCGTCGCGCCGGGCAATGTTCGACACGATATTCAACGAGTCGCACCACAAAGCTCTGGTATCAAGGGGCGAGAGAAGATTCACCCACGCGGCCCTTCAGGGAGCCGTTATGATAACGCTCTACCGTGACGAGCCGCGTTTCAGTCAGCCGCATCAGATTCTCACCGCTCTAATGGACATCGACTCTCTGATCACCAAATGGAGGTGTAAGAGACAGATGCGACCTTCCTGAACGCCGGAGAATATATATATATATATATATATATTTTCCTTAGTTTTTGAGAAACTGACAATGACAGTGAAACGTCGATACTTTTTCAGATAATCACGTTATAATGGTGCAGAGGATGATCGGCTCGCAGCAGCTCGGTACCGGCGGCTCTTCCGGTTACCACTATCTGAAGTCGACGCTGAGGTAAAAAAAGAATCTAAGTTAAAGGTTCCAATGCGCGGTGAGTCAAGAGCATCCTCAGATTCCAGCAGTTATTTATTGGTCGGGAAATAATTTTTTGTCGTAATAACTGGAAGCAATGTCGAGCCGATAGTTTCTATTTTGGAAAACACACCGACAAATTACAGAAAGATACACATGGGTGTGGGGCAAAACGGACGATTTTTACCAATTTTTATGGTGCGACAAAAAAACAAACTCTCATGGTCCATTATGCCCACCCTCCTGTTTCTATTGGATTTCATCGATAAGCCGGGAAGTTTTATCAATTCGTTTTTTTTATTCCACAGCGATCGTTACAAAGTTTTCCTGGATCTGTTCAACCTCTCGACATTTCTCATACCGAGAAACCTCATACCACCGTTGACGAAACAAATGAAGAGAAAATTGACAGTTGTTTGGGGATGCTGGAGCACCGAGGATGAGACGCTCGAGTTGAACAACTCGGAAAGTTCGGTCGAAGGTTCGCTGTGAGCTCGACAATGGATAGTCTTTTCGTTAAAAATAATTTAAAAAAACATCAAACCAATCTCCGAGAATACGTGGACAATCGACGGGGCATTTTAATCTACTTATATAGAAACAAACAAAAAATCAGATCGTCTTGACTATATTCTTTTATTAAAATTATATAATGTTTCGACATTGAACACGTAAAAAATACACACTAGTACGTATAAATATATACGATAAGGCACATCTTTGTTTTCGTTTGTACAACGTCATGGGCGTTCTTCGAACGATTTGCGAACGCAATATTTAAAGCGTTTTTTGTTATCGTTGAGCTTTTTTTAACAACCGTTCGCAGTTATAACAGTAAAATAACAGGACTCTTATCGTCAATCAATTTTTTGTTCTATTTACATGACTCACTATTCATTTCCATCGTTTCTGTCGGTCCTTGAAAGTCCTTCAATTGTATTTCGACCTTGTACAAGACACCACGATTTCGTCCCTAAAAATTTGTCTCCTTGGAGGATTTATGTCACTTCATTTGTCACGCCGATTTGGCCTTTTAATTTTGTTCATTCGATTTACGTCACTTATAGTCGACATCAACCGAGGACACCTGGTTAGCGATACCTGCAAGAAGTTCCAAGGCGTTAGATGTGCATTCGTTACATCGAGAAGCGCTTCCCACGAAAGCCCAAAAGCGACTTAGTTCTTTTCTGTTATTGTGGGTCTCCCATGAATCTAATAATAAATAATAATGAATAATAATAAATAATAATATATCATAATAAATAATAACAAATCATAATAAATAATAATAAATAATCATAAATAATAAACTACGGTTGCTTTTCAGATGCATCTGTCGGTGGCAAGATAACAGAAAGCAACTGACAATTGCAACCAAAGTCCTTAATTTCAACCCGAAAAATAACTTCAGGCCGAAAAGCAACCAAAAAGCAACTGTGACGCATCGGAAACCATTCGGTGGTTGCTCGCATGCGCTAGGGAATTGTACCACAGTTCGCTGGGTGAACTTACCGCACATGTTGCTACCGATCGCGATGTAGAGGTAGCCCTTGTTCCCGAACAGAGTGCCCCACGAGTTTCGCACGATGTAGTAAGGTATAGCCGCCGTTTTATCGTAACCGACAATCTGAACCGCATGGTTCAAACTCTCGAAGGCTCCGTCGCAGTGAAATTGTATTATACCGCCCAAATAATTTTGCCAGGATAGAGCGTTGACAGCCGCGGCCACGGGTCCGTGATTCGCTAATGACGCGAGCAGCTCGTCCTCCGCGCCGACGAAACTGCGGAAAAATCGTTGTTGAGTGCATGTGCAATATATCGAGGTCGATAATAAAAATGCCAAATTACAGATGTGAAATAACTATCAAATTCTGACATACAATCCTGAATAATGCCAGATTTGCATGAGAAGCTGAAAATACAAATTCAAATCGTAAGATATAGATTTTAAAAAAAGAAAATTTCTTATTTCGAATGCTTATTTCGAAATGTCAAGTAAATTTTAAAGGTAGAAAAAAATCTTAAGTTTGCGATGCAAACAACATATTGAATGGCAAATATGAAGTGCATGTGCAATACCGCGGTCGGTAATCAAAACTGTAATCAACCTTTCTCACGGATTTTCGCATGTACGATTGCAAGAAAAGTCTCATCGAGAACGGATATCATCTCGGCGTTCGATGAGACTTTTCTTTTGACCATACATGCGGGAACCCGTTAGAAAAGTTGATTACAATTTTCGATACCGACTGAGCCCGAATGAGTAAAAGAGAGATTGTTGCATTTTTAGAATCAATGCCATGTAAAAATGGTTGACATTTTAGGGTAAAAGCGAAGTGTCAACGCACGCGGTATTGAATTCTTCATCCGCTAATACTTTACTTTTTGGCGAAATTTCTACCATCTCCGGATGCCATTTATTACAGTTTTTGTTACTGACTCAGTCTGTGTCACCCTGCCGTAGGTTGCAACAAAAAAACTGCCGTTTTGAGACCGCAGAACGCTGAGGAAAAAGAAAATTATCAACCACGAGGAGAGTTTTATATAAAATTCAGACATTCCCTGAAATTTTCTAGGAGAAAGATTTTACGTATATTTTGTATGAGAAAATCAGCGAAAATTTTACTTTTTCAGAAAATGGTTTCTAAACACAACAGAAAAACAGGCTTAGAATCTCAACAAAAGTTTATCGTTTTTCAACGAAGTTGACAAGGAAAATCAGGGATTTTCAGAAGAATCAGGAATATTTTTTAAAACTTTCGACTTTTTCTGGAAAGTGCGAAAGCTTTGAGAAATTCAGAGGACTTTTTAGAAAAATTCCTGATAAAATGTCAGACATATTCAGAGAAATATTTTTGTCAGGGACGGAGAATATCGAAAGGCAGAGTGGAAGATGACATAGCCGTAGCGCAATAACGTCGGGCACATCGAGGCTAATGCTGCGACGGGGATTAAATGAATGTTAACCAATAGCTTTACGTAACGAACGAGGAGTGCGTAAGACAGATCATTGTGGAAGGACAATATTTTTATCTGATGCGTTTGCATGTGTGCGCGGGTACCTGAAAGACACGCGATGCTGATCGAATTCCTCGCGTCTCATCCCCCCACGACGCGGATAAATATGATTACCGCGCTGGTACATACGGTACGCGTAGCTATCAACGTAGGTATTAGAGTCTATGCGTATGCTATACTGGACATTGGATCTATACATAGTTTAATATAGTATATTACCTGTCGCATGTGAAATCGCTCACGTGTAAATTCGAAGTTTTAGTTCTGAAAACATAGATTACAGCCATTAATTAATAAAGAAAGATTACTATATTACTATATTATTGAAAATAATGTACGAAAGTACGAGGTAAAAAATGAAATGGTAAAAATTGATTAATATCGGGGTCAGTAAAATTCCAACCATTCTTCTTTAACTATATGCATAGCTGCAGCTTAAAAGCTCTTATAGACTCGAGCTTTTTATCTCTACTAATCGAGTTTTTTTCTCGATTAGTAGAGCATTAGTAGAGCTATTCATCGTAAAAGAAGTTTATCCTCCAATACTATTTTTCTCAAGAAATATGCTATATCGAAGAATCAAAATCATGTATTTTAAAAAAATTCTTACTTGTCTAATTTACACGCGGCCGATTGGCCGGTAATCGGATACTCTTTTTCCGGGAGTATGGATATTTTTTTATTGACGAGCCAGGTGAGAAGGCTGCAGATGTCACCGCCCTCGCACCCGAAATTTCCATTGCCCGCGCAGTCGATCATCTGGAATTTATTTAAGATACATCAGCGCAGAACTGAGCAATATTTTTGATACATGATAAATTGTAGGTATCTTAAATACGTATTTTAAATAATCAAATATTTCTTCGGTATTTAAAATAGTTTTTGGTCCAATTAAGTATGAAATACAAAATATTTTTACACCCACCTCCACATTTGAATTTTAAAAATGATTGTGGGAATATTCGGAGCCAAAATACTTAGAAGTGGTTAACAGAAAGGAATAAAAATGTCATATAACATTTTTGACAATGTCATTGCAAAATTCCAAATTACAACAATACTTTGATGTCAAGTATGAAGAAAAATGTGAAAACTGCAATTTAATTAGAAACAATAAAATTAAAATTTCATTGACTTTTACGGCGTACTTTAGGAAGTACTTAAACGAAGTACTTATCAATGGATTCTAAGTATAAAAAGTGTTTTTTATTCAAAATACATATAGTATTTTATATTTTGTATTTTCAGTATTTTCCAGTACTTTGCCCAAATCTGCATCAGCGTTAAATCGTTTTTGTTGTAATTTTTTTTTACCCGACATTTACGAACCAACCTGTTGGACACTGAAGGATTTGAGGGTACCATTTTTAATAGCGACCATGGATTCCACACACTCGACAGAACTGTAAGCCCAGCAAGCGCCACACGAGCCTTGACTTCGAATCGGTGTAACAGCTCCCTTGGTTCTCCAATCGAATTTCGGGGGAATCCCCACCGCTCTCTTCAATCGACTCTTCAACCGATTTCTATCGCCGTGCGAACGATGATCTCGGTGATGAGTGTCGTTTAAGTGTCTCTGGCCCCGCGTCGATAAGTCCGGACGGAGAGTCAAACTGAGAAATTCCTCTTCCGACAAGTCGGAAAATTCCGTTGTACCGTAAATCGCACTGTCCTCAGAATTGCGCAATTTATTCATCCTCTCAATGTGCCGAAGCGATCTCTGCAAATAATAAAAAATTCGATTTTACGTCACTCGACGGTAGGGCAATTAGCTAGCCTTAGAAAATACTACCACTTGTTTCTTCGTTGAATTAAAAGTAAATTGAAACTGCTTTTCATTAGAGAACATTTAAATTATTATCGATAAAATTTCGTTGAAAATTGTCTTGCGTTCGCGAATTTTATCATTTATTTTTTATTTTATTATTGTAATAATAAAACATCGTTTTTAAGTAACTCGACCCAGAGATGGGTAAAATACTAGAAAATACTGAAACTGCAAAATACTTTTTGTACTTAAAATACATTGATAAGTACTTCGTTTGAGTGCTTGCTAAAATACGTCGTAAAAGTCAATGAAAATTCAATTTCATTTCATAAAATTTCGTTCAAAATTATTTGTTCTGTGTTCGCGAGTTTCATGACTTGCAGTTTATTTTATTGTTATAATAACAAAACATCGATTTTACGTAACCCGTAGGTACGCAATTCATTTAAATTACTGTGAGCGCAAAAGAGTTGCCGACTTGCGTTAGATAACGCTACCACTTGTTTTTCCATTGCATTAAAACTACATGGAAAGTGTTTTTCACGAGAGAAATTAAAAATTATTATTGATAAAATATCGTTAGAAATTGTTCGTCTCTCAGTCACAAAGCTCTATAATTTGTTTTCATTTTTTTTTATTTATGATTCTTAAAGTTTGTAGAAATCTTATCGTGAATGACTCACCTGAAATCTTTCGAATCTTTTGTCGTACTCGGTCGGATCGTGTCTGTACGATTTATTGTATCGGGACACGTAAGCCTCGAATAATTTAACATCTTGCACGGTGGAGCTTGGACCGACTCTTATTGGAATTACCAAAAAACATAGACTTATACCCAACACTGTCAACACGACAGTCCGCAACTCCATGATCGTGAAGGGCCATGCATGTTATTCAATGCACTGGGAGAGAGAGCCGTCTGCAGCTCTGCGCATCGCCCGTAAACACGAGTTAATAATCTCGACTGCATAACTCAATTGTGCCTCGCGCTTGGTCAAGTGTTTTTCCGAGCGGCGCGAAATAAACGCTCAGCAGTGAGTCCGACGATTGCGTTACTTTCACTGCCAAACGCCAAGATACCTTTTTTTATTCTTCGCTGTGTATGATTATATTTTTAGATGATTTTACATTGCATCCGTGTAGAGTGTTTTTTTCGTGACGATTGATTTTTTTAAGTTTTGCATTTTTTTTAATATGCTCAGCTGTTACGAGAGTTTGAACGACCGGAAGTGGCAAGGGTGTAATGGAGCGGCGAGAGAGCACGAGTTCCCTGGAATTCATCTCCCAGCACACTTTTCTCGTTACTTTTTTTTAACATTTCTATTACAATTTTTAGTTAAATTGTCTCCGGATAGTTAGAAGATTTTATTGTGCAGTTCTTCGTTTCACTGGCGAGTGCGGAATTCCGGTTTCAGTTGATGGCATCGCTGTACGGGGGCGTCGTTCGCTGTTAATTTGAAATAGAGCTTCACATACATGAAATGTTTTGGGTATTTTAAACACGTTTTTAAGATAGAGAAATACTTTTCTGGAATTTAAAGTAGTTTTTGAGCCAATAAGGTATAAAATAAAAAAATATTTTTACGCCCAATTCTACAATTGAATTTTAAGAATGATCGTGCGAATATCCGGAGCCAAAATCATTGACAGATGTTTACAGAAAGTAATAAAAATATTATATAATATTTTTAAAAATCTTTGGAAATCTTTGGAACTATCAAATAAAAAAAAGAGTAATAAAAAAGCCGGGCCTGAAGAAAAACTTGTTTTTCTTATATTTTATTAATGAAACATCCACAGACCATGACGCAAAATCATTTGCTACGATACATTATTACTAAATCGTGTAAACAAATAGTCATAAATAAGGTAATAAATATAATTGAGTCTACCACCGACAGGTTATGCCAATGAATATTCGAGATAATTCATTATACCGTCGTCGAGCACTGTTTCTTTCTTTAGGTGTTCGGCGCGGCTGGAGATGCGAAAAAAAATGTTTCGTTGCTGTTCATACGAAAAAGAAAACTGTTTCGACGACGCAAACTGTAATTCCCAAACGGTAACGATCCATCGATCGTTTTTCATGACAACTTCGAACACGAGCAGAATTTTTTTTTCCTTGGAATAGGTTCGAACAGTTTTACGTACTAATGTTACAAAGTTCGTTGAATTCGGAATATGTTTAACGCTCTGTGTCGCCACGATCACAATTATGCAACGATATAGTTAAAATGATAATAAAAAAAACATGTGAGCAAGGTGCAGACGTAGATCGACGTTTAAATTCATATGTAACAACGGTTTGTACCAAAATCATTATTATGCACCACCAAATTCATTATTATTACTGTAAAAACGGGACGAAAAGAAATGCAAGCTACGAACGTCACAAAGTAGTTATGGCATTTTTAATTAACACGACTAATAATAAAAAAAAGATAAACGAGTACCATTAATCCATCCATACGCAATACCTTCGCGAGCTGTTAAGGAACCGGCACCAAATGCTCATAAAATACGTCCCTTGGTATATCAGCTCGATCGTGTTTTGATTTTGTGACCAAAGTCGGGCCGAGGCGCCGTTTGCAACGCCAACGCCACACACGAACGCTTACGGCTGCAACATTCGATCTCGCAACTACAATTCGTATGACAAATCTACAATTACTATGAGTTTTTAACATCAGATATATCAGACTGAAGAAAGGTCGTGAAAATTTGTACGAATCGTTTAAAAAATTGAATTCGTTACTCCGTGCGTCGTGCACGTCGGTTCGGCGACGTGACGTTCCCCCCGTGACGCCGAGACGTACCTTCCGAAACGTTTGACATTAGTTTAATCCCTGACCGATTGTCGTACAATTGTCGCTGACACGCGCAGTGTACAATTTTTTTTATCTATAAATTTTCGCAGTCGATGTCCAAAAGATAGATATAGAGAGATAGAGTTCGATCGAGCGGACCCAGAATAGCTGTGGTTGAAGTGAACGCTAGATCCGTCGACGTTTCACGGTAGATCACGCGTATGCAAAAAGAAAAAAAAAACAAAACGACGAGTTTATCGATTACTGTTGAACGGGATTCGGAGCCATCTGCTGCGTCACCGTCAGCAGGCCGTTTATCAACCACTTTATTATACCCGGTACAGCGGGCTTCAGCGATACATTCGCCAAAGCGCTTCTCAATTCGTGGAAGATATTCCGCGTCGACGGATTTCTTCTCGACGAGAGGCGCATCTTCAAGAATTGATAATAGATGAATGGCGTGAATAAACCGGCTCGTCCACTGCGAAATATAAAATAAAATATCGAGTCAATATAAAAACTCTTCGCGAATTGAACAAGTATTGTCTATGAGGTCTGCGTAAGCGAAAAAATAAAACTCACGTGAACACGAGAATGATGCTGAGGGGCAATATCATGATTTCGCACAACGCGCAGAGACGCAAGATATTGCGTGACTGGAATTCGACGAGGGAAATCAGAAACCTTGCTCCCCACCAGCTGTTGTGACCCAGACACTTTTCCAAACAGAAAACCGCTTATTAGAATAGGCTCTACTTTTTGCACTCTATAATTTCTTATCTAATCCACAATTCAGGCGATTTCGCAAGAACTGTTTTTTTTTGCTTCTTAATTACTGGACTTACGTCGAGCATTGTAAGGGAGTAGCTGGCGGAATGAATGGTAGCGAATAAAACTACCGGAGCCAAAACCACTGCGAAATTTCGTTAAGGAATTGATCAAGTGTTAGATTGGGCGATAATTGACCCTGCAATTACACGCATATTTTTGCACCTCTCAAGCATAACACGCGAGTCTGAGGACACGAGTCTTCATAACTGCGATAAGTCAACAAAAAACAATATTTTTCAGTTCTATTGTAGCAAAATGGAAATGCCAAGATGTAAGCAACGTGTCTCTTCGACTGCCACATCGATATAGTAAATAATGTAGAGAAAAAAGCGCCCAAATCGACAAATTGTTTCGAAAGGAGTAAGATTAAAAAACAAAATTGTTCCAGGTCCACCAGATCAGTATGTGGTGTTCCAGAGTTAACTATGTATAGTTGTAGGAACATTAATTATAATGGTAATGCATAAAACCTTATAAATTGAAAGTGATTGTAAGCTCGCTCCAATAACCGAGAGCAATTGATTATCCATAACATCTGATATATTTCATATCTTCTAAATAATCGTCAATGTTTACTATAGCGACACGTACAGTAAATACATACGTGGCGCTATAGTAAATATTGTAGAAGTCACCTCATACAATAAAATATTGTAGAATACTCCATTGTACAATATTGTATTCTACAATATACTATTCTAAAATAATGTATTACAAAAGTTACTTTTCCCTTCGAAACGAGCCTAAATCGACGAATTGTTTTGAAAAGAGCAAGATTTAAAAAAATATTCTTCCAGGCCACCAAATCCATACATGGTGTTCTCAGGTCAACTATGCATACTATACTATGCTACTATGTTATAGTAACATAGGAGCACAGTTATAGTTACTAATAACAGAAATGCATAAAATTCCATAAATTCAAATTGATCCTAAGCTCTATCAGAATATTCCGGAGCGATTAAAATTATCTTTACATAAACTTGCACAAATTCCATAAATTTTGAATCATCGTCGATGTTTAAAAAGGATACTTGTCACTGGCGACACATAGAGGAATATCAGAGAGTAGAATAGGTAGTGACACGAGTCCTCGAGGAGGAGTTGCTCCACGAATGCCGTGTTGAACTGGACTCTCGGTACTCTCTGATGAAGTCGCAGAGCGCTCGTCGCCGCGCTGCTCATCAATACTTTGTAGTAGGCGTTGTACGGATTTCTAAAAAAATAAAATGCATTTAAAAATTGAAAAAAAAATCAAACACACACAAAATGAGTTCCGTTATCAATGATTTATGGCCAATCGATTCTACGCCGATCTCGCGTCGACTCACCCGAACAGCGGAATGATATATCCTATGGTAAACAAAATACTGAAGACCCTTGTGGCCCACAGGCCGACGCGTACTTTATTGTCGATAACGTGCTGCTTTAAGACGCCCCATCCTTTTTCCGCCTGTGGCGATGTATAGTCGGGTGCGGAGCTGGGACTGTCTTCCATTCTGCAAAGATAACAAAATCGAGGCTAGCGGTCGAATTGACGGTTGAGCGATCGTCAGTTCCAGTGACGATTGTTAACTCGACGGCAAATCAGCCTCGAAGATTTTATTTAAATAAAAGCGATAAGCGGTAAAAAAAACCAATTCCGACATTTTCCACAGAAAAGGTCCAACGTCCGCGAACGAACGCGGCGTCACTTTCGGCAAAAAAAAATGACGAAGTCATTCTAGTTTTCTAGAACAGTAGCCGGAATTGTACAGTTAACCAAATAGAAATCGTCGGTTTATAGCCCTACTTTTTCGGCGGAGGAGGACGAGAATCATGCTTACGTGTCAAAGAGGAAAGCACAACGGGAGGCGCGACAAAGTTGAAATTGAAAAAAAATATTACTCCAAATTGTTGCTAAAGTCACGTTGAGCTGCTTGCTACTCGCTACCGCAAAATCCACTCGATATCCCCGCAGTTGTGTAGCGTGTGTGCCGACGAACAAAAAAGTCACACGTATTCAAGTTTTTTTCACGATCATATATATATGTGTATACGTATAATACGAATATCGGTTCCTATCTACGTGTAATTTAGCCAAGAGCGCCTTGTAATTGCTTGTGTAACCGGACAGGCTCGGAGCTCTCGATTTCGCGGTGTTACGTCCCCCGAGTGCCAGATGGTGTTACGAACACCGACATTCTTATCTACAGTGAATACATTTTTTTCTTCTTCTTCTGTTTTATATCAAACTCGAATATTTTTATCGAGATGGCGGAACTCGCTTGTTTCCGTGCAGGATATCCGCGACGGAGGTGAAATCTTCGCCTCCTGAAACTCCGCGGCCAGTTTACCGGCAGCACTTCCAGCACTTTCAGGCGGCAAAATTTAATTAGAAAAAATTAGAAAAAAAGCAATTGAAATTTCATTGACTTTTGCGACGTATCTTATTAAGTTCTCAAACGAAGTACTTATCAATGCATTTTAAGTTGAAAAAGTATTTTGTACTTAAAATGCATACAGTATTTTGTACGTAAAAAAGATACAGTATTTTGGATTTTTAATATTTCTAGTATTTTGCTGAACTCTGGTATATATAAACATAATGCGAATATCAGTTCTATCTACGTGTATATAGCCGAGAGTGCCTTGTAATTGTATGTGCAACCGAACGGGCCTCCGGGTCTCGATTTCGTGATGTTACATCCCCACAGTGCCAGATGGTGTTGCGAACACAAACATTTTTATCTACAGCGAATACATTTTTTCGGTTTCATATTGACCTTGAGTTTTTTGATATCGAGATGGAGCTAGTTTATTTTCCTACAGGATATCCTCGCCGGAGGTGAAATCTTCGCCTCCCGAAACTCCGCCGCGAGTTTACAGACGGCAGGGGCCGTCGACTCTGAGACCTACTTTACTACCACGGCGAGAGCCTACCTGCTGACTCCGCTAACCCACGTGGCCCGAATTCCTAAGCCATCCGAAGCCTTTCTGTCACTATGACAGCCCTAGCCACAGTTATGTTGTGTACCGCTGAAACAACACATACATTCCGTGTAATTCGTTCCACGGTCTGCGATCGATACGGCACCGAGCTTGAAAGACCTAATTGAATAAACACCCGCTTCGGGGGCTCTGGTGATAAATTTTTTGTTGTGAAGCGAGATCATTGTAATACATTTTTTTGCCTGTTCCGACACGCTCTGGGTCTCAGTCGGTTGCAGCCGCGAATCTTCACTGGCAGTGCATTTCGGTATCTTCTCACTGTCGAGTGATTTATCGCGCATCTACGAGACTTTTAGTCTCGTAGAAATTGCACCGCAATCAATCAAGCCTCGCTGGAAACTCGCGCCGGCTCATCGGCCTAGCGAAGATAACACTCGACCCCGTCCAGTCGCAGCAATTAAATTGAGAAAGATACTTTCGAAAGACTCAAAGTATCGGCGAAACATAAAATAAAGGGGAACTCGTCGAGAGCGTCCGGCGAGAACTCACCATCAGTCGTGTCACGGAAGCGTACCGAATGCAAGGTGTCGAACGACAACCCGTACGAAAAAAATACAAGGCCATTATGATACTGTTCGGTTCCACGCTCGGCCTCATAGCGAGCTTTTGCGCCTGGCCGAAAAGCCGAAAATTCATTTGCTTCGTCGTCAGTAAAATCATCATACAAGTGAAATATCAGGTTTTAGGATTCAAAGCTATACTGTGCGATATACGCGATGCAAAGTACAACAAGACGGGTGAGAAACGAATTATCAATTTTTTTTTCGTGATTTTTATTTATTATTTTTCCTCGAACTCGCTACTGTACATTTTCGGGCGTTAGTGATTTTTTTTTTATACGAGCAAATTTTAAATGAGATCTGAAGAGTACGGTAAGACGGGTGGGAAAGGAATTATCAAATATATCTTTGGAATTTCTTCCAATTATTTTTCTCCAATTTTCTACTGTAAATTTTGGGACCTTAGTGCTGTCTTTTTATTTCGAGTAAATTTTAAATGACATCTAATAGTACATTCCACAATCTACGACATGTATCGCGTTACTGAATTCGGAAAGTAATTTTTTTTAATACCCTTCGCGGGAAAATAACATGTATTTTTTGTTGAGCAAAAGAAAACATTCTTTGATATACCGTTATACGAAAAAAAATCTCTTGTCTAATGGGATCTTGACTGCACACACGATGTGAGCGCGAGAAAAAAGAAATCTTCTTATTGACGAACAATCTCTACTTTCTAAAGATTTGCCGCGAAAGAGCGGCAGCATAGCGGTCATAACGGGCGGAGCGAGGGGAATAGCCGTGGAAGTTGTGAAAATGCTTATGAAATGCGACATGGAAATAATTATCGGTAAGACGATTCGCTATTTATTTTTTCATAGATTCTTATTATGATTTATTAATTTTTTTATTTTTCATAAAAAAAAAATCAATTTTACAGGGTGTAGAAATCGGACTGCCGGGGAAAACCTTATCAAGCAAATTAGAGAATCCGGTGTCGAGGATGGAAAAGCGAAAGTGTACGAGTTGGATAATTCGAGCTTTGAATCCGTGAGAAAATTCGCCGAGAGTGTTAAGCGCGATTACAAAAAAGTCGACGTTCTCATTAATAACGGTGAGCCAAATTCTTTTGTCACCTATTACTATTGATCTATACATAGCTGATTTAAGAACATGCAAAAATTGCAGAACAGGACGCTATTTTAAATACATATTTAAAATACTAAAATACTGTCTGGCTTTTAAAGTACTATTTGGGCCGATTAAGTATGAGATACAAAATATTTTTACACGCACCTCCATATTTGAATTTTTATGAGTGATTGTGCGAATATCTAGGGCCAAAATACTTCAAAGATCTTAACAGAAAGGAATACAATTTACTTGTAAAATTTTGAAAAATTTCATTGCAAAATGCCAAATTACAAATGTGAAAGAAGCCTTAAATTCTGGTGTAGGATCCTGAATGTAATACCAAATTTTCATCCGAAGTTGAAAATACAAAGTTAAATCCGCAGATAAAGATAAAAAAAAGAAAATGTCAGATTCCGAATGCTGAATGTTAAATGAGGAGTACACTCCAAATGTAAATCTAGTAAATCGCAAATTTGCAATGCAGACAACATATCGAATTGCAAATATGGAAAAGATGTAAAAAAATATGGGATGTCAAACTACAAAAAAAAAGTTGGAGCTGAAAATAGTGACAAATTCGTAATGTGGAAAAAAAATTTGATGTCAATTATGAAAAAAATAATGTCAAAAGCTAAATTTGATTATAAAAAATGTAATCGAAATTTCATTGGCTTTTCGAAGTATTTTAGGAAGTACTCAAACGAAGTACTTATCAATGTATTTTAAGTACAAAATGTATTTTTGTATTTAAAAATACATGTAGTATTTTGTATTTTCAGTATTTTTTTTTGTATTTTGCCCAACTCTGAAAAATTTAATGGTTTTTTTTCAGCCGGTATAATGTTTCCCCCTTGGGGTGAGACGGAAGACGGCTTCGAGCAGCAATGGGGTACAAATTATTTGTCGCACTTTTTACTGACATCATTGCTAATGCCTCTTTTAAAAACCGCCGGTACACCGAATCAATGCGCGAGGGTCATTAATGTTTCGTCGTGCGCTCATGAGTTGGGGATCATCAACTTTGACGATATCAATTACAAGTAAAGGGTCCCTTCGATTTCCGTACCTCAAGGTTTTTCTTTTATCATCCAGATATTTAATTCATGAATTTTTTGTTCACAGAAATAAATTCGTGACCGGCGCCGCGTACGCTCAGAGCAAGCTCGCCGCTGTTATGTTCACGAAGAGCTTGCAGGAACTTCTCACAGAGAAGAATCTGAACGTGCGTTGTTACGCCATTCATCCGGGAATCGTCGACACCGATTTATTCGAAAACACTTCCTTCAGTAAATTAAAATTGCTCACGAGACTGTTGTTCAAGGTACGATAACGAAGCATCGAAGACTAATCGCGGCGCTCAAAGTTTGAAATGAAGCAAGAGGCGCAAAGTTCGATCCATCACTCTGCAGTCTGCGCACTCGATATTCATTGTGTAATAATGTTTTTTGCTCCCAGAGTCCGGTTCAGGGTGCCGTTACCACAGTATACACTGCGGTCAGCACAGATATCGAGGACAGAGGTGGAATATACATCAGCAATTGCCGAGAGATTCCCGTCAACCCTTTGGTCAACGACTCATCGACGCGCGAACGTCTCTTCAAGCTCAGCCTCGAGCAAGTCAAGCTCAAAGATTTCTTCGAATATTTGTGAATTTTATTACACGTTTTATTCGCGAAGAGGTCAATTTACGTTTCTACTTTGATAAATGATCATTACTAGAGTATTAACGTGGGTACGTTCACTCATAGGCAATAGAAGGTTCAATGACAAAATAACCACGCAAAGTCCACGAGCATTAGGCGTCCTGTTTATCTTGGCTGTTGTACAATTACCCACATAGCACGAAATATTTTGAAGTCACTAGAAATATTGTCAACATTTCAAATCTTACGAAATATCACAGATATCTTTTTAATAATGATACAATATTGTCAATATTTTTTAAAAATTATTAAATCCTTTCGAAAATATTTCCGTGCTATGTGAGTAATGATACCATTTTTCTACGTTATACCACTTTGATATTTGGTCGCAGATATGCTTTTCTTCGATAGATTGTTATGCACACGTCTCGTTAGTTTCCTTATTTTTTCTTTATCAATAAGTAAACTTTCTAAAGAAATTTAATATACGCAACAATAAGTTTATTGCAGCAGTTCGTACCGTGATCATCTTATAAAATAATTGAAAAATTAAAAAAAAAACAGAATGTGCAATTAATAGTCTGGACAATGAATAATACAATATTTAAAGTGCCTGAGAACACGCGAGAGCTTGGACTCTCCGAGTTCCGTACAACTTTTTCATAGAAAAATAAGGTTAAATATAAAAACGCGGTGATTGTATTACATTACGGTATAAATTTGTAATCGCAGTCTGTCAAACATGAATATTTAACAATAACAATAAAGAATGTAACAGTATTTTAATGAGCATCGAGTACCTGTCAGGCAGCGCGTGTGATAAGCCATTGTATGCTAATACGAAGAAGTTACTTCAACATAACGACCCAACTGACCAAAAATTAATTATATTTTTTTTCGAACGTTTTTCGGTCATCATGCACTGGCATAACGAATTAACGGTTGTCGGTTACATTATACAAAAAAGATGATTACTCGCATATAACATCCAAGAGAAATTGATATGTTTCAGAGATTTCTCTTTTTTCTATTCATTCGTATTGTTTAATTTTTGTTTTTCACGATAAAAATGGTCAATGTCTAATTAAGCAAGTGTGTGTGTGTCCGTAGTCGTAAATAATAAAACTCGGTAGCGATTAAAAAATTGTGTACAATCTGAAATGCTAGCACCAAGTTTTGCACGCACGCATGCACACACAGGGGTACATCGCACACTGATGAACCATCGATCAAGATCGCGAGCAATTTTAGCATCAACGAATGGAAGAAGCAACGGTTAAACGCTTCGTACACAATATGTTGACGAGCGTGTTTGAAATATGTCCCTAAAGATACCTGCGTCGAGACTGAATTTCATCAAGTTATAACGGCCGCGTTTTACATCGCATAAGCTTCGCTCAGGAAAATTCACTTAGAAAATAAAATTCTATAAGTGAACAATTTTGTTTTCCTAAAGAAGTGCATCGACAGAGACTTGCCAAAGACGCGATTCGATGCCATGCAGATATCTTCAGGGTCATTTAAAAATATCTACGAGGAAATTTTATTCTAAGACAATCATGACTGAATATTCATTGACATATATCAAGGAAATATATGCACGAATAAAGCGATCTTGACGTCACGATATGCTTCCTTTTCGTTTTTTCCACCTCATCGCCAATGAATTTTCTACAATGTTCATACGCTGGCTTCGCGCGATATTTTCTTGTTTCCTTTTTTGTTTATCTATACCTTTAACATTTGACAAAGAACAAAACTCACTCGAAGACTAGAGTAGGCGTGTTTACAAAAATCTGCCTACACATTTGCAAATACTAATCGTAATATCTTGTTTCGGTAGAAAAAACGTGCACGCAATAAATTATTTTTATCTATATTACAAAGAAAAATTGTACGTGACAAGTTTGTGCTTGCCTAAAAGTTTTCTGGTTCGACGACAACAATAAATTCCTATTGTTCGCGTTATGAAACATTGAGAAAAATCTGTCCCAATCGGAGCTGCCTTAATAATTCACCGTTCCTACCGGCGAAAAGTAATGACGCATTGAGCGCGCGTAAAATGTAAAAAAATGTATATTGTATTTAGAATACATATACATATTTTGTATTTTCAGTATTTTAAAAATATTGTACCCAACTCTGATCTATACTTCTAATACGAATATCAGTTCTATTTTGTAACATACGTTCCATGTAACTCGTTCCACTGAAAAACGTACTTGAATAAACTCCGCGCCGCGGGCTATGGTAATGCATTTTTTGTTATGAAACGATTGAGCTATCATCGTAATAACATTTTTGGCCTTCGAGATGAAACGCTCTCCGTCACGTAGGTGCGCTCGCGAATCCTCACGGGCACAAATGACGATCGCAATATCTTCTCAGTGTTGAGTGAGTTATCGCATCTCTACGATACGTTTAGTCTCGTAGAAATTGTACCGCGATAAATCAAGCTTCCTTGCAAAACTCGCACTGATCCGTCGTCCCGTCGCAACCATTAAATTAAGAAAGATACTTTCTGAAGGCTCAAAATATCGGTAAAACATATAACGTAACATAAATAACGGGGAACTCGTGGAGAGCGTCCAGCGAGTACTCACCATCGGTCGCGTCACGGGAACGTAGCGAATGTAAAAAAAAAAAAATACACGGCTTTATGATACTGTTCGGTTTTACGCTCGGCCTTTACAGAAGGCCTAAACAGAAGTACTCAAACGAAGTACTTATCAATGTATTGTAACTACAAAAAGTATTTTTTATGTAAAATACTATATAGTATTTTATATTTAAAATACATATAGTATTTTATATTTACAATACATATAGTATTTTATATTTAAAATACATATAGTATTTTATATTTAAAATACATATAGTGTTTTGCCTAACTCTGAAAAATTGAATGGTTTTTTTTTCAGCCGGTATAATGTTCCACCTTCGGGCGAGACGAAAGACGGCTTCGAACAGCAATGGGGTACAAATTATTTGTCGCACTTTTTACTGACATCATTGCTGATGCCTCTTTTAAAAACGCCGGTACGCCGAATCAATGCGCGAGAGTCATTAACGTTTCGTCGTGCGCTCATTAGTTGGGAATTATCAACTTTGGAGATATCAATTACAAGTAAAGGCTCTCTTTGATATCCCTACAAGGTTTTTCTATCATCCGGATATTTAATTCATAAATTTGTGTTTACAGAAATAAATTCATCACCGGCACCGCATATGCTCAGAGCAAGCTCGCCGCTGTTATGTTCACGAAGAGCTTGCAGCAACGTCTCACAGAGAAGAATCTGAACGTGCGTTGTTACGCCATTCATCCTGGAATCGTCGACACTGACTTATTCTCAAACACTTCCTTCAGTAAATTAAAATTCCTCACAGGATTGTTGTTCAAGGTATGATAACGAAGCATCGAAGATTAATCGCGACGCTCAAAGTTCGAGATGAAGCAAGAGGCGCAAAGTTTGATCTACCACTCTACAGTATGCGCGCTCGATAGTTATTTTGTATTCATCCTTTTATATATTTCCTTTTCGCAGAGTCCGGTCCAAGGAGCTGTTACCACAGTATACACAGCGGTCAGCGGAGATATCGAGGACAGAGGTGGAATATACATCAGCAATTGTCGGGAGAGTCTCGTCAACCCTTTGGTGAACGACTCATCCTCAAGCTCAGCCTTGAGCAAGTCAAGCTCAAAGATTTTTTCGAAAATTTGTGAATTTCATTACACGTTTCGTGAATCTCATTACACCTTTTGTGAATTTTATAACACTTTTTTATCCGAGAAGAGGTCAATTTACGTTTGTTCTTTGATAAATGATCATTACTAGGGTACATTTTTATATTAATAAGTAAACTTTCTAAAGAAATTTCATATACGCATCAATGAGTTTATTGCAGCAGTTCGTATCGTGATAACCTTATAAAATAATTTAAAAATTAAAAAAACAGAATGTACAATTAATAGTCTCGACAATGAATAATACAATATTTAAAGTGCCTGAAAACACGCGAGAGCTTGGACTCTCCGAGTTCCGTACAACTTTTTCATAGACAAAAAAAGTTTAAACACAAAAACACGGTGATTGTATTACATTACGGTATAAATTTGTAATCGCAGTCTGTCAAACATGAATATTTAACAAAAACAATATAGAATGTAATAGTATTCTAATGAGCATCGAGTCCCTGTCAGGTAGCGCGTGTGATGAGCCATTGTATGCTAACACGAAGAAGTTACTCAACACAACGACCTAACTGAACAAATATTAATTATCTTTTTTTTCGAACGATTTTCGGTCGCCATACACTTGCATAAGGAATTACCGGTTGTCAGTTACATCATTGTACAAAAATGATGATTACTCGCAGGTAACATCCCACAAAAATTGATATGTTTCAGAGAGTTCTCTTTTTTTCTATTCTTTCGTATTGTTTAATTTTTGTTTTTCACGATAAAAATGGTCAATGTCTAATAAAGCAAGTGTGTGTGTGTGTATCCGTAGTCGTAAATAATGAAACTCGGTAGCGATTAAAAAATTGTGTACGATCTGAAATGCTAGCACCAAGTATTACACGCACACATGCACACACAGGCATACATCGCACACTGATGAACCATCGATCAATGACGCGAGCAATTTTAGCATCAACGAAGGGAAGCGGCAACGACTAAATGCTTCATACGCGATATAAACACGGGCGTGTTTATATCGTGTTTAACCCTTCACGTACGGGATCTTTGTTTAAAGAGGACCTAGGATTTGCCAAGACGCAACCTTCGAACGATTCGATCAAGTTGATGTGCTAAAAAAAATCTGTAACAATTTGCGGACGTACCTTGCAGTGTTGTTTTTTTATAACGAAGAAGAAAATTTATTGCAAACATTGTATCGTTTTTGTGTTTAAAAGAAGGCATGGTCGGTTGCTCTCGGAAAAAAATCCCCCGTACTTGAAAGGTTAAAATATGTCCTCAAAGATATTTGCATGAGACTAAATTTCATCAAGTACAACGGCTGCGTTTTGCATCGCACAAACTTCGCTCGGCAAAATTTACTTAGAGCATAAAATTCCACAAGTGAACAATTTTTTTTTCCTAAAACAGTGCATCGACAGAGACCTGCCAAAGATGAAATTCGATGTCATGCAGATATCTTCAGGCTCATTTTAAAATATCGACAAGGAAATTTCATTCTAAGACAATCACGACGTTAAATTAAGCGCGCGAATATTCATTGACATATATCGACGAAATATATGCAAGAATAAAGCGAACGCGACGTAACTATGCTTCATTTTCGGTTTCTTTTTTCCACCCCATCGCCAACGAATTTTCTCCAAAGTTCACGCGCGGGCCTCTCGCGCGATATTTTCTTGTTTTTTTTTCTCTTTTTTAAATCTATACGTTTAACATTTGACAAAGAAAACAAAACTCACTCGAAGACTAGAGTTGGCGTGTTTACTAAAAAAAAGACTCAACATTTGCAAATACTAATCTTAATATCTCGTTTCGGTAGAAAAAACGTGAACGCAATAAATTATTTTTTATCTATATTACAAACGTTTGAACGATAAACTAATTGTTTTCTTTTTTTTTAATAATAACTCAGCTCTTCGTTAGAAAAATTTGAATACCGATAGCAATCGTCGTCTACAAACAACAGCGGAGGCGATTTCATCACGACGCACATATACGTTTCTTAGTAAAAAGTTCGATATTGCAATTTAATTTCGTTGATTAATCCGTAGATCCGAGGTTAGGTTTAAATTGACTCGTGATCGATCACTACGCAATCTACTCTACGAACGAAGAAGGAAAAACAGAAAAATTGTACGTGACAAGTTTGTGCTTGCCTAAAAAATTTCTAGTTCGATAACACCAAAAAATTCCTACATTTCGCGTTATGAAAAATTTAATAAATCTGTCCCCATTGGAGCTGCCTTAATTGTGATTCTCCGTTCCTACCAACGAAAAATAATTACTCGTTGAGCGCGCGTAAAAAAAAAAAAAAAAACAAAAAACAAAATCGACGAAACGAAAGTGATGTACAAATGTAGAACTGGTCCGTTCGTAAATTCACGATTGCACACGTCGTCGCGGAATGAGATCCAGCTGAGTCACGCGATCGCAAACATTGCGTCAATATCGTAAAATAAATAACGTATAATGAGAGAAACGGCGGTAAATCGTTTCCGCATACCGAAGCTCTGCTCGCGGGGAAAGCTCGACGCGAATTCTCGCATTGTTTTCCTCATCGTCTCTCAAAAGGTAACTGTGGTGTACTAAGCGCTACGCGGTAAATAACAAATAAATCACACAGATCGAGTGATGTGCAAATACTAGTTTTTCGATTACTTGGGAAGAATCTAGAAAACTTTTTTCTCTTTTTTTTATCATCCGTATGTCTCGTGTGTGAGACTTCGACGACTCGCACGTGAGCTCGCAGTACGATCGAACAGTCTTTGGACATTGAGATTCTCAACAGTCTACTGCAAGATCACTGGCCACCTTTTGGTTTCTTTTTTGTTTCCATTCTTACTTCTTCACACACTTTCCTCACGGAGACAGTGAGAGTTCTTAGGTCAAGCGGCTGCAGCCGCAATTGTTGTTGTCTCCGATCGACGTTGTCTTTCCGTTGATCGTCGTCGCGTTTGTCTCGTACCTTGGCAATTCCTGGCTTCGCGCTTGCTGCGCTCGGAAAAAAACGCACGTGCGTTATAATCTTTCTTTTTTGGGCAAAATTGTTTTATACAGGATTTTCTTCGTTTTACCTCCATGAGCTCGGCCGCTATTTCCATAAACAATCTCTCGACGTTCTCCGCCTCTTTCGCGGATGTTTCCAAAAAGTACATTCCATGCTGTTGAGCGAATCCTGATCCCACGTGCGTCGGAATTTCTCGATCTTCGCGATCGATTTTGTTACCTTCAGAGGCAAATATCGGAAAAAAAATTATTTTCGAACGGACAGAGATATTTCAGTTAGCGGAAGGGAAAAAAATACAACTCACCAACTAATATCCTCAGTACATTGTTGCTGGCATATTCCTCAATCTCTCTCAACCAGTCTGGTAGGCAATCGAAAGTCGGTTGACAAGATATATCATAAACCAGTATCAAGGCGTGCGCTGATCTGTAGTAACTTTGAGTTATCGATCGGAATCTTTCCTGGCCTGCCGTGTCCCAAATCTGCAGCTGTAAAAGAAAGAGAGAGTTAAATGTTATGGCATAGATTTTTTTTATCAATTAAAATGTGTGACTCGAAGCCAAAATTCATAAAATTGATTATCACATCGATTTCCAGTTGTAAAATTTTCCACTGTTTTTTTTTTTCGCATATCTACTCATTGGATGGAATGAATTTTTGCAGTGACTCTAAAAGGAAGCGCACATATACGTCGACTGTCTCTTCAATATTTATGAGCGCACTTTACAGTCATCGGACGTTGCATAAGATAACAAAATGTATGTAACACGTACGCACGTGCCAAGCTTGCCTTGATATTTTCTTTTTCAATTTCTACAGTTCGCAGTGACATTGCAAATTATTATTTGTAAATCATTATTTACCTATGATTATTTGCAAATGATTATTGCAAACTGTCATTTGTAAATGACTATTTGCAAATGACAGTTTGCAAAAATGTTATCACATAATTTTTTAATATCGATCGGCATTTATGCTGCTCAACCAAAATTCATAAAATTGATTATCACGTGGATTTCCAATGGCAAGATTTTCTGGCAGTATTTATTTTTTTCACTCATCTCCTTGTAGAACAAAATTAATATCCCAGCAACTCCAAAACGAAGTGTGCATATGCATCGACTATCTCTTCAATATTTATAAACGCTCTTTACAGTTTTCGTAAGTCGCATCACTTAACAATATGTATGTGAAAATGTATGCGTGCAAAGCTTACCTTGATTTTTTCATTTTCGATTTCTACAGTTTTGATCATAAAATCGACACCAATTGTCGCTCCCTGTCCTGGTGGATAAAGGCCCTGAAATAAATTCATTAAAAAATCTGTGTTAATAATGAAAATCTTGAAAAATATCTCAGGATATGTTTGTCGTTTTATTCATGCTGTGATAATCTGCCAGACGAGTTTGAACCTGACGCTTTTTAATGTGCTACTTTGGTCGTATGATAATTGCACTGCCGGTTGATCAATTTTTTATTTATGTATTATTTATTTATATATTATACAAATATCGTTCTTTTCGGAATAAAAAAAGTAAATTGAATTGAACGTCAGGCGCATTAAACAAAGTTTCGTTCGAGATTTCGACATTAGTACCGCTGTTTCTTTTTAATAAGTTAAATGAAATATAATCCTGCTTTCTCCAATATTTCGCCTACGACATTTAATAAAAGGAATTGTCGCATTTTTTTTTTTATCAATGTTTGTACTTGTTTCTCATCTTATAAAAACAAGCTAGTACGCCCGAAGCACGCGTACGAGCTCGTGAAGATAAATCAAAAAAATTCCTTGTCTCGAACAGTATTGACAAAATTCACCGCGCCGAAATGTAAATACCGAAAGAAATGCCCGATGCGTATTTCCGTAGAGAAACAACAGTCGCGAGACTCGAGGCCACTCCGCAAGTTTCGGCGGTTTGATTGACGACTGCTCTGCCGGAGAGGACAAGACATCGGATCGGGAAGTTGAATTGTCGTCGAATAAACTCACCTGAGTGAATCTGCGGACGAGACAAGTCTTGCCGACCCCGGCATTGCCGACTACGACGACTTTGAACAGAAACTTGTAATCTTCCATTGCATTTGTTCACTCGAGTGAGACAGTAGCGGGCGCAAACTTCTCTAGTGCTCCATTTTCGCTGTAAAACGCGATCGAGAGAAAGAACGCGAAAGAGAGAGCGAGAGTGAGCGAGGGAGACTGTGTCGGGCACGCGATTTTCCCGAACGCTCACCTTGACGGTGCTTCCAAAAAAAATATTACGAAACTTCCCCCTCCCCCCTCCCGCCCCGTTCCGTGCTCGCTCGTTAGTATTGCGAAGCGAGAAAAAGCGGCACTGACATCATACTATTTTCTTTTTTTATTCTTAACTGAGCACTGACGTTTGAGGATTCACGCACGATCTATTTTCCCTTTTTCGTCCAATTTCATTCAGATTCTCCAGTCGCGTGTAACAATCGTTAAACATTCATCGGGCGTACGACGAAATTTTTCGCGCAAAGACTCGGTCATCCTGCGTCTGTCAGAGTGACGTTTATGGGAGTTCGAGCTCGCTGATGCGTCTCAGACACACCGTTTGTATTACTACTGACCACTATACTGACTGCCGTGACCATAAGCGTAGTGGAGCAGTACTAGTAGTAGCGGAGCCTGGTGGTGGTGGGCGAGATATCATGTGCACATGGTGGAGTATCATTTAGGCCAAACTTATTTTAGCCGAAACTCATTTTCGACGAAAAGTAACTAGTTTGAAGAAACACCATGTATCCGAACCTTACATACGGTAGATGGGACAGTAAGGCTACTTTGGACCGAATGTAGGTATTTGGGGCTGATGTCCATCTGCCGTTGAAATTAATGGATTAATTAATTTATTTATGTATTCATTAATTCATGTATTTATTTATTTTTGTTACATATGCACGAAAAATCCAGCTTTTCGAGCCTGTAAAGCGTGGCGAAAGTGGCGCGTTCTAGCAGAGGATACAACTAAAATGGTGTAGATACTTTTGCGCACACTTTTCGCCGTATAGATAGTTTTGCGCACACTTATTTCGGTGTAGATACTTTTGCGTACAGTTATCTCGCCTGCTGCTACTTTCGCGCACACTTATCTCAGCACTGTAGTTCCTTTCTCGCACGCCTTTGCCAAGCCTTGGGCACTGAACGCGGGAGTTTTCGTGCGTTCGTTACAATAATACATTTCTATACGAGTGCGAAAAATCTTTTTCTGATGAGTGCTGCAAGCCCACGAGTTCAGAAAAAAGTTTTTCACATCGAGTGTCGTACCAAATTTTGCTTCAGGAGGTGTGGAAACGAGGGTTTTGTGCACGCGAAGCGTGCACAGTTTTCCGCGTGCGGAAAACTGACATTTTCGCACCGCGTGTGATAAAGTACTATTGTTTACCTTTTTCTCAACATATAACAGAACTCTGCGTTACCAGCTTGCGATTACGCCTCTCATGATATCAGCAGTGACTCGAAACGTCAAAAAATGTTCGCCTCGCGTCGTTCGACTCACTTTTTTTTGTTAGGTCTTCCTGATTATTTCTCCAAAATTCCGCGGGGGAAGCATGCGCGTGCGCGTCGACAATTCTGCCGGTCATTGTTAATAAACATGGCAGCCCTCGCGGTACCGAAGGACGTTAGCACATTTTTGAGTCAAAAACAAAACGTTCCGGACAAGGAATTAGCCGCGGAATGGGTGCAATTGGAGGAGCTTTACAACAAGAAGTAATATGAACGATGAAACACATTTTTTTAAAATATCGGTGACGTATAAGTGTAAAAAAATGATCGTCTTTACGGAACGTCTCTCTGGTGACTTGCAGGCTCTGGCATCAACTCACGCTTAAATTGGAAGTTTTCGTTAAACATCCGGCACTCCAGAAGGGCGATAATCTGGTACAACTGTACAAGAACTTTTTGTCAACATTCGAGAGCAAGTAAGAACATTGCGAAAAAAAATTTCGCTAAGCAGCTAACATAACCTATCTTTTTGTCTCTATGAGTTTACAATATAATGTTTCTTGTCTTGTAGGATCAATCCCCTGTCGTTAGTGGAGATACTGGCGCACGTTATCCAGCAGTTTCAGGACAAGCAGGAGGCTATAACATTCTTGGAAAAAACCGAGCCTAAAGTTGTAAGTAACAATGAAGCTGTGGCTTTATGCAAGGTCCTCACCGGACAGATTCTTCTCGACAAACTCAATGATCAGGACAAGACGAAAAAGATCATTGACGATGTCGAAGTCATGCTCGACAATACCGATGGAATCACGACGGTTCACGGAAGATTCTATCTTCTCGCGAGCAGGTTGTATCGCCTGCAGGGCAAACACGCCGAATACTATCGAACCGCCCTGAGGTGAGTCGAAGACAGAAAATTTTACTCTTGCGATCGTGGCGATCATGGAAATGTTTGGGAATTTATTTATATTCGGAATTTCTTTCGCCCTCTTGAACTCCCCCAGTGTTCCTGATTAATCATAATAATGTTATAGATAACGTTCCTGATAGATCAAAGTAAATAGTTAAAAATGGAAGTACATTTGCATACAAAAACACACATGGCTGAAGTCAACTAATTTACTATACCGTTTGCAGCAGTTGTCGTGTTGCCACGATTGATTGAACGTTATTAATTCCGTGTACAGATACCTAGGGTGCATCGAACTGGACACTCTGACGAAGCAGGAACAAGAGCAGCATGCCTTCTTCCTGGGTCTGGCCGCGCTTCTTGGCGAGGGTGTTTACAACCTCGGGGAGTTGCTGGCACATCCGGTACTTCAGTCTCTCAAGGGTACGACGAATTCGTGGCTAGTCGAGCTTCTGCAAGCCTTCAACAGCGGCGACATCGCTGCTTTAGAAAAGCTGAAACCGCAGTGGAGCAAAGTAGCCGACCTTGCTGCCCAGGAGCTTAAGCTGAGACAAAAAATATCCCTCTTGTGTCTCATGGAGATGACGTTCAAGAGGCAAGCCAATAATCGGTGTGTGATTTGTCAATTTTTATATTTTATTTTTCTTATTACAAAAAACGAACAAATATCGTTTTTTCATTGATTAATTGCTGCCTTGTTTACAGCCAGCTGAGTTTCACGGAGATTTCACACGAGACTAGATTGCCAATCGGCGAAGTGGAACTTCTGGTAATGAAGGCTCTGGCCCAAGGTCTCGTTCGCGGTGCGATAGATCAAGTAGCGGGAACGGTTAATATGACCTGGGTACAACCTCGGGTTCTCGATCGCACGCAAATCGCCGGTATGGTTCAACAGCTCGACGGCTGGTGCAAGGACGTTAACACGATGGAACACCTTCTGGAATCGCGAGCTTCGGAAATTCTGACTCTCTAAATACGATTATCGAGCGGAAGCGACGAGGGTATTCTCGCCGGCTTGTGTGTATAAGTTGCATTTTTTGTTAACGGTAAACCATGTGTAAACTGGCTTATTGCAAGATCGCCGTTTGTACGATGAACTCTGAGATAGATTCGATGCCGCAAACAAGAGTATTTGCCGATGTATCGGAATAAGTCTGATCATCGTGAATAAAAAAAAAGTTAACAAGAAAACTATCTTGTAAACTCATGAGATTTCAACGTTTAATAAAGTTTTTAAGGTCCTCGAAAACTGCGTTACGTTTCATTAAATTCTAAACGTAGTATAAACAAACATTTTGGTATGAAAAATTGTTTTCAACCGAAACTGACGTCGCAGGGTAAAACATCACTTCCGGTTTAAGAATCTCAGTTTTTAACCGGAAGTGACGTCACAGCGGAAAACTTGTCATCACTTCCCGTTATAAAATCTCAATTTTCAACCGGAAATGATGTTTCTCTTATGACATCGCTTCCGGTTAAAAAATCTCACTTTTCCATCAGAAGTGACCTTACAGGGTAAAACATCACCTTCGGATTGAAAATCTCAGTTTTCAAACTGGAAATGACGTTTCTCCTGTGACGTCACTTCCAGTTTTTAAATTCCAGCGCTTTAAACTTTTCGAAGCTCGAAAATCGTTTGGATTTGTCGATAAATTTTATTCGATGCTGTTAAGCTGGTAGAGCTGCTGTTAGCTGCAACTTGCAGCTAATATTGAAACGCTCCAAAAATTGTTGCGTTTTCGACGAATCGGCATTCTGCGCATATCATCGCACATTCTCAGATGACTTATCTTCTTACCGCGCGTTTCTGTCGATCGGTCAGCTGACGAACGTCACAATATCTTAGGTTATATACGAGCTAAGATTTCAAAGTGCTAATGATGATTCATGAGCGCATCCAGATACAACAGTCGAAAAGACGGGGTGATTGATGGTCTCCAACGAAGATTACAAAGGCTGAGCCCGAACATCAAAATAAAAGCGGCTCCACGGTACTAATTTTTATCCCGTCCGATCCGATCCGATCGTAAATCACAGACACAACAATGAAAAGCACCGTTTCACTGTCATTCATGTAATAAAATTGTTTAAATCTTCTTTCTTGTTTTTTTAATCGAAACAACAACGGAAACAGTTCAAGCCGTCGATATGCACAAATTTTGCGGATTAGCGTTGACTCTGTTGGTCGTCGGAGTCAACGGAATATCTCTAGAAGCGCTTCCAACCTTGTATCCGATAGTCATACCGGCGGACTATAATAAGCTCTTCACAGAAGCGATAAACTCTTCCGTCGAATATGTTTTTCTCTATAGCGTGAGTTTCGTCGCCGCAAACAGAACACAGAAATTCTCTCCGATTGTATACTCATTTATGTTTTTTCCACGCCGTAGGAAAGCTCATCGGCCGGCGCGAGGATCACGGTACGCAGCAACGCGACCGAGGAGGAACCCCTCGTCGCTGTCGTCCGCCAGAGAAGCGGAATACTTTCGTGGCAAATTCCTTTCATAGTCCAGAGCGGTCGAACGGACATTCCTCAGTACAATTCCATCAGTCGAACTTTGTGCTCCGTAAAGGGTGAAGAGAGGAACTGCACTGACGAAGATTTTATCACCGTCAGTATTTCCACGGGCAGTCGCGCCAATATTTCGTTTCAGTTGATAATAACGGAGGAAGACTTCAATATTAGGTACAGCGCAGAGAGAAGTTATTCATGCAAATTAAGAAGCCTTTTGTTTTTTTTTTTTTTTTTATCAGAACATAGCTCAAAGTAGTACACAGTAGAGTTGGGCAAATACTAAAAATAGTGAAAAAACAAAATACTATAGTACTTATTTAATATAAATACCTCGTTTGAGTACTTCCTAAAATATGTCGGAAAAGTTAATGAAATTTAAATTTATTTTTTGTTATTGAATTTCATTTTTGACCTTTTTTTTCAATACTTGATACAAATTTTTCTTTTTTCACCTTCAACATTTATCATTATTTTCACCTCAAACTTCTTTTTTTAGATTGACATCCGATGGTTTTTAACATCTGACACTTTTCAATATTTGCCATCCAGTATGTTGTTTGCAATGCACATTTAAGATTTTTTTACATCTGATATCCGAAATTTTCTTTTTTTTATCTTTGATTTGACATTGAATTTACAACTCCGCATGAAAATTTGCTGTTATTCAGGATTGTACATCAGAATTTGGTACTTTCACATCTGTAATTTGGCACTTGGCGATGAAATTTTTCAAAAATTGTATTCCTTTCCGTTAACACCGTCCACGTATTCTGGCTCCGGACATTCGCACGCTCATTCTTAAAATTCAGATGTGGAGGTGGGCGTAAAAATATGTATTTTATACTAAATTGGCCCACAAACTACTTTAAATACCAGAGAAGTGCTTGAGTGTTTAAAATACCTAAAATATATCGTGTATTTAAAGTACTGCCGAGCTCTGCATAGTATATAGCAGCACCAGAAGACCTTGGAAAATCCTGGAAATGTTCTCGATTTTTTTTATTTTTTGATTTTTTACAACTTTGAAATTTTGATTTTCTTGTTCGATTTTTGTTCGTTTCTCTGCACCATTGCAGTGGTATTTTAACTCTTACGTTCGAAATATTTTTAACAAAGCCTTATTACTACTATATAAAAGTTACTGTAGAGCGATCCTTTCGAACAATCGAGAAGAATGATCGTTGAAACGTATCTCTTCAGTACAGGCGAGGCTAAGAACGTGACCATATCACCTGCGGAGCCGATATATTACGGTTACAATTTTACCGGCCAAACGGAAAGTTCCTCGGTGCTCGTGCAAGTCGAATCGGACTCGGACATATGCATGACGGTGTCGATACAAAACACAACGGTAAGCTCATTCTTTTTTGGCCTTTTTGCAACCGGTTGAACGCGTTTCAACAATTCTCAAGTTTTTTTTTTGCCGCAGTGTCCGGTATTCGATTTGGAGAGAAACGTCCAGTACTCCGGTTACTGGCAAACTGTGAGTCGGCAAGGGGGCATAACGATACCGGTAAGCAGCCCGTGTTTTTAGAAAGATTCCATCGATAACGCTCCGATAGGGGAGAGTGAGCCACTATGTGTTAATTTTAAAAATAACTTTTGTAATTTGTTGCATTACGACATAAAAATTAAAAAAGAATATTCTTGACACAATAAAATATTAGAAAAAAATATTGAAATTTCACTGTGGCGGAAAATCTCCCACGACGTTTATTTATTGGGCAAATGATGCGAATAGTGAAGTGTAGAATTACTGCACATAGTTTACCGTTCTCGTATTTTTCCCTAAAAATCAACCGTCTTAGAGAATTTTAGATTGCAGCTGTTGTTACCGACCGAGGAGTTGCACTTCACCTTAAGGATTCGGGACTCGGAATACGGAGTGTTGTTGCTATTTGAGAGTATTCGTGGTCTCTGCTGCATTGATATTGATCGATAATTAATTTTTATGAATTTTTTTTTCAGAGAGAAGCTTATCCACGCGGTTTCTTCGTAGTTCTCGTCGTCAAAGGCGACGACGCCGAATGCGGGGACGTCGTCGAGGGCGTGAATCCTTTGCGTAGAAAATTTGTAAATTTACTCATAAAGCCCAGCATAAGCAAAGAAGACTTTATAACCGCATCTGCAACAGCCCTTTCCGTCGGTGTTGCATTTTGTGCATTTTACATAATCGGCGTTGTCGCGCACAATGCTAGAAAGGGCAGAAAATTGAGAGAACAATTGCTGAGCGATCAACAGGAGATAACCGCCGAGCCGGTCTACCTGCAGAGTCCGTCGATCGTCGAGGAGGTCGGTACGATTTTCCTCAGAGTCTTTAAGATTCTCGATGCGTTGCGATAAAATTTTTTTTATTTCTCGAATTTTTTTCTTTTCCACAGGCCGGCCCTAGTCAATGGACATCAGTCGAGGAAGACTCGTCGCTGGACGAGGACGACATCGATCTAATGGAAGACGCGCTCTCCGACAAGGAGATAATTCGAACGAAACGCGTTCTATCAGTGTCCGATCTTGCTCGGAAGGAACCAAAGATACTTCGCCACAAGTCTCGTCTGTATTTGTATTACTTGACGACGATCGCTGTTTTTTACGCTCTGCCCGTCATACAATTGGTCATCACCTATCAGAACGTTGTTCACGTGACGGGAAATCAGGATCTTTGCTACTACAATTTTCTGTGCGCCCATCCGCTGGGCTTGCTTTCGGACTTCAATCATGTCTTCTCGAACTTTGGTTACATTCTTCTCGGTCTGCTGTTCATATTTCTTACTTATACGAGGGAGCAGGCGGACGTCGATCACGTGGAGAAGAAAAAGAGCTTCGGCATTCCTCAGCACTATGGTCTCTTCTACGCTATGGGCACCGCTCTCATGATGGAAGGTTTGCTCTCCGGAAGCTACCACGTTTGTCCAAATCATAGCAACTTTCAATTCGGTAAGGTACAAAAAAAAATATCGTACATTACGATACTGGCGCGAAAAAAAACTTTTTCTGACGAGTGTTGCAATCACGCGAGTTGAGAAAACGTTTTTCGCACCAATATCGTACAAATTTTTAATTCACAAGGTGTGAAAAAGGGATTTTTACGCACGCTTCGCGTGCGCACGCCGTTATTTTTCCATCGAGTGAAATAAATGATTCTTTACGGTTTCTCATCATGAGCTATCCGTTACCCGAGACTCACGTTTTATTTTCTTTTCAGATACGAGTTTCATGTACATAATATCTGTGCTCTGTATGGTGAAGATTTATCAGACCCGCCATCCAGACATCAACGCCCGAGCCTCGGTCACTTTTGGCGTACTGTCGCTTATAATTTTTCTCGGTATGGTGGGGGTGCTGAACGGCTCGCAGAGCTTTTGGATTATATTCACGATGGTGCATATAATCGTCTGTGTGGCATTGACCGCACAGATTTACTACATGGGTCGGTGGAAATTGAACCGGGGTATGATCCGTCGCGTTCTCATGGTAGGATATTAATTTTTATACCGAATGGTCACACTACCTTCACTTCTTTTCGAAATATTTTACGTGTAATTCTCATTATTGTTATCGAGACGCTGAAACACGACGCGAGGACTGGCCCGCTCAACGTCCTGAAACCTCTGTACGGTGGAAGACTGCTGCTCCTTTTCGCAGCAAACTGTTGCAACATTGCACTCGCCGTGTACGGCAATATGCATCATGACAAAGATTTTGCAACTTTTTTGCTCGCCGTACTGATGTCCAATCTGATTCTCTACACGTTCTTCTACATAGTCATGAAGGTACTGTGAATTGTTAAATTAAACATAAATTGAAAAAAAAATCGCTTGCGGGCTGCCAAAGAAAAAATAATGTTTGTTTCAATTCTTCTTTCGATTCTTACAATTCCATATGATATTGAACCAACGATGGCTAGACTGTCAAGGTAACATGTTATCGTTTCAATCCTGTATGGAATTGTAAGAATTTAAAGTAGAATTAGAAATTACAATTTTTTTTTCTTTAGCAGCCCGCAAGCGAATTTTACTTGAGCCATTGATGTTTTTTTTTCGGTGTACATATGTACAGGGCATTCGACGTTAAATCAGCAGCCCACGTCCCTCAACCTCGACGGTGTTATTCACTTTTTTAGCATTATGGTGTTACCGACCCTTAAGGCTCTCAGGATTTTTTTACACCACTAGTGAAACTTTTTAATCCGCGAAAAACCAATAACGAATACGCCGTTTTAAAAAATCTGAAAAAATACACACTGATTCTGTGGTTTAGAATGTGATTTTTAAGCACCTCTCAATAATGGGATCTCAATATTTATTATTTTATGTGTTAATTTTATTTTTATGCTATCAATTGTATTCGGTCCTTCTACTTTTTTATAAACTTCAGACAAATTTTAATGCATTGATATTTGAGAAAGTCATGAACAATTTAAAAAATTAAAATTACAAGTGCAATATAAAAGAAACTAAAAACTTGCGAAAAGATTGTAAATATTGAGATACCATTATCGTGTGGTGTTTGAAAATCATATTTTAAATCATAGAGTAAGTGTGAATTTTTTCAGATGTTCGAGGGTTTAAAAATTTCAGTGGTGACAAAAAAATCTGAAAAAAAAATTCCGAGATCCTTATGAATCGGTACAAACATCATAGTAAAAAATAAACAAACCGACGGGGCTGAGGAATGAGGCTGCTGATTTCACGTGGATTGCTCCGTATATATATATATATATATATATATATATATATATATATATATATATATATATATATATATATATATTTATCAACACTTCCACAAAGATCGAGAAACTAATTTAAGATTAAAATATCAGTCAAATATATCGTGGCTTAAGCTAATCAATTTTCCATTTTTTTCTTAAATTAAAAAGTCTTGGGTTTTTGAACTAATGAATTACTATTTACATTCAGCTTTGCCACAGAGAGAAAATTCTCTTCGAGCCTTTCTGCTACATCGTTCTCTCGTTCGTGACATGGGGCGGAGCTCTGTATTTCTTCATAAACAAATCTGTCTCGTGGGCGAAGACCCCGGCGCAGTCTCGACTGTACAACAAACCTTGCGCCTTGCTGAACTTCTTCGATTCGCACGACATATGGCATTTTCTCTCGGCCCTGGCGATGTTCTTCTCGTTCATGGTGCTACTTACCCTGGACGACGATTTGGAGGACACGCATCGCAGTCTCATACCAGTCTTCTAGCACAAAGTTTGGCCGTTCCGCGAAGCTTATCTGTGGTACGTCGATGAAAGACTAAAAACAAAAATCAAATTAAATAGAATGTTGTATATAGAGATTTTTTTTATGTATTTTTTTCACGGCAGTGTAATTATGATCCATAATCCTCTACACTCACTACATCGTCTTTCGTCCATGGTGCAAATTACATTCTATAATTCATTCAGTTTCAATGTACAAAAAGGAAAAACAAAAACCAAACAAAAAAAACGAACGAACTTTAACATGCACGAAAACGTTCGTTTCAATTTTTTTTCATTGTTCTTCCACTCTACACTTTAGGAAATCTACCTTTCTCTCTTCTCTTTAAAAATAAATATATATAATCTCTGTGTATTTTTACCCGGGGTTTCATTTTCTGTTTCGCGAATCGCATTTTTTTTTCTTCCGGACACACGCTTACACAACGCACAAGTTGCGTCTCGCGTGTCTCGTACTCGCTTAATTATTGTTCTTGTTATTGACGTTATCACTGCCAAAGCTTGCGATATATACACAATATATATAAACACACGTGCGGTTTCCGCGAGCCTACGCGGATAATTCACAATTGCCGACGACGATACCCGAAACCTGTTCGTGTTCGCTATCAATAGAGAATAATAATTAAAGCGCTTTCAGAAACAGACAAACACCCTTTCTGCATCTGTTTTTTTTTCTTTTCTTTTCATAAATTCGGCGGCATCATTCGTGTAGTATCTAAACTGTACAATTGATTAATTCTAAAGTCGTTTTTTGTTACGTGTATCAAAGTTGTGTGCCGAACTCGCGCGCGGACAACATCCGTGGGATGGAAAATATACGAAGATCTAGAATAAAGAGAGAGCAAGATTACGACGACGCGCTGGAGTCGTTGTGTGGCTCTTGACCCGACGCTTCCAATTGGCCGAGGGTGCGTTGAAGCTCGGCCCGTTCGGACGGGTGAAGTCTGTGGGCGATTTCGAGAACGGCGTCGAGTCTGACTTCCGGACAAGCCTCGAGAGCTTCCTTTATCTTAGTCACAACGGCGTCTCGTCTGACACAATTGATGTTGCGAGCTAAGACGCTGTTCTCACTATCGCGCTGGGCGATGAGCCACTCGACAACGCTCTCGTCCTGGTCCCACAGATAAGACTCGGTTGCGCCCTTGTCCTCGACGAACCAGCGTCTCAGCATGGCGTCGACCTGTCCCTCGCCGATCGTCGGCAAGGTCGTCAATATATCACGTCTTATCTCCTCTTCCAGAAGACGACGACGCAAGCGCCAATATAAAAGTCTTCGGGATCTTCGCCATGGCACGATCTCCTGAATGGTGTTCTTCTCCAACATCCGCTCGGGAGTGTCGTGAAGATCGGCGAAGTGGACGGCGACTTGGTGATACATCGGCTGAAGGACACCCTCGCGCGTGCGAATCATTGCCTCGTGATTCGCGCGTTCCTCCGCCGACATCGAAGTTGACATTTTTTCCTGTGATTGAATATCGATAGACTGATCAATAATGTTTGTATAAAGAGAAAGAATATTAGATTTTTTTTTTCTTGTTCGTTGTAAGACGGGACGGCTTTCACACGAAGTGTTTTACGAAATTAAATATATAAATGTGTGAAGTTTACCTTTAAACTTTGTATCACTGGATCGACTCGGTGCATTGTTTTTATGATGTCCTTGAGACGGTACTTTATTTCGACGATACCCTCGGGCTCGAGGACGCCGCCTCTGCTTGTCGGGTCGGCGAACAACTCCATGTGTCGGGGATTTATCGACGGATCGACCACCGCCCATGCTCCGCCTCGCAGCTCACCGTTCGGCGGAATGTAGACGAGCACCGGCCTCGTGTATTCTCTCAGTCCGTCGACGATGTAAGCACCGAATTTCATTATTTGCTCGTACATATCTGAAAAATAAGACGTAATTGATAATTCTGCACTTCATATTTTCGCGCGATAAAAATATCAAAGTTAGCTATTTTATAGCGTGTAAAAGAAGAAAAAAAGCTGCAAAGCAATTTACGCATGGCTTCCTCGTTTCTCATAATTTTCCGTACAGCTTCCTCCATGAGAAAGTTTGCTGAACGATTTTTGGCGTCCTCGTGGAGGAAGTTAGGAGCAAAATTGTAAGACTTGGGAAAGCCATGTGGAAATTACCTTGCAGCTTTTTCGTAACATTAACAAAATTTCTACATCTCATAAAAATGATCGAAAGTCACCGCAAAATTTTATTGTAGAAAATTGCTAATTGAAATTTGCACAATTCGTCGTTTTGAGACCATGTCTTAATAAGTCTCCAACCATTGACGCACATATTTCCTAAAGTAAAGAAATTATGAACATGAAACAAATAAACGACTAATGAAATCTTTTTGAAACCGGGTATTTTTCTAAATTTCCTAAGTTTGCAAAAAAAAAACCCTATACTTCATGACACTAATTGATGGATGCTTTTCGAAAAGTAGAGAATGCAAGCTTTCATTAGTCCAGGCCACATACAAAAACTTCATCTTAGCATGAGAAATATAATTTTCAATTTTCCTGTTCTCTAAGATGGTCGGTTATTGGGCCTTTACCTTATACATTTTTCGCCACAGATGACGAGTCTCCAAATTATTTGTCTCCTAGAGCCGACATTCGCTGCACAAACTCGGGTGCTACATTAAATACGAGGAAGCAAAACTCTCCCTACCTTTCATGCCACCGGAGAATCCTCGCCAGTTGGCGAATATGAAAAGTGGAAGTTCCTCCCTGTTGAAATCCTTGATAGCCTGAGAGGTCTTGTAGGCGCTGTCGGGGAACCAGACTTGTCCGGCTTGCGACACCGTCTTAGCCTCTGAGTCGAGATTCGCCGGATCAGCCGGCAGATGAAGTTCGACCGTTCTCGTTTCCACGGCTATGACACCGCAGGGTATGCCGCCGAGTCTGGCCCTACCGGTGACGACCGTTTGCGCCCAGGGTCTCATTATCTCCTCGAAGGATCCACGATCGAAGAATCCCGTTTCCCATATAGCCGCGTCGCCGGGTAAGAATCTTCCCTCCAGCATCCACCGCGGATCGTACGGAGTCTTCGTCGGCAGATAACCGATTTCTCGATCGACCGGATCGACGGACTGAATGATCGGCAACGGCGCTCCCTTGGCTTTGGGCATGTAGCTCAACCACTTCAAAACCGTGGCAATACCGTCGAGATCCCTGGGCTCGGTAACGTGCGAAATTCCGTTGTTGTGCATTATCTGAACGCCCCCGAGTTGATTGTTGCTCGCGTAAACTTCGCGCCCGAGAACGGTGTTCAGAGCTCTGTAGCCAGTAAGAATGATGTGGGAATTTTCTATCTGTATGACACGCTGTCCCAACCTCACGAGATAAGAGCCGATTCCAATCGCCCGACAGGAGACGAGCGATATGGTTATTATGTCCTCGTAAGCCCTCGAAGTCTCGCCCGCCGTCATACCAGCGTACTTGAGATTCTCGACTCCGAGGCCGTCCTCCTTGCCGATGATGTCGGTTAGCCTGTAACGCGATTCACCGCCGTCCTGAATGAGGCAGGCCTTCACCGAGTTCAGCGACGCCAGCCGAGCGTAGTCGTCCGGCGAGAGGTAGATGTACTTGAAGCCTTTCTCGGGCTCGTTCTCGTCCTCCCAAGCGATCCTGAAGACGGCCTTCGCCTCCTCGGCCAGGCCGATACGGGCGCCTGAGTTAGCCGAGAAATATATGCGCGGAATATTGAGAAGCCTAGCGCGTTCCGACGCTTTGCAGAAAACCAGATCCTCCTTGATGCTGAAGGACCCAATGAGATGAGTGAGATCGTTCGCTATGAGAATAATATCCCGTCCAGCGGGATATTCGGGAGTGTAGAGGCTCAATCTCCAGGCGACCATACCGACGTCGTTTTCGCCTGGCAGTCTCTTCTGCTCGACGAGATTGTCGCCGTCGAGGACGAGCTCGACGCTGTCGAGCACCGGGCTCGGCATAGTCGCATTCTCTGCGCCGGGATTCTCCTCGTAGTGTTTCGTCCACAATTTTTCTATCTGCTGACGGAACATGTCAGGAAGATCGTAAACGTAAGTCGTACCGGCGCTCTGCGCCTGGAATCTCTTAGCTTGAAGATAATCTTTGGTGAGGTAAGGCGTTGAGATCGGAAGACCGTGCATCGGTCCGGGTCGCCAGTTCGGATTGGTCGCTGCGGTCGCCGAGCCGTAGGACTCGAAGCGTATGACGCCGCCCTTCTGATCAGTCGCCTCGCTGTAGAGGTGAAGATCAATGCTGTAACCGCTGTCGTTAGATATGCAGAGACGAACGTTCGAGGTCGGTTTTCCCGGAGCCGGACGTATCGTCATCTTGATCTCGGCCTGGCGAACGCGAAGCTTCCAGAGCCTCGGACCGTAACGTAGAACCATGTTCGTGACGCTCTCCTCGATCTTCGCTGGGTCCATTATTACAGTCGGCACGAAATTCAGGTATATGTGATTGCAGTCGGTGCGCTTGGCGAGGGGATGCGAGAAAGCTACCTCGAGCTCGTCCATCGCCTCGAGGAGAACCCTCTCGCCCTCGTTGTGAAGATAATCGAAGCTCGCCTCCTTCGTGACGAGGTCGGAGTGGCGTATTATCGAGCGTATGAAGAAACGGTAGTCGGTCACCTGCTGGCCCTTCGCGACCTTAGCTTTACCAAGATAGAGATGCATCTTCTGGTTCGATATCGGAAGAGCCTCGAGATCGTAGGTGCGCATTCTGTTGAGCTCCAGCTGGAAGGCGCAGCCCGGCTCCAGATGACGATAAATTCTGTCCTCGACGAAACCGTCGCGCTGACGGAAGGTAAAGAATTTCGGGAACTGTCTTCTCTTGAGGGCGCCGAAGGTGACCCTTCTTATACCTCGCGATATGAGTTCCTCCTTGTTGGTGGCGCACCAGTCGCCGAAGAGTCTCGCCATCGTCGCGTCGTCCTGGTTGCCGTTGTCCTGAACCGCGATGCTGAGGATGTGAACCGGCTCGGCCGGACGATCGCCCTTCTCGATCGGGCCCGTTGCCTCGGCGGTGCTGAAAGAAACGTTTATCGACGTACTGTGACGGGACTCGCTGCCGGCGGCCTCGACGGCCTCGAGGACCTTCGCCGAGACCGAAGTCGGCGATGAGAGATCCTCGAGAAGATCCAACACCTCGTCGCTGTATTGGGAGAACTGGTCGAGATCCTGGAAAGCTGCCATAGCTCCGGTTCGATGATTGACCAATGAGAGATTCTGACGATTGGGATGGTTGGTCGGCAGCATAAATTGAAAGTGTACCAAAGGAATCTCGCCCGAGAGCTCGAGATGCTGGAGGCAGGTGAGCTCGTAGCTTATGTAAGCCCGACGAACGTAAACCTCGAGAGCAGCGTTGCAGACCGCTCGATTCGAGTGATAGAAGAAATCGTGCAAGATATCGAATATCGAAGTTTCCGAGAGTATGAGCTTCTGGAGATTCTCCGGATGAAAGTCGTGGCCGTACATGTCGACGGCCGAGAGGAAGATAGACTCCATCTGGTTGTGCCTGAGTTCGTAGGCGGGCTGGTGAGCGGCAATGAGGACCTGCCTGGCTCTGAGGGCGACTCTGCTGTGCTCCGTTCGATTGAGGCTCGTCAGTTCCGTCAGGGTCGTGGCGAGCTCGTCGGTCAGACCCGGCTCGTTCGCCCACAGGTGATCTATGAGCATCGTCACGAGAACGTTCTTCTTGGTGACGTGATTGTGACTGAATATCGTCGCGGTCACCATCGCCATGTCGTCCTTGTAACGGGCTATCAGAGCGGAGACGCACTTGTCGTAATGACCTTGCTGAAACTGGCTCTCGACCGTGTAGTATTGCCTCAGAAGCTCGTGAACGGCGGTCTTCATTCTTCCCCTTATACCGTTGCGATATCTCTGTACCAGCTGCACGATGGCCTGCGTCGTCAGGAAGAAGACGTCCCTCTCGGCTCTCTTGGACAAGGTCGCGGCGTGGCCGTCGATAACTGCGGCGATCTGCTGACTCGGAAATTGGGCCAGGACCGATGTTATGTTTCTCTCGTAGAGGGTCATCAGCTTTCGTATTTTCTTCTCTACGGATATCGGTATGCGACCCGATATCGTCGCTATCACTTCCTGGAGCTCGAGCAACGGAAGACTCGGATCCCGGAGCGAGCACATGAATACCTCGATGAGCTCCCGCAGACGAGGCAGATGGTAGGGATCCGGCAGGCAGTAACCAGCCAGTGTGTTCTCCAGTGCGCTTCGATGCTTGGCGTGAATATGATTGAGCTTTTCCGGTATGACCGGCGCGGCTGCGACGGGGAATTGACCGGTGTACTCCTGAGCCTTGGTAACGAGAGTCGGATCGTCGAGCTCGAGATGCGCTATGAGCGTGCCGGCATCGAGAACCGCGCCTGGGCGTTTGACGTAGAAAACACTACCGGCCTCGCCGGCCGTTACGGTCATTACCATCTTCATTACCTCGATCTCCGCGTAGGCTTGTCCGGCGTCGACGTGACCGCCATCCTCGACCGTGAAGCTTATGAGCTTTCCGGCCGACGGCGAACGGAGTAAGGAGGGATCGTTGTCCTTGTCGAAGACGCAGGTCTGATTGCCGATCACTATCCTATAGCGATCGACCTCCTCCCTCATGTAAGTCGTGAAACTACCGCCGTCAAGGGAGACCAACATACCACCGTCGGAGAGACGATGAATGTCTACCTCCTTGTACGAACCGTTCATAACAAGGAAGTAACAGTTTGGTCCGGATTTGGCAGCTTGAACTTTGTACTTGAAACCGTCGTTTATGAGCTCGACGTCGACGACGTTGTTGAGATCGTTGCTGGCTTGTATCTGTCCCTTGTCGAGGGCTGTTTGGAAACCTGTGAAGGCGGCTGTTATCGTGCGATCGGCTATGTGAAGAGCGCCGCAGATAACTGCCAGCAGGACGTCCGGCTTGTCGCTCCGAACACGCTCGGCGATCAGAAGATCGAGCCAGGCCGTGTCGATGTTGTTCGTCAGGAAACACTCGGTCTCCAGCAGAGTGATCAGGTACTCGACGGTCGTTCGAAAATCTCCTCTTATGCTCAATTCCTTCAGTGCGACGACCAGATTCTCACGCGCCTGATTACGATCCTCGCCCCACGAGAAACAGTGACCGAACTGCGAGTCAGCGAATTCGTGAAGTCCGCCGGAAGCGCCGACCGAGAAGTAACCCCATACGTTCTTCGACGAACGGAAATTTAGTTCCTGCACCGTGCCGGAACTCGGCTTGAAACCCTCGTCGGGATTTTCGCTCGTTATTCTCGCCGCTATCACGTGACCCCAGGGCTGAGGCTTGTGGCGAGGCTGATCGAAGTCTATCGCGCTGTCGCCCCACGGACTCTCGCCGTAAAGAAGACGTATGTCCTTTATGTGATGAAGCGGCAGACCCATCGCTATCTGCAACTGCGCCGCTGGAAGATTCACGTCCGAGACCATCTCCGTGCAAGGATGCTCCACTTGAAGACGCGGATTCAGTTCGAGAAAGAAGTAACGTCCAGCCGTGTCGTAGAGATACTCGACCGTACCGGCGCTCACGTAACCGACCATCTTCGCCAGCCTCACCGCCGCTCTCTCCATCTCCTCGAAGACTTCCGGTTTCGCTATAACAGCCGGCGCTTCCTCGATGATTTTCTGATGACGCCGCTGTATCGAACAGTCACGGCCGAACAGCGATATGGCGTTGCCGTAATTGTCCGCCAATAATTGGACCTCCAAGTGACGAGCGCATTTTGCCAACTTCATTATGAATATCGGCGAGCCTGGAATTTCCGTTTGCACCTGACGAAAGAGCGTCGGCAGCTCCTCCGCATTTTCGACCTTGCGGATACCCTTGCCACCGCCGCCCTCGCTGGCTTTCACCATTATCGGAAAGCCTATCTTGTTCGCGGCCGCGAGACACTCCTCCGCCGACGATACGCAGCCCTTCTTGAATAATTCCGATGATATCTTTATCTTCTTGCCGCTGTAGTGCGCCTTCAGATCCGAACCCGACCAGGGCAGCGTCGGCACGTCCGCAGTCTGCGCCACTATGCTGGATGCTATCTTGTCACCGAGGGCCCACATCGCTCTCTCGGACGGTCCTATTTGAAGATTTGATAATTATTGTAATATTCATACAGCTTAAGGATTCATCACACATACGTTCCCAACCAACTGTTTAATTCGATCAAAATTTCAGTACTTCGCGATATGCCAAAAATCTGAAAACTATCGGCCGTATTAATGATGTCAAGACCTTTCATTTTGCATAATAATAATGCCAAAAAATTATTTTAAAAGACAATTGTTTTATAAAAATCAGAAAACCTTTTATTTGCGCATTTTTAATTAATTCCTTGATTTTTTTTAGAATTCATATGAATTTTTTTAGAATTTGAAAAATCAATGAAAGGTACGAATTTTGGACGTTTCCGTATCGCGATTCCACAGTACACACAAAAGTTTCGACATGATTGCGCCAATAGTTTCATAGTTATGGTGAAAAAATGCATGTGGCTTCTAGAAAATTAATAAAATCCATTTGAAAACAAGAAAAAGGTTGACTGATCATTTGTTGAACAACTTTTTGATAGCACATTGTTAATCGCATTTTGACATTATTATTGGGCAAAATCAATGTTCTTGGTACCTTTAATACAGTGGATTTTTATCACATTTTTATACCAATAGAAAGTGTTCAGATTCTCAATCAACCTGACTTTTGGCTGGAAATGTACGTGTGAAGCTTCCTTAAGGGGAATTTCCTTAAGTTGCAATTTTCAAATTAACTTTATTCAATGGTGCTAATTTTTTTGAGAAAAAAAATTAATCCGGGCCGGATGCGAACCTACCGTGCGCGTCCAGCTCGAATTTCTCTTGTCCTCAAAAAAATTAGCACCCTTGAGAAAAGTTCATTACAGTTTTCATTACCGACCGCGATATTTCACTTCACCTTAATGGGCAAAACTTATGCACGTATGTGCACTCTAGTACGCTATATTCTTGTAAAAAGGGCATTGACCCATATATAACATAATACATATACAAATAAGTAAATACAATAAGAAGCGTCTCTGAAAAATTTAACTTTGCTCGTCTATCAATTTCGTACCGATAAATGAAATGTCCTTTTTGTGCAAAAGTTCCGGTAGTTTCGGGTTCTCGGAGGCGTGACCCCATCCTGCCCAGACGGCTTGGACCTGTGTACGCATTGCTATGTCGACGATGAGCTCGACGTTCGCGTAATTGTTGTTGTTCGATCCGCCGGGCACTGGCACATACTGATCTGCCATTTTTATGTACTCGGCATTTGCTTTGAGATCCTCCGGCGTTACCATCACAACGAATCTCACCGCTCTCTCGTTCTTGAACATCTCGTACGACCATCTTCTTATCGAACGCATACATTTTACAGCGGCAATTCCGTTGTTGGCAATAAGAATCTGAAAAAAAGAAGTTTATGGAAGGATAAATTAATAATTAAAATATAGAACGAAATATTTAGAAATCATTTTAGAAATATTTTTGAATCTTTCAAATCTTACGCAATATTTCTAAAATATACGAAAATGATATTTTGAGATATTCTATCGAAACGTTTCTTAAATCGTTTAGAAACATACTCAATCTTTCGAGGCAGCTGAAGTATTTTTTGAAACGTAGTGATAAAATATTGTTACGAATATGTAGCTGACTATTCGTTGAGGCACACGATGTTAGTTAGGTTTGACAAGAGACGAACGAGCGGACGATAGATAGAAGATCGATCGTCATGTAGAACAGTCTTGATCGGACTTTCAGAGTAAACAGACGTTTGACAGTTCGTGTTTGAGATATTTGACTGCCATTGTACGTAATAATATCCGCCCAAAACCTAATACGCGCGTTATTCATTCCCTTCGGACGTAACAATATTTTGAAATATTTTTAGTTTTATATTTCACCGAAATATTTCTACCAATGTTCCGTATTTATGGAGGTGTGTATATTCAATTTGGATCGGTCATGCGATCTTTCGCATTTCGCTGAAGTGTTCAACAAAAATATTTCAGTGCTATGTGAAGAGATGGAAAATAAAAAAAAATTGCTCGAACATGAAATGTTACAATCGTCTTTCGAGAATTCTCGGCTCGACTTGATTGACAATAGACGCTCATGGCGACGGGCCGTTTTTCCTACATTTCATTGAGGATCGAAGAAATAACTCATTAACATTTGCCTCAACGAGCATCCGCCGATAGCTCGACCGTCACGGAAACTAGGATCAAAGTACAAGGCCCGAAGATTCAACGAGCTCGGTCGTGCGACGTGCGTCCCATTTCCATCCAACAATATTCCATGCAAGAACGTGCGATTGCTTTTTTTTCTTCTCTCTTCATTTGGCCGCACTTCATCGAACAGGCGAGTAAGTACACTGTTTCTACACTTTTACATCGCGGAACGATAAATTCACGTCACTGTTCAGTCAGAGTGGGGATTTTTTTGCTTCACACGATAATTGACTGCTCATATTTGATCATCGACTAGATTTTTCTTTTTTTTTTAAGCCAAGGATTTTGCAATAAATTTACCTTATCGATAACTTTGGTGCCGTTGAAGCGACGAACGAATTCTTCGGGTGTAGCGACTGTGAAATCTTTTTCCTGTAGACGACTCTGCGCTTGAATCATCACCGTGCCCTGCGACATGCTGGGCCTGCGAAAATATGAATAAAATTCCAACATTATCACCATATTATATATTCGTCACTGAAGAATTATTGATAAGCGTCGATAAGGGTCACGTTTATTCTTCGTGTAACATCAATAATCTCGAATAATCTTAAATTTTTTTGTTTTTTAACTGCTGGGCCTATAAAAATAAATAATTCGTAAGATTATTCATCGATGTGAAATGAGAGAAATGTGTGAAAGACACTGGCTCCTTCAATCCTGGAACGATAAAAATTACACAAGAGCGAAATACGATTCGATTCACTTATCGTCAGCGATAAGATTAACCGATAATAAATTTAATGGTGATTAAGATTATCCGCTCGGCAAATAATCATTTATCGCCCACAATATTTGCATAAACCCAGAAATTTTCTTCCGAGTTTATGTAAAAAAAACGTGGATTGACAATAAATAATTTTCGTGACGCTCGACTCGATCGACGATAAGCGTACATGCTTTTAATATAAAATGTAATTTATAATTATTTCAATAATTTTTGACTCGATATTGCGATATTTGCATAAATCTCAAAAAAAAAAGTTGAACATTTAAATTATCATACGACTTACTCATAATGTTCCTTTATTCGCAAATCTTCTTGTATGAAAAAGGATTATCTGTATTTTGGGCTTCCTCATAGTGGAAGCTTCGCGAAGAAAGGAACATTGTGAGAAAGCGATATGAAAATTTCAATTTTTAACTGTTAAGAGCAAACGATATGAAAATTCGAATAATATTCGTATTTCCACGGATTCACACATACACACACACATACATCCGGTCATTTTTTTCTGAATGTGATTATTCCACGTTTTGGAAAATTCTGAACACGTTTTCATTAAAACCTCCATTTTTTAAATTTATTTATTTTTTTCTACCAAAACAAAGCTTCCTCCATAAGGAAGCAAAATGAAGCGAGCACTCAACGTCGTCCCGGGAATATTATCGGCAACATAAATCGACGATAAACGTAAACATTTTTAATATAAATATTTATTAATAATTACTTCAATAATTTCGTGCAGTGATACCCGCGACAATTTTATCGTGGAAGATTTCTGTCAACTGACGAAATAACGTGCACGACGCCGCGGAGAGAAAGTTATACAGCACAGTTGAGTCAAACTTACAAAGGCTCGCTTCGAAGAGAAGTTCCTAATATTCGATCGTGTAAGCATTCCTGAGATTCCTTCTAGTTTCAAGGCCGCGCTCGACCTAACCAATTTCTATTTTTCTCCCCAACTTTACATCAAACTTATAATTATAATAATAATAATAATTGTAATAATTGTAATAATTGTAATGATAATAATTGTAATAACTGTAATAACAATAACTATACTTGCTTGGTCTTTAAGTTTTCACCACCGCATAGGGCGGACGATTTTTTGTTTCGTCTAAGAAGGATAATCCACGATTTGATAAGCACGGTCAGAGTGAAGACCGTGCCGAATACGATCAATAGATTTTCCATGGCAAAGACGAGTTCGAAACTTGCCAAAAAATAATTAACACTCTCGACAGCCAACATCGCGGTGCCCGACAATTCAGCTGACCCAAGTTATGTCCTCGATCGTTTCACACAGCGAAAAAAAATTTTTAACGCGTCGTCATAATACAATAATTTCGTCATTGCTGTGGCAAACGCGCTCGCGAGCACAAGGCAGTTTTTGGTAAATATTAACAGACCGACTCGAATGCAATGAAAAATTAATCTTCGACTGCAAACTTCTGATGGCAATTTTCCTGATTTATGTGGATAAGAAATGTAATCGTGCTTGGCACACATTGTCGAGTTTTACTGTAATTGATTATAATATTATTGATAATAATAACTCTGTTCGATTGTGTTATAAATCCATGCTCGCAGCGCGGAGCCTCGGGAAACACTGCCCGGTGACTACGTGATTAACGGTAAACTGAAATACACTCTCATTCGAGGAAGTTTGCCGTTCGTTTCTATACCTGGAAAACTGTTCGGAGTTTATGCGTACAAATTAAAGTCCAGCCCTTTCGAAATTTAAACAAATATTTGGACTTCAATTTCAGGTGTCGATTCGGGACGATCGATTTTGGGAAAAAGTTTGTTTTTTTTTCTCGCTGCAATAAAAAATTTGATAAAAGATTCCCCATGATGGATTAGTCCTAACAGTTTTCGGATCGTGAAAAAAGCACATTCACATCTCTACACTGTAAAAAAAAATTGTAAATTTATTGTAAAATTGTGATGAAAAATTGATATAATTTTTCATTGAAATTAAAGTAAATTATAAAAATTAATTTACTTTTATAGTAGAATAAAAATAAATTATTTAAAATAAAGTATTTCCAATGTTTTTAATACACTGACCATTCATTGCTCATCGCAATTGTACATGAAATTTAATATAGCAGTTTTTGCATAAAAACTTCCACTCCGGCACATTAAAATTTCATGTGAATTTTTTTTTACTATGTACCACATAAAAACTCTACCGAAATTGAAATAAAACTTTCATGTCTTTCTTCTCTTCAGTATTTTTGTTTTTGTTTTTCTCATTTAGAAACAATAAATATGATTTTATTACGTGAGTCCTGGACTCGTAACGGCGAGACGATCAATTTTGGGGGAAGACGTTTTATTTTTTTTTCACCGTAAAAAAACACGACCGAAAATTCCCGACGATTGATTGGACGTTGAGAAGTGTTTTGATCGTGTGAACAAAATTCGAAGTGTGAAGATAAAAAATCGTAGAAGTTTCATTAAAAAAAAAATTGTTTGCTTTTCATATTCAGAAATGATAAATATGATTTTATTACGTGAGTCCTGGACTCGGAACGGCGAGCCCACCGGAAGTCGAGGGAACTTCCGGTTCCTCCTTCGACGAACTCGGTCCATCGTCCTCGCCCTTCTCCGAATTCATTTTCGAGATCGCGGCCAGCAGATTGTCCGAACTCTTCCAAATCGGATCTTTCTCATCGCTCTGAACCAAAACGAATCTCTTCATCCGTTTCATCGCTCGGGTGTCCATCAGCCTCGACCAAAAATTTCTCACGGAATCGTACAGCCGGAATATTCTCGGGAGACTCCGAGGAATCTCTGACTCGACATTCGTCGCATTCACTTTTGTAGATTTCTCACTCGACAATAAAATTTATTTACAATAAATTTAAATTTATAATAAACATATTATAAATTAAAATACAAAGGCGCTTCGTTTGCCTCGCTAATTGCGCTCCACGTTACGCTTGGAGTGTGAAGAAAAAAAATACACTCAAAGTTGTACTTTTTTTTCCGCTCTGACCAAAGTCCAGAGGAAGCTGCGACGATCCTCGAGATCGTCGTTGCTGCGACGCAAGTAATTTTTTTAGCGAGTCATTTAAAGACTGGAATTGTCTCTGATTTGTGTTTTTCTCAATTTTTGTGGAAAGTCATTTCGTTAATTTTGACGCTTTCAACTACCTATTTTTTGTTTTGTATTTTTTGCTCGTTTCTTTTTAGGCTGGATTTAAGTTTTTAATTTTTTTGCCTTGCGACTCCAAACACTGTTATTTAAACCATTCCGCCGGAAAAAGCTCCGATGCAGTTCGCGAATTTAAGCTAATTGCGCTCCTCGTCACGCTTGGACTGTGAAAAAAGCTTCCTCTACGGGAAAGCAAAATATACACACAGTTGCGTTTTTTTCAGCCAGGGTTAAAGTTCAGAGGAGGCTCCGATGATTCTTGAGATCGCTGAAACGCAAGCAACGTTCTAAGCGAAATATTGAAAGAATGGAATTGATTTTTATATCTCAATTTTTGTGAAAAGTCACTTAGTTAACTCTGAAGATTTCAAGTCCCGAATCTTTTTTTGGTCTTTTTTTAGGGCAAATTAAATTCTTTAATTTTCTTGCCTTGCGACTCGAAGCACTGTTATTTAAAGCATTCCGCTGAAAAAAGCTTTGATGCGGCTCGCCAATTTAAGCGGGAAAATTTCTCGCTCGCAAGTGGAACGCGGCAGAATTATTTCCGAACGTCAGAACTAGAAACACTTGTCGCCGGATAACAAACGAAAACTGCATCGTTTATGGAACTCGCGTTTCACTCTCTAAGTATTTACATAGTTGCAACAACGACCACGATAACAACTAATTTATTTTGTTTCATTCCGTTATTTTAAATGTCATTTGAATCTTTTTCAAACAGTCGTGCAATTAATCCAATTGAAAAAAACTTATCACAAAAATATTTTCTATTTTTATTTTTTATAAAAGTTGAATTTATCGGAGTGAATTTATAGTGGACGGAAATTTTGAAAGGAGCACGTCCTTCCTGATGAGGAGACCAACGGTCACTGTCGATCGTTCAGGTCGACGCTACTTTCGTCAGGAGATTCCCCTTCCCAGGTGCGCACCTCGCACCGCAGGAAAGTCCGGCACATCGGCAGGCAAAAAGTTGATGGCTTCTTATCGATTCTTTTTTTTTCTCCAAAGTTACGCCTCTTTGCGACTCATAAAGAAGTCACAGGTGGATTTATCACCGACGATAACGGATCACAACATTTTCAATTTTTTGCATACCAAATATTTTCATGATAATTATTACTGTTCAGTTTACTGTTTTTTGTTTGTTCGTTCCAATTTGCAATTACAATGTTGTTCAGTTTACTGTTTTTTTTTCCCCGTTCAATTGTCAATGACACTGCCCATTTATTATCCTTAACTACAAAGTTCCAAATTTTTAAGTTATAGCTTTGCGTACGATGCTTTTTTCCACGACGTTCATGTCGACATGACAATTCGAGTCGACAGCAGAGCGCCGCGCTGTGCAACGAGATAACTGTACGTGACTATTATTATGTAATTACCTCGACGCGCAGTTATCGACGATAATTAAACAATGGTCGTAAAATATTACAGTAATATAAAGAAAAACCCGAAACATTTTATAATTTTTGATTCGTTATATGCTTATTGTTTCTGTGCAGAGATAATCATTTCGAAGAATTCATGATAGAACCTGAGTAAAAAATAAATAAAAAAAATTTAATTGTCATGAATGTTTGCGGGTCGAGCGTATCGCTGACAATTAAACAACGGTCGGCAACTGAACTCAGCCATAAAATGAGAATTCGCAAAAAAGTAATTCTTAATAAAATGTCTATTGTCGAATTTATAAAAGAAGAAATAATAATGATTCGAATAATATAAAAAGTACAATTAAAAAAATAATGCATCTCAGAGTGTCTACATCATATAAATTATTATCGAAGCAAGTATAATCAAGATGTAGAGGGACAAATTGTAACCTAGAAAAGTATTACAGTAATATTTTTAAAAACCGGACATAAAAAAAAATTATTCGTTCTATGCTTATTATCTCTGTGCAGAGATAATCATTTAGAATAATTCGTGGTAGTCTGAGTAAAAAAAAAAAAGAAGAAAAATTGAAATTGGCACGAATGTTTGCGGGTCGAGCGTCGAGGCGCTTCCATGCGCCAGACGGCGAAGCGCATCAGGCGAACGAGTCCGACGTCGGCGAGTGGAGCGTTCGGATCAGCTGATACCACCTGACAAATGTCGGCCAATCGCGTATCCCTTCCCTACTCTCGGCTAGCCAGGAAGCACGTGCTGTCACGCTCATAACGTAAGACTGCGCAGCACGTTGAGCTGTGCGCGCACACGTGCACATCGTGGTCAGTCGCCACGAGGGTTTTCAGAGTTCAAATAATCGCGACAAAAAAAAAAAAAAAAAAAAAAAAAAAAAATTGTTTTAATTGTGAGCGAGTGAAATCAGACGTGATGACCTTGGGGTCGATTTCAAGCCCAGGAAAAAAAAAACATATGGTCATTTATCGCCGTGCACACTTCCTATGCGATCGTTTTACTTCTTTTGAAAAACCCAAACAGCTGGACAAATAACAAATAAACTAGCTCCTGAGATTTTTTTTCTTTTAGGACAAAAATCTCAACTTTTCCCTGATTATAATTTTTTCCTTAACAAACTACTAACGACTTCTATTAAAAATTCCTAATTATTGTATTAATGTTTAATTGTCTTTTTCTTTCAATTTTTTTTTATTTTTTATTTTGGTATAGTGACTTTTGTCCATACTGCGAAAATGTTAGAAACGACAATGTAGGATCTTCTGTTATAAGCTGATTAGAGATTTTACACTGTCGTTCCGTGGTTGAGAAGTCAATTGATCTCTGCAATTAGTCTTCTGCAATTGTGTCATTGTGTGCAACACATTGACCGTTCGGACACGACGTTACTCGATGGTAATGAACAGCTGATAGTGGCGACTCTTTATCTGAACTTTAATTTTTTTTTGTTTATTTCATCGAATCGATTCTCTTGCGCACAAAAACAATTTTTTGTTTGTTTATTTTCGAATGGCGAGACTCCTGATGCAACAAGCAAAGCGTGATAACGTTTGGAACACGTCAGCGCTCTGCTGAGCTGGGCAGCATTTCAAATACATGATATATTTTTAGGTATTTTAAAAACATATCTTAGATACTGAAATACTTCTCTGGTATTTAAAGTAGTTTTTTGGCCAATTACGTATAAAATACAACAAACTTGTACGCCCACCTTCGAATGATTGTGCGACTATCCGGAGCCAAAATACTTGGAAAATGTTAAGAGAGAGGAATAAATTAATATGCAACATTTTTGAAAAAATCATTGCAAAATGCCAAATTACAAATGTAAAAAAAGTATAAAATTCTGATGTACAATCCTGAATAATGCCAAATTTTCATGCGGAGTTGCAAATACAAAGTCATATCATTAGATGAAGATTAAAAAAAGAAAATTTCAGATTTCGAATGCCAAATGTCAAATGCGAAGAAAAATTTCGAATTTCGCATGTAAAAAAAATCTTAAATTTGCAGTGCAAACAACATGCTGAATGGCAAATATTGAAAAGTGTCGGATGTTTAAAAATATCGGATGTCAAACTATAAAAAAAAAGTTCGAGTTAAAAATAATGACAAATGTCGAATGTGAAGAAAAAAATTAAAAAGTGAAATGTAATTAGAAAAAATAATATTGAAATTTCATTGACTTTTACGTCATATTTAAGGAAGTACTCAAACGAAGTACTTATCAATGTATATTAAGTACAAAAAGAATTTTGTATTTAAAATACATATAGTATTTTGTATTTTTGATTTTCAGTATTTTTTGTATTTCGCCAAACTCTGCCGTTCTATAATGTCAAAACAAAACGAGACAAAAATTGCATCGATGACTCCACTCGGACCACTTTATCGAATGATTGCTTTTTAAGCTCGAATGACCGATAATCCGACGCTCGGTGCTTTTGGATAAAAAAAAAAGCCGAAGACGATTCGATAACTCGCAATTTTCAACGGTTTCTCGTTTCGTACTTTGAACCCATTTAATAATGCCGCATCGTGTTAACAGAAGTTTTGTGAATAATTATTGCCACGGTCGGATAATAAATATTCAACCGTCGAGTCGTTCAACGCTCGCCGGGTTACGATATCCACGGGTCAAGGAATTGAATATTATTTTCATCGAATTTTCGCTCCAATCTGTCGTCAGTATTTTTTCCCTCTATCCTTCCTCATATTTTTCCGGATTCCTCATACCGGATCTCCAAAGAGAAAAATCTCGTGGCCAACATTAAATTTAATCCGAAGAGATCTTCAAGTACCACCCGTACACAGTAAAAAAGATTTGAACATTCAACAAACTTTTTTCTCCACAAACATCCACAATTATTTCGGTGGTAATTTTACAAAAAAATATCCGTAAGATTAACAGACATTTCTGTAAAATGGACAAGATTTTTTTAAATAATATTACCACGAAAAGAATTGTCGACGTTTGTGGACAAGAAACATTGATAGCTATTTTACTGTGTGGCGCTGTGAAGAGATTTCGTTCTATTGATTTTTCAGATAACTCCTACACATGCACCTTTTATTTCGTGCTGCTCACAGCCGAAATAATCGCAAAACGATTGGAGAACAAAAATAAATACAAAAATAAAAATGCAAAAAATATTTTTTTTTTGCAAAACCAAGAAACCAATTTGTAAAAAAAAAAATCCGTTTTCACCTGAGACGCCTTCGGCGCTCGACCAGCCCCTCGACCACCGGTGGTTGTTGTTGGCTGGCATCGTTCCCCTCGCTCGGAAAACTATCCTCGTTCTCGAGCTCCTCGCACGGGTCGGGTTCGCCGACGACGAAGCTGACCGGTGTCTCCGCCATCGTTTCGGCCGGTCGTCGCTTATCGAACGGTCTCTTCGTTACCGGGGCTTCGAAATTTTGGCTGCTGGCGGCGAGAGCCTCGATGACTTTATCCTCGTCTTCCGTTTCACCTCGCTGTATCGCCACGGGATCGTCGGTGTTACCTTCAAAATACATGATAAGGTCGACGATCAGACGATCTATCCGCAAGGCTCCTCCACCTCTTGCCATCTCGATTATTCAGAGGTATGTTTTGGTCCGCCCGCGGCATGCAAAAATCCCAGGCTCGAAAAAAAGGTTTTTCATTTTTATTATTGTTATTATTATTTTTATATTAAAATTTGATGATTCCGTGGGTCGTCTCGTTGCAGTGGAAACCCGTGAACCGGAGAAGCTGTTTTTTTTTTTTACAGTATTTTGATATTTCAGTGAATTTCTGCGCAGCATGCAAAAAGTCCCAGCCTTTAAAGAAAGCATTTATTATTATTATTGTTATTATTACTTTTATATTAAAATTTGATGATTCCGTGGGTAGTCTCGTTGCATTGGGAACCCTTGAACCAGAGGAGCAGATTTTTGTTAACTGTATTTTGATATTAAGGTGAATTTCTGCGCGTCATGTGAAAAATCCCAGGCTCGAAAAAAAGCTTTTTCATTTTTATTATTGTTATTGTTATTATTGTCTGTATATTAAAATTTGGTGATTCCGTGGGTCGTCTCGTTGCATTGGGAACCCTTGAACCAGAGAAGCAGCTTTTTTTAACTGTATTTTGATATTTCGGTGAATTTCTGCGCGGCATGCGTAAAATCCCAGGCTTGAGAAAAGCTTTTTCCATTTTATAATTATTTTTATACAAAAATTTGATGGTTCTACGATTGTCTCTTTGCATTGGGAGCCCATGAATCGGAGAAGCAGTTTCTTTTTTTTTTTTTACAGTATTTTGATATTTTAGTGAATTTCTGCGCAGCATGCAAAAAGTCCCAGCCTTTAACGAAAGCATTTTTTATTATTATTATTATTGTTATTATTACTTTGATATTAAAATTTGATGATTCCGTGGGTAGTCTCGTTGCATTGGGGGCCCATGAACCAGAGAAGCAGTTTTTTTTTGTTATTTAAACCGTGTGTTTTGATATTTCGGTGAATTTCTGTGGGTGCAGTCTCGTTGGAATCGACGGTCGAGTTCTCATTTCGTATGCGCTCTTGATGCGCTGATCGATGATATATTTTTATTATTATTATTATTATTTCGTTTTTTTTTTCTCCGTTTCTTTGTCTCAAGTGAGTTATGGCAGTTGTGATGAGAAGTTTTTTTTGCCCAGTAGCAGAGCGACGAAGCTTCGTTATTTTAAATTTCATGCTTCACCATGCACGTATTTTATGCTTGCCGATAATGATTTCGTAACGGATGAAATATACGATTTTTTTTTCAAAAATAATTATTATTCCTCGCATATTTCCTTTAAAATAAAATGCTCGTCAAGGTCGAATGTTATTGATTTAAATACGATGTAATTCAATAGGTCGACGAATGCAAATCATCGAGTGACTCGACACAACGGTAAATTTACTGTGCACCCCGAATTTTTATTGAAAACTCGTTATAAAGTAGTACTTCGTACCGAATATATTACGTACAATCGATCATAAAAGATAGATCATTTTTTATAAAATTAATTTTGATTTTTTTTGGTCGATTAATCAGTCATCGAATCGAATGGTACTTTGTATCACATGCAGGTATAAATGTCGCAAAGAATGAAAAAAAGGAACAACAAATCCAACGAAGTCATGCAATCGTCAAGCTAGTTCGTAATCGCGAACTGCCAATTCGTTCGCAATCGTAGTTACAACTTCGACAACTCTGTTGCAATATTGTATCGAAGTTTGAAGAAAAAAAAAAGTGTTAATTGTCAATTTTCGACGCCCCGAAAAAAGCCAATAAATGACCAAATTAATTTTGTTAACTGATCGTTATCGATTTTTTTTATATTAATTTTTTTTTTTTTTTATAGAGGAGTTTGAAGTGCCATTCCGGCGGTGGATCGAGAACCGGCTACTCACCACGATCAACAGTGCAACACTGAGAGACGCGTGGATCGGTCGTCGTATCGTACGATAACGAGGCAAAACGGTCAGCAGGCTCAACGCGGACGGCACGGACCACCGACCTGACGGTCCAAAGAACAGCGAATCCGATCGCAAGGCAACACGCGAAAATACCTTGATAACAAAAATTTGACAAACATTCGTCGAATTTTTAAAAATTATTTCATTATAATTAACATATCCACGCATGTATCCGTGTGCACAATAACAACGCGAGCTCTCAGTACAAGACTCGATTTGCATCGACCGGATTAGCATTAAGAGTCGAGATATCGAATCTATCTTCGTATCCAAAACAAAAAGCAATTCTTACTGTAATAATTCGTCGATTTTTTTCTCGGTTTTTCATTTCTACAAAAATCTACGAAACTGATTTTTTTCAATTATTTTTACCACCCAATAACAATAATAATAACAACAATAATAGCAATAATATAAGTAAACAAAGTAAAAAAAAAATTCAGAAAATAATAATAAGCTCGACAAATAACAAGCTCACTCCTTCCAGCAATATCCTTTTTAGTGTTTACTATTTACTCCACAGCGTTAGTTACTCTTGACTAACAAAAGGCAAAAAGCGATTCATCAATGCACTGCCCGTCGATAGGTTTAGCGTAATGTACCGATGATCGTACTGAGTAGCCACCGAAGCATACCGTCCGGCGGTATGTTCAGTTCCCGGCCGCGCGTGCTGCTGCTGCCTTTTCGTCTAAACTTTGTTTTTATTGCTTTTCGTCGTACGCACGATAATCCCCAGGTATATTCGCAGTTCCGACACAGCGTTATCGCCTTGTCGACGATTAAAAAGAAAGTTCCAATTCAACGTACTGTCTCTACCGTACATATACATATACATATATACATACATACATATATATATATATATATATGCAGACACGTTATGTACTCATGCAAAATCGAGTATAATGTATTACACGTTAGATCTCAGTGGTTGAAGCTACAGAGGAACCATCCTCTTGATTAGCACACGTTTTATCTGTCTATACGGCCTGTTCGCGCGCTCGCAAAGCCCGACTGTCCCAGACTGAACTCCGCCGTCGATTGATAATAGCCTTTGCCGCGTCGTACGAATCGCGGTAAGAAGCGGTCGGCGGAACCGCCGTCGACGACGAAGAGCGCGGCGAGAAAACGTGCGCTGCCGAGAGACCGAGGATGGCCGGACGATGGTTCAGGGGTCGCGCCACTTCGGGACTAGCGCTTTCGTGTGTTGGTGCTCTCTCGCACCACCTATACGCTCGAGCTTGCGTTACTATGAGATATGTATATATATATACATTTATATATATAGGCATATATATTGGACGAGTTAATTCCATAAGGGCGTACAGGCTGTGTGAACGATATATATATCTATACATGCGTATATAAATAAATATATATATATATATGAGATAGCTATAGCTATGTGTTTATACTGGTGTAAAAGAGACATTCAACTAGCGAGTGCGTATCAAGCTCGCGTTCGTGTCTATTATAGCTGATACGCCGATGACTACGGTGAACGGCCCAATTGTTGACCGTGGCGCAATTACCGTCCGTTAATTATTTTATCTACGATAGAAAATTCCATGTACGTCCGGCGCACTCATATTTTTTTTGTAGATCCTTTTTATCGTGCATCATGTGATTGAATAAGCATTGGGTCGAGGTGTCATAAAATCGTCGACTTTCAGAGTTTTATCTGTGAAACCGAGAGAAGCGAGCTCGCGCAGGTTATTTTACTGTCAGTTTCGTTAGGCGGTTAGGTTTGTAAAGTCGGTTCGTTTCTTTCTTTATCAGAAGCGTAAAATAAGGAATCCAAGTTGTACGGTGTGATTAAGGGTCGATTAAGACAGTACGGCGCGACAAATAATGAGAGATTACAATTTCGCCGGAAAATACGTGGGTCAGAATTATGTTTATGAAGACGCCGAATGCGCTGATTGTTGGCGGCATATTTCAGTCAACGCGATGAGCACGCAGGTGAGTTTTGCTTGGTCACTAATCGGGCATAGAAGCAGAAAGGTCAGTGATTAGGCCTTAGATAGTTTGCTTTATATGCTATATGACAAAATTGTAGGGCAGAGATGAGGCTTTAGATAGGTCATTATATGGGCTGTATGACAAAATTGTAAGACACTGATTGGGTCATTTACTGAAGTGCGTATATTTCGAGTTTGTTATTTTTAAATGGTCAAAAGTAATAAAATCATGCTTGTTTTAGTTAATGAAGGGTCGAATTTCAGGACGTTAAGTTGAACTTACGATCACTCTTGAGATCGAACTTAAGATCGAAGTTTGGCTCGAACTTCATTGCGTCCTTCTTCGATCTATTTTAAGTTCGAGCTTAAGGTCGAACCTTCATTCGAACTTAATTTTGTCCTCAAGTTTGATCTTAACTTCGAACTTGAGTTCGAACTTAAGATCGAACTGGAACTACAACCGAATTTGAGTCGAGACTTACTTAAGTTCGAACTGAAGATTAAACTTAAGCACGAAATCAAGTTCGATCTCAAGAGCCATCTTGAGTTCAAACGAACGTCTTAAAATTCGACCCTGAGACTCTAAACTTTTCTGTAATACCAGTTATTTCACCTCCACTATTTTTAACAATCTCCTTCCATTTTCAATGCCAAACGTAGCTTAGGTCAGTAATTGGGTCGTTCACCTTGTTCGTAGCTAAAACAATCTTCCAATTCCATTAACGCGGAATTATCTTAATCGCGAACGCAAGAGGCTCTTGACGAATTTTTCATATCCCGCTAGATTATCCTAATAAATAAAGATTGTAAAAAAGAAAAAAAAATACAAAAAAGAAATGCACGAAGCACACAAGTCGAACGGTGTTAGAAACGCTCGCTCGATAGTACGCTTTTCTGCATTCTATCGTGAAAAGCATCTCTCCTTTCTATTTCATTCACGGGGAGCTTCCTCGCATCAATGAAAAAAAAGGAGAAAAAAAAATCGGTCGTGATCGCCGTACTCCGGCCCGGTGCGCGACCAACAGGTTTTCGTTCATGAATCCACCGGCCGCACGACGGAATAAAGAGAGCCCATAAAGTACGTTGCGGAAGTGGCCACGTGGGCTTTCGAGTGATGTAGGAACTTTGGCTCTATACCTCGGCGCTGAAAAGCTACGGCTCGCGGTTGTGTGCAAACAGTCGGGCGGCCTTACGAATTCATTGCTATCGCGCGCGACGCAGCGCTCTATGGGTTACTGACGAGGTCAACCCCGCTCGGCAACTAAGTCGATCGAACGTTGCCAATTCCTATTTTTATTTTTTACTTTGTAAATTATCATGATTAAAAAAAAAATTACGATAACATGCACGAGCGACGGCGTTAATGCGCCGCAATTATTTATAGGTCAGTTTATCGTACAGAGGAATTTTACGAATCGTGATGCGAGAAACTACGCAGGCCCGCGTTTGACCTTGGACGCTCGTCGTTGGATAGTTCGAGCGCTGAGTCGCGCGCGGAACTGCGATGCTCCATCGCTCGGATCTTGTGTTTTTAACGTGTATCTCGTGTTGTTGTTCGCTCTTGATCTCCGCCATTTTTTTTTTTTTTTTTTTGCTGCCGTCGGAAGTGTTTAGGAAACTCGAGAAAGACGTTGCGAAATGGTAACGCGATGCTCGAGGGCATCGACGATAGCAGCGGCGACGAGATGGTTCATTTCCTCGCACGAAGGTTGGACGGAGGGGTCGAGGTCGGTCGCAGCCGCTAACTCGACGGCAGGTGCGATTCCTTCCTCACTTACTCACGCTGACATATAGCACAACGCTTCCGACTTAAGTAAATAACTTTATCGGGTAATGGACGAATTAAACGAAAATTAACCTGTCTAAAAAAAATGTATATCTTAAAAAAAGTTCAAGTTTATATGTATATCTCTAGAATGCCGAATTCAATAAAAATGCATGGGCATAAGTATAATGGAATGTGGATGAGAATGGAAAAGGGTGGATGTTTCAATTTCTTACTCGCCAACTCAGCAACACTTTGCCTCATACGCGTATGAATTAAAAAAAAGGGTTTAAGATTCGATTTATATCTCCAGAATTCCGAATTTAATTTTAAAAAATTACATGGATATAAGCATGAAGTGTGGATGACATTGGAACAGCGTGGATGTCCTTTTAACTTCTAACTCGCCGACTCGTCAACACTTTGTCTCATACGAATACGAATTTCCCGATAAAAGACTGATTTAAATTGAAAATGAAGCGCGCAATGCGAATAGCCACCGAGTGCATAATAATCTAATCTCCCTCGATAATTTACGCGCTCGCGACGTACTGGAAAACCCGGCCGCTTGTTTACACCGCAGAGCATTTTCTTTTGTCACTTAGGAAGTTAAGACGAGGCGCTCGAGCTGGTTCATCGTCGGATTGGCCGAGCGGCGTGTCAGGCGAGGCTGAGACCGTCGCGATTGGCCGACGCCGGGCGTGTTTCCAAGCAGCACGCGTCACACACAAACCCTTCTGCGCCGATATATAAAGGCGAGAGATCTCGAATTAAATTCACGCCACGCTTCTCGACAGAAAGACGAGCTTGCTGCTCGTTGCGATCGTTCGAACGAGCCACGAACGATAAACGATCGATGAGAGTTTCGAGCGATAAAAACAAAAATACCAAAAACTCACCGGTGACGAATCTTGCGCGGTTGAGCCGCCTGCTCCTCTTGGAGGTTAGGTTCGGGGTTCTGTTCCTCCCCGGACATTCGGTTGAATTTAGTTTACACCGAGTGACACCGAGCGACGAACGCAAGCCGCGCGAGCTCGTCTCGAACGCCTCGATAAATCAGTCACACGTTACGGTCGTTCTTAGCTTGACACGCAACGACGAACTATGAATTCGTTCTGTTGTTGTCACCAGTGGCACATGTCACCGCGCGGAAACATGAGGCCCTTACGATCTTCTGCTCCGTTCGGACTGTTAGTCTCCCCCACCGATTCCACCTCTCCGTCCCGCTGGGCTGCGGACGATCAGCTCGTATAACCGCTCAAACGACGCGCGGCTCTCCTCGAGGAAGCAACAACAACCGAGGCGAGAAACGACCGAAGGAATATTCGGCAACGGCTTGTTTTTCCCTTCGGTTTGCACGCAGCTTCCCACGCGAGTTCTTTCAACTCTCCTGTTATCGACGGAGAATTTAGTGCGGCGGGCCGTTGCCAGAGGTCAGGATCGTACACTGCAGGGGGTCGGGCCGAGGTACGGCCAGGGCAGCGCGTGCAATGGCGTTAGAATAGCATCACAAAGAATTTGTCCACCTCGCAACGAGCCGATCGCGTTTAATTCTTTATCGTTGCGATCGTTTTGTCTACTCAATTGTTCTTTAATGTTCGATGATAAGTTCGGCGATGTTCACGTAGGCGCGAGACCTATACGCGTCAGCTGTGCTATTCGCGGGGAAGGGGCGGGCGGGGTGGGGGGAAATATACACAAATTCATCCCGTTTCGGAGTAACGGGAAATGAACCTAGACATTCGAATATTCGTCAATGTCGTGACAACGGTAATTGAGACACTTTTTTTATAATTCATTTTTTATTGTCTGTCATGTAATTGTTATTTTCATGAAAGGTTCTTTTTTTGTTATTGAAACATGTTCGATTCAAATCGACGATTCGAACGCCAACGGTTTATTTTTTTCAATTATTTTTGTTTTCTTTTCAGATATTGGATTACTTCTGGGACATCGTAAAATCGACGAAATGCACCGATCAGCCCCGATTCGATATCGAGCTAACGAAGGAGGGTGATTTTTTCGTTATTTGCGTTACCAATTGCGGCTGCAGCGATGGACGTTTCGAGGATATTCTCCTCTCGTTTTTCAACGAGCTAAGTCCACGAATCGAGATACACAGTTACTTCGCGACAATAACGGTGATCGTTAAGGGGACGAACGGCGAGGAATGGGCGTACGATTTACGATACACGGAAAATCGTGCGTGTCAAATATGTATGAGACGCTTGGACGCGAAGGAAACGCGGACGTTTTCTCATGTGAAGAAATATCAATGTTTCAAGTTAAAAGTAAATTTCTATTGTTTTGTGTAAGAATCAAGATGTATCGAGGCAGAGTACCGTCACGTTGCTGCAGAACAGAGTTGGGCAAAATACTAAAAGATAGTGGAAATACAAAATACCATACGTATTTTTAACACAAAATAGTTTTTGTCCTTAAAATATATTGATAAGTAGTTTGAGTACTTTCTGAAATACGTCGTAAAAGTCAATGAAATCTAAATTTCGTAGTATCTAATTAAATTTAACTCTTGACATTTCATGCTTGACATTACATTTTTTTCACATTCGACATTTGTAATTATTTTCACCTCAAAGTTTTTTTTTAGTTTGTTATCCGATATTTTTTTTACATCTGGCACTTTTCCATATTTGCCATTCACTATGTTTTTTGCGAAAAATTTGAGATTTTTTTACTATTGAAATTTACTTCACATTTGATGTTTAGCATTCGGAATATGAATTTTTTTTTTTTATCTTTATCTAATGATTTGACTTTGTATTTTCAACTTTGCACGAAAATTTGGCATTACGCAACGAAATTTTTCAACAATGTTACACACAAATTTTGTTCCCTTCTGCTAACATCTTCCGAGTATTTTGGCTCCGGATATTCGCACAATCGTTGTTAAAATTCAAATGTAGAGGTGGGTGTAAAAATATTTTGTATTTTATACTTAATTTGCCCAAAAAGTACTGTACATACCAGAGAAGTATTTGAGTACTTAAATTATGTTTTTAAAATACCTAAAATATATCATATACACTGAGAGAATCTAATAAATATATTGCTTGAGAGATATTACAATAGCACATTATAATAGGGCACTAGGGCGCCACCTATGGTACCGGATTTACTATAAGACTTTTTCGTAGATATGATACAAATTCTTGGAAAATGTTCCATACTATTATGTCCTATGGTAATTTTTTTTAGATGTTCGGTAATTTTTACTAGATCCTTCTCTCAGTGTATTTGAGATGCTGACCAGCTCTGCTGCAGAATATAAATTTCACATTCACGTAAAGTTGTAACGAATTAAAGAAAAGAACTCATTCCGTGACGGTACTACCTTAAGGGGCGAATCTCGCATGCTGATAGAATATTTTGTTTATCGTTTGTTCGCAGAGTACATTGCCGTCGAAAGATATCGAAATATTCACAGAATCCCTGTCGGAAAACATGAAGGCCCTAGAGGGTCTGCATCAATCATATCCTAATGTACAGTGTACGCTTCGCAGGGGGAAAAAAATGATTTACGACAATCGCGTCGAGCCTAACAAGACTATGGACAATTGCAAGCTGGTGTCTTCGGCGATAATGAAAATAATAGTGCAAAGTAGGAACGACGAATTCAGAACGCGATGTTTGTCGCTGCTGGATGTGAGCGACTCGGTGGAGACCGGCGAGGCGGTAATGAGTAAATTAACGTCGCTGGTATCGGCGGACAGTCAACAAGTGAAGAAGAAAAATAAACTCTCGACGACCCCGAGAAAGAATCAAGCGCGAAAGACAGTTATAGTTAAAGTTAATCACGAAAACAATCGAGAAAACGATCGGCCTTCGGCCACGAACAGTGATCAAGGAAGAACGAACAGGAAAGAAAACAATCAAGCCGACACAGAAGCCACGCCGATAATCATATCGTCGCGGGGAAGAAGAGTCAAGCGAACAAAATTTTACGATGAATTGTACAACCCTTAAAAGTATTTTTATGAAATAACTAACGTATCCGATTATGAATAAAATGTTTGTTCGGTGGGAGGTGTCAACAGTGTATGTATTATAGTTTTCGTATATAGCACATTACGAGAATCTCGTTTAACTTCATTTACCGTTTATCTTTCCGTGCATTTCCCAATCGACGGCGGGAGATTTGAAAGATCGAATGAACAGCGAGTCGGCGCGCGAGTCGATACTCGAAAAATTCGAGAGAGGCGCGCTGCGCGAATCGATGCTCGTACAATCGATAATCGAAGGTCGAAGCAGAGCTACCCCCACCGCGCGGTCGTCCGAGCGAAGTAGCGTAGCGCGAGAGCAGCAGCGAGCGAAGCAGGTCAGGTTGGGCAGGTCGGGCAGGTTGACTGACAGCGTATCGAAAACAGCGTCGTTCTCTTCACAGACTCTGATAGTAAATGAGGGTTAATTTTCGCGACATCGATGCGCGCGAGCTTGGTGAATCGTCGACGATGATACATCACCGACGTGACATCGAGGACGATTGCATAGGTGGCTCGCTCGATCTACGGTAGAGAGACATCGGAGTTCGCGCAGCGTTCGGGAGGCGCCGCCGTAATAATACTCGCGTCCGGCAAATGTTTCGTTTCTGCTTTGAAGTTGGGTGTTCAGTGTTTCTCAGCCACGGGAGTGTCGAGGCCCCCGTGTTTCACCGAAGTGGGTACGTGTGTTTAATCCTCCTCGTTCGCAGCCTCTTTTTATCTCGTTAACACTGCACGTACATCTGTTTTTTTTTTTCAACGCAAAAACTTACGATGAAAAGAAGAAAAAAAACTCGATTATCGACAGTCTCAACTGCAGCTCCGCCGCATTCCGCGGATTGCGCAGTTGCAATAGCACGGTAACGCATTAATTTATCACAGGGTTTATCGAACTGTGTGCGGCGAGAGCCCTCGAGAGCAACGTCGTAACCCACGTCTCCGGCCGATCGACGATAGATGAAATAACAAAAGGGAGTTTAAAAGAATGAAACTAATGAGGTTTAAGATAAACAAAAAATAAGACCTATCGATATCGGGTATAGCTTTTCCTGTTATACTTTGTGTGCTTCGACGTTTCGTTGCTGTACGCGATATCGTGTTACATCGTGTGTTGTATCTTCGAAGCCGATGGGACACAAGTTGTGCCGTCAAGTGCTATACGCGAATAGGGCGATGGAGTGGTTAAATGGCGGGGCGACGGAAAAAAAAACAGAAAGGGGTTTCACCGAACGACCGGGGGTTGATATAACAAGAGTTATCGTATCGCCGACAGTTGTGACATAATCGCGATTAGCTCCCGGACCCCACGAGCTCCGGATTTCCGGATAAGATAGATTATCATTATTATTGTCGGAAGGCTGATTTAAAACTCATTGAGGATTTCACGATTCTTTTTTTTTTTCTTGCTCAATTTTTTTTTTCGTTGTTTCTTCTTCTCCATTCGAAATAACTCATTTGTTATTGCAGCTGTTAGGGATATAACCTATAATACGTTTGACTAGGCCTTTCGATTGCTAAAGTTTGGCACAGTGCATTAACGTAGCATTAACATAAATCAGTCTTCAAGATGTTTGCTCAGCCTACGTGAGTTACTATTTTCGGTTCCATTATTTTATCGGTTTGATACGAAATCGCTTCTGTTTAATTGAACACGCTAATGATCTCGTTTATATGCGGAGGAAGCTTGAAATGTTTTCTTATTTTGTAATCTTATCGTTATTTGCTATTTATAAGTTTTGTTATTATATTAGTTTGATACAAGATCGTTTCTTTTTAATTGAAATTGCAAACAATCACGTTAATATGCAAAGGAAGCCGAGAAATGTTTTTTATTTTGTAATCTTATGGTGATTTGTTACTTTTGAGTTCTATCATTTAATCGGTTTGATACAAAGTCGCTTCTTTTTTATTGAAAACTCAAATAATCTTTAAGGAAAGCTCGAATTGTTAATTTTGCTATTTTATCGTAAATTGTTTTTTTTAAGTATCCACTTCGAGTCACGATTTGTCTCGGCACATTATTTACGGATCGTTTGTTAATTAAAAATACTTTTACCTGAACGAAGTGAGATAGTGAATGAAAACTATCTTAACCCATCTATCCAGTACATTTTCGAGTTTGACCACGAAATCAAGGTCAGAGCTGCGTTCATTTACAATAGATTTCGACTCTTTTGAAACAATATTATAAAATCTGCTCATTGCCACTGTGGTCCCTGACCTTGCTCTCCGATGCACGGAGAGAGAGACACGGGTGCTGAGAGTGAGACTGCAGAGGAAGCGAGCTTCCCCTCCGGATTGAAACCCTTTCTTAACGCCGACCATTCGACCGATCGCTGCAATGACTCGACAGAAAAATACAATTAACGATATACCGTAGCAAGTAGCAAACTCGTGCACAACCATTACCGGAAATTTCTTGAAAGTTATTTTTTAAAATTGTAATAATAATCTTCAGGCTATATTATTGCACATAATAATAATCGTTGCAATGGTGCGACAGAAAAAAAAGACAATTAACGATTAAAGACAATAACCGCGACAAGCAGCAAACTCGTATACGACAACCCACTTAGCACGGGAATATTATTGAAAGGTTTCAATACTTTTTTTTTTGAGATATCGAAAATATTTTATCAATATTAGAAAATTTTTGTGTTTAAAATGTTTAAGAAACGTTACGTTGTAATATTTTGACAGAATATCTCAAAATATTGTTTTCATATATTTTATAAAATATTTCCCAAGATTCGAAAGATTGAAAATATTTCTTGAATGATTTCAAAATATTTCGTGCTACATGGAAACCATAGCAGCAAATTTCATGAGACTTATTGAATAAAAAAAAAGAAATAAAGAAATAATCCCCAGGCATGTAAATTCAACACGCATCCCCATGACTCATTCTCATGTGCACCGTGCGAGGGACGCTTTTACGACTTCCTTGAAAAATCGATGGTGCTTTATAGAGCCGCTGACGGCGAACTCGCCGAAGTCAGCGAACGGCCTCGAACTACCATTTCATTTTGTGATAATTTTTTGTGAATAAATTCACAAAATTATTAATAACGAATATGTCGCGAGCAGTGTCCTTGTCTTTATAACGAGCGGTCTTCGCGAAAGGTCGGTAACGCAGCGATCGTCTCATCTCGTGCCGGAAGTCGGGCCGATTGTACGAGAGTCGTCCCGGGAGTTCCTTGTAACGGCTCACGCGCGCCCGCCTCGTTATAACTTTCTTCCCCCTCCCCGCGCGCCTTTTCTCGCAGTCTGCCCGCAGCGTCCTCCAATCACACGGCTCTGTCCGGAGAGTCTTAATTACCGATCGCTCCCGTCAAGGTGCCTCGAGCTTTGCGCCCGACGCAATCTTCTCGCCAACGGACGCTTCCGTCTATTTTTGTTTACTTTTTTTCGCGTATCTTTCTAGACTCTTTCTATCTCGCTCGAATGCAGAGTCCGCTTTCTTATTTCGTTTCTCCCCGTCGTAATATTCTCATCCGTCCTTTCTCCGTCGGCTGTATGTGACTTTGCCTCATATGCTAAAAATAAGAGAAAAGAGTCCGAGGCGGCTTGCAGAAAGAAAACGTAATAAAGATAAAAGTGGAGGAAAAAAAAGAACCGCAGTATGGGAAGCAGGGGAGGCGGTCTCGCATATTATTCGGCGTCTCGTAGGCGGCGCAGTGGCGAGAGTGCGTTTCGCTTCGTTCAAGAGAAATTGAGAGTTATACGTCGCTCTCGGGGAGGCGAGAGCGTAAGAGCACTCGCGTGTAATATTTTGACCAAGGATCTCGCGCGTGTTATGTTTATTTTTTTGTATATGCGCTAAGGAAGTTTTATGTCCGGATAGCAACGAACATTTTTTTTTTCATACAAAGTTTTATGAGTAACAATTGTCCTCGAGCACGTGAGCTCGAGGAGAATTAATTAAAAAATATATCAATTTTGATTTAAGATAATAGAACATTTTTCTTCGCAACAGTTAGCGAAATGAAATTGTTATACCTACCATTTTTTTCATTCAAATTTAGACGCCCAAAAAAAACGAGAGTGTGAAGATTATCAGACTGTAATAATCGTTTGATCAAACGCGATTTCTTTTCAATCGAAATATACGGCAAAATTTTATGAGCAAAACAATGAGAAAAAGATACTTTAATTTCATCGAGTGCGTAAGCTCGCGGACAATTAATAAAAACAGTCGTCAATTTGGATTTAAGATGATAGTACATTTTTCTTCGAATTGTAATTTTTTATAGTATTTTTCTTAAGACTCAAATTTATCCGAACAAAATAAAATCGTGACGATTATTCCACCTGAGTAAACACTCGAACGATTTGCAATTTTTTTTTCTCCACCCGATTTTGCAAGCTCTCGCGCGAGGTGGTTTTACGGTTTACCAACGCTGCGCAGTCCGTTGGTTCTAGTTTTTTTTTTCGTTACTGGACACCTAACCACCCTCACGGGGAATTCTCCGATATCCACCGCGATAGTCAAACAGACCTCCGTCACGCGAGATGTAAACTAATTAATCGTCATTTTTATTTTATTTTTCTTAGTAACGACAGAAAGATATATAGGTAATTAATTAACGCCCGGATACTTCGTCGACGCGAGGTATCGTGCGTTGAGAGATCGACGACCTGAAATTAAATTCTCAAAGACTAATCGAGACTTTCTCGCAAAATATATACATATCTACTTTTTTTTTTTTTTTGTACGAGAAAATCTCGTTCGGTCATCGCCAATTTAATTCATTTTATACAGTTATATATACGAGTTACATCCGCGTACGAGCTTAAAAGCTTCTGCGGACAAAACCAACGTGTGTGAATAGTTTTTACATTATCAATCAATTAGCAACAAACGAAATATATAAAATAATTTAATCTTCCTTTTATATAGAGGCGCGCACATAAAATATAGATAGGATATAACATAGGTGGAGGCTTTGGGTCTGCGAGAGTTTATCAATTTCGCGCCCACGAGAGCATAAAGGGAAGGTCATAAACAGGCCTATCGTTGAACGTGCTCTATAGCTGTTCGACTCAAGGTCGCTCGTATCGAGCCGAGAATAATATTGGTTTGCCTACGGTAGCCAGCGTCGTGTAGCTTCGAGAGTAAAAAAAACATCTTTGTTCCCCCACAAAATAAAAAAAATGTTACGCTGTAAAGGACCGATAAATGTTTGCGAGGGATTTGAGATACGGCAATGTCGCTCGAGACTTCATTTATGTTTTTGTTATTTCAGGCGGGAAATATGAAGTTCCTAAAGTGATGAGTCTGTAAAAAAAAAAGTGGAAAGAAAAATCGTCACCCTGGCGCGTGCCCAAGACTTCATGAGAGACCTGGAACGTCCACCCTCGTCATCGTCCTCCGCGTCCTCGGACAAGTACCACGTCAGGATGCCTGGACCGACCCCCGAGAGGCCTCGCGCCCAGAGACTCAACGATATCGAGCAACACTCCGTCAAGGTATTTTAGACGAAATTGTTTTAATAAAATTACATTTTTCAATTCTCAGGTAATTTTTTTTAAATCTGTTACGTGATAAGAAAGTGAAATAATTCGTGTTGACTAATATAATTCACTGACAATTTGTACGAATATCTCTACATCCGAAGCCGATTACTTATTGAATCTTTGCTCCTTTATTTTTATTATTTATTATCGAGACTGATCGGAATGAATTTCTACATTTCGCAGTGGAATTTATCGAATCGATATTCAGACAGTTCTTTCCTGAGAACGAAAACATTTTTGTATTCTTACGTAAAATTTTAGAAAAAATTCTTACGTGACAAGAAAATAAAATCATTCGCGTTGATTAATGTAATTCACCGACAAATTTGTCCGAATAACTCTACGTTCGGCGCCGATTATTTACGGACCGTTTACTCGTTTATTTTTATTTTTTATTATCGAGACTGGAATGAATTTCTATATTTCGCAGTGGAATTTATCGAATCGACATCCAGACGGCTTTCATCCGTCTTTATTCGTCGACGCGTCGCCTTGCCGGAAGTGAGGAGTCACGGGACTCTCGTTCGGCCCCCGTCCCTGAAAAGCGTCTGGAAAATTCCTATTAACGCGACGGCAATTCTATTAGGACGATGTAATCGTCGGGTGAGCAACGGGGCCCTCTCTGCGCCGGAGGTGAATTCCTCCTTTCTAAATTGCTTCTGGCGTTTACCCGTGCCAGTGGATTTTAACTGCAGGCACAGCTGCCGGCCGCTAAGCCGCTACCTAAAATTCACCGTCGACGGTACTTTCACCGAGTGAACATCGGACTCCGAAATTCGGACGATCGAAATAATCGGTCAGCCGGAGAGATTTTTTTTTCGCTCGGCGACCGGAAGTTTAAAGAGTTTGCCGATCGATTAAAAATTCACGTCGCGGCTGCGAAATATTCGTTAGGCAAACCTTGACGGATTTAATTATCCTTCGGGCAGAAGGCGTCGTGTTGAGGATACATCACACGTACATTCGCAGCCAAAAGTTTAATTCGATCAGTTTCAGTACTTCGCGATACGCCAAAAATCTAAAAAAAAATCAGCTGTTTTAATTATGTCAAGACCTTTGATTTTGCATAATAATAATGTAAAAAAGTTATCAATTATTTGAAAAATTAATTGTTTTTAAAAATACAGAATTCCTTTTATTTTCGCATTTTAAATGAATTCCTGGATTTTTTTTTATTTGTATGAATTTTTTTAGATTTCAAAATTTTTTTTTTGAAAATTTGAAAAATTGATGTGGAGGCACCAATTTCAGATGTGTTTATGTAAAAAAATTTTGAAATGTAAGCAAATTCTGAAAAAATTCATACGAATTCTAAAAAATGTAGGAATCCATTTGAAATGAGGAAATAAAGGGTTTTCTGATTTCATTAAAACCATTTATTTTAAAAATAATTTGTTAATAACTTTTCGTCATCATTATTATTATTATGCAAAATCACAGATCTTGACATAATTGACATGGCTAATTTTTTCAGATTTTTGGCATATCGCGATGTGCTGAAATTTCGATCGAATTAAACTTTTTTATGGGTGCGTATGTGTGATACATCCTTAAACCACCGCAGCCCCCTCCACGGAATATTCGTTAGACGTGGTCGCTCGTAATCGGGTTTAATCTACGGCTCGCCCGCTATCGAAATTGCGTTAGTCGCGAGACTCGATCGATTTAATCGGCCGAGCTCTCCACGTTGGACTCTCCCGTTTGCGGTTTTACCCGCCGTTCGTCTAGAATAAATAATGAAGGAGCGTATCCTCCTTTTTTCCTCTCACCCCAATTCCAATCGAGCACATCGGAATATATTATTCTCGGGAATATCGATCGGAGACGAGTGGAGGAAAAAAACAAATGCAGACGGACGAACATTCGTACGCAATGTCTGCGAAAGCAAAACAAACTCTTGAAATAACACTCCGATCTGCAAAAACGTGCCGAAAGACGGAAGACGCGGGTCGCCGGAGCAGTTAACGCGGTTTAACGTTCCGGCGAGAAACAACATATTTTTAGACTTTGTACAAGCCACTGTGCCACCTTGCAACGATACTCTATTTCGTTTCCGGCCTCCTCTCGGTACGCACAGCCAGTTGTGCAGGTCCGCTCTCTTCCGACCGAACGAAATTATCGAATCAACGGGGAGTTAATTTTTTTTATACATCGTTTCGAATGTTATCTTTAAAAATTTGCACGAATCTCTCAGATTCCTCCATTGACAAGCGAGCTGTAATTTCATCAATAAATTAATAATCAATAAAATAATAAAAACGATAATTCGTTTATGGCGTCAAAAATTTGCGGACGGCTTTCGATAATCCACTGGAGACTTTCGCAGCTCCATTATTCGCTGCAGTTGCGCGATCTTTTTTCTCTCCAGAATTTACTGCGAGGAAAATAATGCTCTATGCGTCATATCTCCTCCCTATCCTTCATTTCTCTTTCGTATATCTCGCGTTCACCCCATTGCATCGCGGTCCAGATCCACTTGCCAAGAAAATGAAACCGACCATTATATACATACATATACATACATACATACATATATATATATATATATACGTGATAGATCCGCGGCTCTCGGTGCTTACACCGTTTTCTCCGGACTTTTTCAGTTGCCAGAGACGATAACTTGCCCCCTCGTACGCTAAAGCGCCCTAACGACGGGGGTGTAACGGGGGAATGCGGAAGTTGGCTCTATTTCGCCGCCCGTCTGCCTCGCGTCCTTCCGTCCCGCGCTCGCGAGAACAAATCGATAGAATCTCTCTCGCGCGCGCCTCCGCACAACCAGCGTCCTCCTCATCCCCGTCAGGCTCGGCTATGGCAGAGCTCTTCTCAGCGTCGCACGGCATTGCGCGTAGCCGCGACTCGCACACACAGCCTCTCTCCGGAGGACAACCGTAGGTGAACTCATAAACCGTGAAAAATTCGCTCCGAGGCTCGCGAGCGAAATGCATGCGGGCCAACCGGAAGGCATTGAAACTGCGGGAATATGCGAACAATACAGCACTCGAGTCGTTCGCGCGCTCGAGGGAAATTCAAGTCGCTCGAAACTTCGGAATTTTTCGAGTTCTAGTTTAGTTTTTCGAGAATTTATTATGTGGATGAAATGCGAACGAAATGTCGACGATGAGAGCGTTGGGTAAAATACTGAACATGCAAAATACTATATGTATTTTAAATATAAAATATTTTTTTGTATTCGGAATACTACATTGATAAGTACTTCGTCTGAGTACTTCCGAAAATGTGTCGTAAAAATCAATGAAATTTCAATTTCACTTTTTTTCTAATTGAATTTCACTTTTGAGACTTTTTTTCACCTTCGACATCCGAAATTTATTAACGTCCGGCACTTTTCTATAATTGCCATTCAATATGTTTGCATCGCAAATTTAAGATTACTTTTAACATTTGAGACTTAAAGCTTACTTCACATTTGATATTCACCATTCGAAAACTCAAATCTTCCAAGGATTTTGGCTCCGGATATTCGCAAAATCATTCTTAAAATTCAAATGTGGAGCTGGGTGTAAAAATATTTTGTATTTTTATACTTAATTTGCCCAAAAAAGTACTTTAAATATCCGAAAAGTATTTCAGTAATTAAGGACGTATTTAAAATACCTAAAATATATCGTGTACTTAAACTACAGCCCAGCTCTGTTGTATAATAACTTTATCCTTCCCTTTTTCTTGTTATTACCGATATTTTTTTATTTGCAATTTTTTTTGCGTGCATTATCCGCAAATATTATGAGGTTTTTTTTCGAGTTACCGATAAAGCTATCCGCGACTCGCGCCTGGATTTTTCCATTTCCGTCGAGAAGTCATATACCAGTCCATGGTACTGTAAAGCCCGACTCACTCCGGGATTGGATGCTCTCCGCTGGGTATCAAGTGAGATCCAATTTCGCTGAGATCTACGGGTTTGAGCAAACACACATTCCGCGCAAAGTATGCTGCACAGTTATCAGCAACGTGCGATCCATTGGCCGCCTCTGTCGAATGGGGAGCGAATTTCGTATATACGAAGCTTCCCTACCGGAAGTCGGGAGTCTGCCAATAACTGGGCAGGCCCGAGACTCGAATTCTGAATCACTTTAGCGTTTACCCTAAAAATTCCGCATGCGGCCGAGAGACGATCCGGCAGCGGTTGTAACTCAGCATGTGGACTCGTTCGTGAGTTTGTGGGCTTGGTAGCCAGTGGGCCGTTGATCAGTGGGCGTCGCCGCTCGAACACGCGAACGCAAAACACTCTGGCAGTTTTTTTTCTTCTTTTTTTTCATTCCGAAGCCAGAGCATCGATGCGAGCTTTGTCGCGCCACGCGGAAAGTTTAATCTCGAAAGTGACCTTGGGGTCGAATTTTGAAACGTTGGAACTTGAGATCGAAGTAAAGATCGCTCTTGAGATCGAACTCCAGTTCGTTCTTGAGATCGAATTACAGATCGCTCTTGAGGTCGAACTTAAGATCTCTTTTGAGATCGAGCTTAAAATGGCTCTTGAGATCGAACTTAAGATCGAACTGGACCTACAATCGAATTTGAGCTCAGGCTTAAGTTCGAACTTAATTTCATGTTTAAGCTCGAACTCAAGTTTCAACTTAAGATCAAATTTAACTACGAAACCAAGTTCGAACTTAAGATCACACTTAAGCACGAAATTAAGTTCAAACTGACGTTTGAACTTAAGCCTGACCTCAAATTCGATTGCACTTCGATCCTAACTTCAATCTCAACACCAATCTCAACTTCAAACTAACGTCGCAAAATCCGAACATTAAACTCTTCACAAACTAATAATCCTAAACTCCTCATGCTTCTGCTTTTCTATAACCGTTTCAATAAGGAAATCTTCATTATCCAATATTTACCTATACAACTACTTTTTACCTCAACAAACATCGAAACAATTTTCATTTTTCTTTCATAAAATGACCAATCTTCAAAACTAGTCCTACATCAACCCTTCACGACGAGCTCTTCCTTCTGCGTCTCTTGGCACCGAACAGGAAGAAGGAGCGCCCGCCTTATAGTATCGACGCTTTCCTTCCTCGTGCGAGTCTCTCTCGGGAGTGTTTCGGCGTCGCCTCCGGTGCGGACGGGGGGAGGGGGGGGGGGGGGAAGAGCGCACGAGGCTCTCCTTCGCCCGCCGGCCGTGAATGTGTTTCTATTCTATATAACATGTATTTACTGGCATCCCCCGCGAAGTCCCGGTATCCCGATCCGATGTCCCTGCGCGAGCTGCTATATAGGCAGAGGGGCGCATATATAGTGAACTGCTGTGTGGTATGTACGCAGCGACGGCAACGCTCACGCTCGGTGACCCAGTTTCGTCGGGACTCGGCCGCGAATCCCCGAGAACGCGCGCGCGTGTTTTCCTCGATACTCTCGACGCGCCTCGAAGCGGCTCCGCTCGTTCGAGACGAATCGTCGCGACGTCGTCGTCTCCGTCGCGACGCAAATCGAACGCTGAAACGGATTTAAGTTTTTACGGATTATACGCTCGCGAGTGCTTTCGAGTAGGTGCGCACATATAGGAGAGTGCACAGTTTACTGTGCCAGTAAATAGAGACTTTGTATACAGGCAGAGACTGTGGTAAGGGGGGGGGGGGGGACGGTCGAAGATAATCGGAGTTGGCTGACCCAGCGGTCGCGCGAACCAATATTGCACAAGGAGCGTTGGGATGAGACCGGTGAAATAATAAATGTACGAGAGCGGAAGGCCGCTGGTTCTGACAGAATTGGGGCATCGTGTGGTTGATGATTATAAAAAAAGGAAGATGTCTAAATTGGAAGGCATTGTCACTTCGTGATGGGGAGAGTATTTTCGGTTGTAGGGATTGTTATTGGTTTCTGATATCCGGGAATTGATGTAGTGAGTTTTGTTTTTTCTTGGAGGGGTTTCGTTGTTTGATGGATTGGTTGGTGTATTTAAATCAGGCCTGGGCTGCAGTTCAAAGACATTCTATATTTTAGGCACTTTAAATAGGTATTTTTTAGATAGGCAAGCACTTGTGTGGTACTTAAAGTACTTTTTGGGCAGATTAAGTATAAAATACTAAATATTTTTAGAGCCGCATTTGAATTTTAAGAATTATTGTGCGAATATCCGGTGTTTTAATAGTTGGAAGATGTTGGCTTAAAGGGATGAAATTTGTATGTAAAATTTTTGAAAAATTTCATTGCAAAATGCGTAATTACAGATATGGAAGAATCTTTAATTCTGATGTGCGATTGTGATCATAATGCCAAATTTGCATTCGAAGATGAAAATACCAAGTCAAATCATTAGATAAAGATTAAAAAAAAAAAAATTGATTCAATAATAGATTTAAATAACTTGGTGAATTACTTTTTTACGTCCTTTAGCCTCTCGAACTCAGCCTTTATTACAAGTGCGAAATCATCTTTTAGCACAAAAATAAATAAATAAAACAAGATATGAGGGAAAAAATTATTTGAAAAAAAAAGAAAAAAAATGAAGCGAGTTCAGAGTCTAATTTCTTCGACAAAATGAAAACAAAATAAAAACATAATCAAACATCAGGTTTGTTGTTGAAAACAACAAAGTTAAGATGGTCGCGTGGTAAAGAAAAAGGAAAACCTCTCCTCCGCATCGACGTTGTGTCTTCAATAAATTCGTTAAAAAAAAAACTCAAAGCCGAATTACAAAAACATGTTTCAAAGTTTAACGTAGCATGAAACTGGATTGCAAGTACAAAGGTTTCCGGAAGTACCGAGGCTCGCTATAGGCTTTCTTCGAAGAAGAAGGAAAAGTGCGTGGGGAAGACTTTTAATAGAATTCAATATAATACAGCCCCTACACGTACACATATATATAATACACATACACACATATACATGTATATGGGGAATTCCACGTCATATCAGCAACCCATGTCACTCCCCCCGTCGGTTTAATTTATTTTTTCAGTATGATGTTACGAAATCACAAGGGTTTCGGGATTTTTTTCAGATTTTTTTACATCACCGATGAAATTTTTGAATCCTTGAAAAGCCAATTCCGAAAACGCCGTTTTAAAAAATCTGCAAAAATTCACACTGATTCTATGATTTAAAAGATGATTTTCAAGCACCACTCAATAATGGGATCTCAATATCTACTATTTTTTATTTTCGCAATTGGTTTTTCGAGGATTTAAAAATTCAACTCGTAGAGAGATCTGAAAAAAATTCCGCGACTCTTATGAGTACGTAACAACATCATACTTAAAAAAAATGAGCAAAATCGATGGGGGTGAGGCACATGCACTGCCGATTTGACGTGGAATGCCCCACACACATACACACATACACACATACACACATACACACATCCACCAGTGCAAATATAGTGAACGCGTAGCCCCGAGTAGAGAATACGCAGTGATGCGCCGAGTGTCAAACCGGGGGGGGGGGGGGGGGCGACAGCTGTTCGTGTAATCTGGAGGTAGAAACGAATTCTGTGCTCGCGGGATACTCAAAGTTAAGTGAATAGAGAGAGGCACACACGGAAGAGAGTCGAAGCTCGGTGTCTCTGAAAATATTATTTAATTGCGTTACTGAGCGAACGAGTGCGCAACCCTCCTTTTATGCTGCGCTCATCGTCCTCGTCGCTTCTTCCTCCGGCTCTTCTTCTTAGCGCGCGGGCATTATAGATATAACATGCGCACGCGGAACTCACGTGTGACGTCTGTCGCGACACTCAACGCATAATAATTATTTTACCACCGTTTTAAAAGTACCGTGTTGCCTCCTCTCTCCGCCTTAAGTACGTGCTTAACGGCGAGCCGAGGAGGGGAGGGGGCAGGTCGGGCTTATGCATGTCCCTACGCTTTTCACACAGCAATGGGCGAGCTAACCATACACGAGCGTTTAAACGCAATTGCGATGCGAAAAGATGACGCGCCGTGACGAGGGTGAGGATGCATCCGCGACGACGTCGACGTCTTCCCGACGGAGAGAGAGAAAGCCAACGGTCCGGCATTGAACGGGCGACGTCTCAGTGACTCTTCGGGAATACCCGGAGGCGAGCTCCGCCGCTTGTCATGAGCGATCGGAGATGCCAACAATCGGAATCTTTCGCCGCGAACGTCATTTTTAAGTGCATCGTATGTATCTTATTCATTAAAGGTTTTGTTGTTGTTTTTTTTATTAACCTATCGAAAAATATATTTTAGATGGAATTTTAATGATCGTAATATTTTGTAACGAGCGAGCGAATAAATAAGGCGCGTGTTTGGTTTTGGGACGGATTTTATTGATTGTGATCGCGGGTAAATATCTCGAGCTGTTGAACGTCTGTTCTTTTTGAAATATGTTTTTTTCTTAACTAACGTTATTTTCAGGTGCATTTTTATCAGAAGATAAAAACCGAAATAGAAAGATAGACATTGTTAATATTTGATCAACAGTAAAAAAAAAAATTTTATAAAATTTTGATGGCTCGTTGAAATTTTTATGTTTTTGTTTTCTATTCTATTTTTGTCTTTATCGGTCGAGGCCCGTTCCCACTCTGTTACATCCTTCATCGGTGTAATCTTTTTTGTAGCACGGTAGATTGAGATATTTATATATATGTATGTGTGTGGAAGAGCGGGCGATAATTCTCAGGGTGTTTATTTACAGTAATTATTTTTAGCCGCTTTAGAGCCGCGAAAATCCTGATGAAAGGGAGCACGTGAGAATTTTTGTCATTTTTTTTTTTTTTTTCGACGGTCGGGCGAGGGTCACGAGTGATCTGGCGAATTTGTCACGGTTGCGTTGATTCGCGGATTTCAGATGAAAGTTGCCAATCAATTGTGTCCGTGGTTTGAATAAACGAGGGGCCTTACTTTGCATTTTTCAAAATTAATTTGACTACATTTTATTTTCGACCCAAAAATAAAGTCCGCTATCCAAGCGGATACGCGTTGGATCGACTGCCCTAGTGGGAGCGACACACGGGACCGGTATTGGCACAATGAAAAAAAATTACATAGTAAAAGCTACAGTACTGACTTTACCATAAAAAACAGGTTCCAAGGGGAACGTGTACATTTTATAGTTACGACGATGACAAAAAATCTTGGTTGCAGCTATAATTATAGTTCGACTAATTGAAAATATTACTTTCAAAAATTATCTATATAAACGTTTCCCCTGGGAACCATTCGTTGCAGTAGGAAATACTCAGAGCTGGGCAGTCTTTTAACCACGTATTAAAAATACTCAAATACTTCTCTGGGATTTAAAGTACTTTTTGGATCAATTAAATAAAAAATACAAAATATTTTTAAACCGGTGTCCACATTCGAAATTTAATAACGATTGTGAGAATATCAGGCGCCAAAATACTTGGCAGATGTCAACAGAAAGGAATCAAAGTTGTATGCAATATTTTTGAAAATTTCACTGCAAATAACCAAATTTGCATGCAAAGTTGAAAATACAAAGTAGTCAAATCATTGGATAAAGATTTGAAAAAAAGAATGTTGACTAAATGTCAAATGCGAAGTAAATTTCTCACGTAAAAAAATCTAAAATTTCTAATGCAAACAACATATCGAATGGCAACTGCGGAAAAGTTTCAGATGTTAAAAGATATCGGATATTTACACAAAAAAAAAAGTTTCAGGTGAAAATAATGACAAATGTCGAATGAGAAAGATATATTTTTAAAAATGTAAAAATCTAAATGTAGTTCGAAAAAATCTAAATTGCACTTTCATTGACTCTTACGACGGTATTTTCGAAAGTTCTCAAACGAAGTCCTTATCAATCTATTAAAAATACATATGGTACTTAGTATTTTTAATTTTCAGTATTTTCTACTATTTTGCCCAACTCTGGTAAATTATTATCCATTTTCTCAGTGCACAGCGTCGGCCAGTCTTCGGCGAACGTCGGCCAGCGCCGGCCCTGCCTGACATTCCCACCACGCTGATTTCGAGAGAATGTTGAAAATCGTGTCGCGCCCTTGTGGAAAATGTAAATCGGGCCAATCGGCGTTAGTCAGTCGAGATTTAGCGTATCGGGAGAATGTAGCAAAGCGAGTCAGGTGTTAAAACTTTCGTGTCGGTCTCGCGCGAACGGTCCGAGGAGTGAACAACCAGTCGCACGCGCGCTCTCGGAGGCGTCGAGCGCGAAGTTCTGCGCCGCTGGAAAAGCAGCAATAACATTCCTCTCGTGCCCCGCCGCTCCCCCTTGCCGACTCGACCGCACCGTGCACCGAAACGGTCTGCTTTCATGAAACGTAATGCCGCGTAACACGCTGCCGTAATCCTACGCAGCGGGAGCGACGCAGCACGAGACGAGCGCTTCTGCGAGGACGTTTGACGGAGATGGGATGAGGAGAGAAAAAAAAAACTACAGTAAATGCGCCGTCGACCCAGTTGGGTGTTTCTATCGATCGATCGCACGCGATTCGACTGGAGTTAGCAAAGTTGATGGCGAAATTCAAACCGATTAACCACTCGATAAGTTAATGTTTGCTTGTTAAACTTACTCGGTCTGCGGTGAAGTTAGCCGAGGATTTCACCGTCCGGTGGTCCATGAAATCCTCGAAGTTTTTCTTGGAAATCCTTAGAGTCCTTGAAATGTCCTTGAATTTTATTTTTGGGACCTATAACGGATACGGAGAGTAATTCGATTAGATTTGCAATTTAGAGTTAGCAGAGTTGATGGTGAAATTCAAACCGATTAACGACTCGATAAGTTAATGTTTGTTTGTTAAACTTACTCGGTCTGCGGTGAACTTAGCCGAGGATTTTACGAGGTGGTGCATGAAATCCTCGAAGTCCTTGAAGTCCTTTTATCGTCGTTGAAACGTCCTCCAAGTGTCCTATAGATTTTTCGTAGATCCTCGAAGTTTTTATTGGAACTCCTGAGAGTCCTTGAAATGTCCTTGAATTTTATTTTTGGGACCTATAACGGATACGGAGAGTAATTCGATTAGATTTGCAATTTAGAGTTAGCAGAGCTGATGGTGAAATTCAAACCGATTAACCGCTCGATAAGTTAATGTTGTTTTTTAAACTTACTCGGTATGCGATGAGTTTAACCGAGGATTTCACGGTCCGATGGTCCATGAAATCCTCGAAGTCCTCGAAAAGTTTATGACTTTTTTATTGCCGTTGAAACACCCTTCAAAGGTCCTGGAAGTGTGCTACAGTTTTTTCCGTAGGTCCTCGAAGGTTTTATTGAAAATCCTGAGAGTTCTTGAAATGTCTTTAAAAAGTTCTTGAATTTAACTTGGAACTTATAACGGATACCAATAATTACCAATATAAGGTTTGACCTTGGATCGAATCTATTGTAGGATTCAATAGTATACAATCGGCGAAAAAATAGATAGCGATACGTAGTGCCAATTTTTACGCAAGCAATGCAAGATCTTAAACCTTTATTAATTTTTGCCCTCCCTTTTCAAATATTAAGACGAGTGAATTTATTATTGAATTCTTTCATCTCGACTATTTATTTCTCGTTAACCAGTGTTTCCGTGCGACGGAGTTCTTGAACCTCGGGAATGGAATGCACGTACGCTTAGTAGGATCAACAAGATAATTGGTCGAAGCTCCGGGTAATTGAGCGACCACTCTCGACTCTTCGTCACGTTTTTGTTTGTAGTTTAAGAACACGTCGAAGAATCAACCAGTGGTTGAGTTTCAAAGGCTCGGCGCATAGTCGTGTTTTCAATGATCCAACAGGCTATTATACATTTATATGTACATATATATATACATATAAACCTATGGTGGACAGATGTGACGAGACGTCGAAACGAGCAAATCTCTATACCATCAATCCTATTACCAGCTTCTTTTTATTTTCCCGCTCGGGTCGAAACGACGCCACAGAAGCCTTTGGAAGGAAACAGTACGTCTTGAATCGACAATCGGGGCCCCGCATCTTTCTGGAACGAATTCTCGCGTACGACTTTGTGTCAGAGCTCTTTCTTGTCACGTATCGAAGCCACACGATTCGTAGTCGACCCGCATATTTCTACCAACTGCGCGACGAAACTGTATCCGAACGACTGCAACTCATTTTATTCTACCATGCTTCGACAAATTTTTCATTCTAGATTTTTTTTTTTTATCGAATAATAATTTTTTTTCTCGTCAGTCGCTTTGCCAAGATATCTACTTATCGGCTTATAAAACTCGACTGGACATAAAAGACTATTGGACATTTTTTTTTTAATAGTTCACAGTTGTAATTAATAATGTTGATAATATTAAAAAAGGCTGGGGAGTATTTCAAACGCATGATATATTTTAGGTATTTTAAACATTCAAATACTTCTCAAATCATCAGATAAGGAAAAAAAACAAAGGAAATTTCAGATTCCGAATGCTAAATATCAAACGTCAAGTGAATTTCAAATGTAAAAAAAATCTTAGATTTTCAATGCAAACAACACATTGAATGACAAATATGGAAAAGTGTCAGATGTAAAAAAAAAATATATATCTGATGTCAAGCTAAAAGAAAAGTTGGAGCTGAAAATAATGACAAATGTTGAATGTGCAAAAATTGTCTTTTCAGTATTTTCAGTATTGTTTAATATTTTCCCCAACTCTGATATTAAATTATTAATATTACATTTTGTGCAGCAAAATTGTTTAAGTTTGTTACCAAATAAAAAAAATGATTTGCGATTGTCCTTGAAAAAAGAAAAATTCCATCAGCTGGTTTTGTAAACGGAAGAGGTTCTTTTTGTTTTCAAGAAGGATTGTGCAGTGCAAAAACATCTATTGGCATTTTCTATCGGCTCGGAGTTTGGTGATGTAAGTGGAGCTTGACCGAGTCGTGGTGGCTCTTGGAGCAGCACAGAACGCTCATTCATCCGGCTCTGCGAGGCACGGTGTGGCGCAAAAACAAAAAACAAAAAATAATATGAATATTCTCATTCAACGGTCCGTTGAACCCCGGCGAAGGGGAGGCGACCGGGGCGGGCGCGGGGCTTCTTGTAACGTTCAAAGATCCGACACATCTGTCTTGCAAATTTTTGCACAAACTCCACAACATCCAGTCTCCCATAGTCGGGCGTCGATTTTTTCCTCCGACGCCCCACTAGCATTTCATATATCAATAATTTTATCCAAGAAAATGAAAGTAAAAATTCACCGATTAGAACAAAAACCCATGGATTAGACTAAAAATCCTCGGAATGAAATCAAAATCCACGGATAAAAATTAAAATTCACGGATTGGAATAAAAATCCATGGATTGAAATAGAAATCCACGGATACAAATTAAAATCCACGAATTGAAATAGAAATCCACGGATCGAAATAAAAATACACGGATTAAAATAAAAATCCCCCGATAAAAATGACGGTCCGATAAGAAAAAATTGAGCGAATTGAGAGTGTTCGTGAGTGTGAAAGGAGGACGACTGTCTCGTTGAAAAACGATCGTGCAGCCGCGGTGTGGGAGGGGAAGGGACCGACAGAGCGAAAGAGAGAGATAAAGAGACACTGTACCGGAGCTCAAATTCACCACGCACAATGATTCATCGCGTTGCTCGGGCTTCAATTGCGAACGCAGACACGCCGTCCAGACCCCCGGCTCATCGTCCCAGCAATATATATATATATATATATATATATATATACTCGCATTGCATATAGTGGAAATTTATTGCGTCGACTTCGACGAGGCTCTCGACAAGAAGGCCGGATTGATAAGTAGATATATAGGTAGTCCGGTCGAGGAAAATGAAATGAATCATCGATACATCTGCGAAGCTAATAATAATAGAACGTAACTACAGATACGAAGACCTACATATTTGCGTTTTTGCGACGTACTTGTTCATTAGCGTAATTGGATCGTTTTCATGAGAGATCAATTATTTATGGTCTCTGCTCGATTTTTTCCAGGGGCTGGGCTGCGGACGGACCGAGGAGTTTGGCACACCGGTCAGCTCGGGCAGCAACATGGGAAGCGTCGCGAGATTTCCGAAACTCGACGAGTGCGCCCACTTCCATTACGAGCACGTGGAACTCGGCGCCTTGGAGGTATTTTTTTTATTGACAAAATCAAATAATAATTATTAATATATGTAATTTAATTTATTTTACGGATTTCTCCTTTACAGTCAGAATATAATATATAATCAATCCTAAACATTAGAACTTCAGAGTAAGGATGTAGACAAGTTAAAAAGGTTTGAAACACTTAAGTTTACGATTGGTAAAAATTAATAACAATCCAGATGAGACTTGCTTCTGACCAGGCGCATTTCTTTTTCGTTATCATTTTCTTTAGTTTAATTTAATTTAATTCAATTTTTTTGTTGTAATTCCTCTCTCCTACTCATCTCTTAGAACTTCTATGTCTGCCGATATTTTTTAACTTTCAAAAGACAACCTATTAAAATTCAGTGCCGAGAATTCATATATTGTATTATTAAATTATTTGAATTTGAATTCCAAATCAATCATTTATATAAGAATAAGAATAATAATAATCAAACATATGATTTTGCAGGTGTCCGTGACCGAAGTTCCTAATGACACGAGTTACGCAGTGCGCGTAACGTCCGGCGATGCCTGCTGGACCCTCCAACGTTCCTACGAGAACTTCGTCATGTTCGACAAGCAACTACACCGTTGTATATTCGACCGAAAGTTCTCGTCGCTGGCGAAATTGCCGGACGCACAGCCGTCGAGCGTCACGGAGCTTCTGTCGACCTACTTGGAGCGTTTCTCCCAGCTTAACCACGAGGGTCTAAACTGCGGCCCGGTTTTGAATTGGTTGCAACTGGATAACCGCGGTAGGCGAATCCTCGTTCCAGAGTCCGACTCTTGTCCGATAAACACACCGGCAGTTGCAGCTGCCTACGCCGTACGACCGTACACTGCACAAGCTCAAGATGAAATATCCTTCCAGGTAAAGACATCGCCGCAGAGAAAAATTAATTTTAAAAAATCATATGCAACAATATTGCTTATCATTTTTAAAAAGTAAGACAAGGGTGTCGAATTTCAGCCATTCGGATAACAACATAATTTAGAATTTCAACTTAAATTCATGAATTTGTGTATTAATAATTTATTTATTTCATATTTTCGAGAGTCGTAAAACGGATACAATTTTTCTTAGCTTTGACCCATTGGTAATTTGGCATTGTAGCTCTCATTTCGCCGATAGTCGCAGAAGGCCATTTTCACTTCGGGAAGTCGTTAGTCGGTACGACGGATTACTCACTATAATAATTGTGTGGAAAAAGTTTATGAATGGGTAATTCAATTATTTCATCTTTTTCGAGAATCGTAAAACGGGTACAATTTTTCCTGGCTCTAGCCCATTGGTAATTTGTTTTTATAGCGCTCATTTCGCCGATAGTCAAACAATGCGATTTTCACTTCAGTGCCGCGTCAATCGGTATGTCGGCATTAATCAATAGAATGTTTTATAGTAGAAAAGTTTATGAGATAATCATTAATTTATTTCATTTTTTTTCGAGAATCATAAAACGCGTTAAACTTTTCCCAGCTGTGGCCCATTGGTAATTTGTCATTATAGCGCTCATTTCGCCGATAGTCGAGCAAGGCGATTTTCACTTCGGAGAGGCGTTAGTCGGTATGTCGGGATTACTCAATAGAATGTCTGCGTGGGAAAAGTTTGCGTATAATACGCGTGTAGCTGTCGGGCTTTAACGGTACACACGAGCGTTAATTGTGGCAAAGAAACTCGGTGAGAAACTAGTGTTACGAACAGTCTCATTCTGTTCGCACTACCACTGTGCGTGCTCTTTAATTAAGATCAATGAAGGGAATCCACGAGCGTTCTTCTGGCTTCGAGCCAGAGAATCCTTTGCCCATCCAAAAATAAAATACTCTTCATCTCGATTCGTTCTTTTTTTTTCGTTCGTTCCAGGTCGGCGACATGATATCAGTGATAGATATGCCACCGCCCGGCGAGAGTACCTGGTGGAGAGGAAAGCACGGTTTCGCCGTTGGATTCTTTCCGGCCGAGTGCGTCGCCGTTATCGGCGACAAAGTTCCGCGACACCTGACCGTATCGACGACCGTCAGATCGAGACTGCCCGTTAAACCGGTGCTCAGGAAACACGGCAAACTCATCGCTTTCTTCAGATCCTTCATACTGAACAGGCCGTCCAGAAGACGATTAAAACAGTCCGGTATTCTCAAGGAACGAGTCTTCGGATGTGATCTCGGTGAACATTTGCTGAACTCCGGACAAGATGGTAAAATCTTTCAATCTTTTCTTTCTCTTCATTATAACCCTGAAACTCATTAATCATTTTTTCTACCTTCTAACTCATGATGGGGTAGATATCTACCCCAGGCGTTTCTTCTACGCACAAGGGTCCTCTTCATTTTTAGCAAGGAAGAGAATGTCCCATTCAAGAGAAAAATAGTCCTATTGTGTTCCTTTCAAAAAGTCTATTTTTTTTAACGTGTGAAGGGAAAAAGAGAAAACTGGTAATGTGGGAAAATTAACGAAAATGCAACAAAAAATTGGTTTTGCATGGGTTTTAACATGTATTTTCCTTGAAAGATTTTAGGTAATTAAAGATAATGATAATTATTATAAAAATAATATAATTATAAAAATGACTGAAAAAATGCCAAGTATATACGTCCAAATTAAATAATAATAACTTACATTTGATAGTGCTAGCAAAAAAAGAAAATTCACTTACACAAGACACTACCAGGAACTCCAGAGTGGGGTGGATTTCCATCCCAAGTGCTCTGCGGTATCGTCCTTCGAAAAAACCAGCGAGCGACCGAGGCTACTATCGGCCTACACACATCACCAGACGTTTGAACTGAATTATCGTTAAGGTCCCGAGTCGATAATGTCAATTTCTACTTTCGGAGCACATGTTGAACATCGTGGGGTGGTTTTCTACCCCGTACATGAGTTCTAGGATAATATAATGCAACATTTATTTTATTGTACCTCAAACTGAGACCCACCAACTTATAAAATAAAATGACAATTTAATAATTTTTTTCTTTCAAATTTTCAGTTCCCGCTGTACTGACCTGCTGCGCCGAGTTCATCGAGAATCACGGTCTGGTCGACGGTATCTACCGTCTGAGCGGTGTGACCTCGAACATCCAGCGATTGCGTCACGCCTTCGACGAGGATCGCGTTCCGGCCCTGCACTCTGACGAGGGAATACTCCAGGACATTCACTCGGTCGCATCGTTGTTGAAAATGTATTTCCGTGAATTGCCGAATCCTCTCTGCACCTACCAATTGTACTCGACCTTCGTCGGTGCGGTGCAGGCGAACAGCGACGCCGAGAGGCTTCGACGTATGAGGGACGCCGTGAGAAAATTACCACCGCCGCACTACAGGTACATCATCCGAAACAACCGAACGAGACAAATCTCGTCGTCCATTTAAAAGAATAAAACTATTTTTTTTGTCTCACGATCGAATAGAAAAAACGACTCGTGACGAAACGAAACGCTGGTTTCAATCTGACAACCCCGTTGTTGCTTTGCAGAACGTTGGAATACCTGATGCGTCACTTGGTGAGAGTAGCGGCGAGAGGGGCGGAAACGGGAATGACACCGAGAAACGTAGCGATCGTTTGGGCGCCGAATTTGTTGCGTTGCAAGGAGCTCGAGGTCGGCGGCGTTGCGGCTCTCCAGGGTGTCGGTGTGCAGGCCGTCGTCACGGAATTTCTCGTATGTTACGCCGAGCTCATATTCGGCGACGGTCCGGTAGGGAGGCCGAAGTCGCTGGCGATAACGACACCGGCTCGTCTGCTGAGCCTCGAGGAGGCGAGGAACCGGAATTTGCGCTGCGAGTCCGATTACATCGAGGTGGGCGCTGGACCGGCCGGTCTGCCACTCCACTATCACACAGTCATCGAGTTGCCGAGGAAGCGCAACGGCTCGAAACGCTCGCCCTCCCTCAATTGGCGAGCGATCTTTGGCCGCGGCGGATTCGGCGCTCGTGGAAAACCTCGACAAGTCGGCACACCGCCGCAGGCCGAGACCATGCCCAGCTCGCTGAACTCCCTCAGACGATTGCGCCCCGTCAAGAGCGCCGACAGCCTCGACGGCGAGGACAGCCTCGGACCTCTCCTCGGCCCGCCGCCTGCGAGACCGTGCGGACACAGCCGCTCCGTGTCACACGACTCGTACTTCGATCATCTCGCCGACGCGCCCAATGCGACCTCGCCACTCGACCTCTCCGAGATACAGCTCAACTTCGATCTCGAGGAGAGAGAAATGAGAATGTTCTCGGAGGAAGAGAGCGGCGGCATCGCCTCGGTCGAGGCCTCGCCGAGACGACAGAGAAACGCGGAGGACCCGCCGTGCATCGCCATCACCGGCGGATCCAAACGGAAAAGATCAAGACTCGAGGAACGACTGCATTGCGAAGTCGAGCTGAGATTCATCGATAGCCAAAGTCCGGACCAGGTGAAAATTGTCGATTGAATTTTTGTTCTTGAAGACTTAGGCCACAGTAAATAGCTAAAAACGCGTGCATATTTCGTGATTTTTTTTCGGAAAATATACGCTCGGTAAATCTTCCTTAAAATCCATCGAGCTATTTTTGAGATAACAAGGACGCCGATCCTGAAAATCACGTTTTGAGAAAAAACACTTTCAAAGTTCGGCCGCGCCGCTGCTCGAGCGCTGCGCCACTTTCCACATAATGTTCTCTAGCTTTCGTAATTTGTTGAATTTCCACATAAGAATTAAACAGAATATTCTTGACACTATAAACTATATTTAAAAAAATCGAAATTTCACTGTGGGTAAGCCCTTAATTCGCTATCCGCAATGTTTGATCTTCACAATACATTTTTTTTAGATTAATGTAGCTATATTTTGCTTGACGATGAAACCATTTTTTTTTACTATTAGAAAAAAAGATCAAATTTTCACTGTGGAGTAAGCCCTTAATTCGCAGTCCGCAATGTCCGATATAAGCAATAATTTTTTTAACATTAACGCAGCTATATCTTGCTCGACGATAAAACAATAATTTTGTGTTGCAGGTAATGGTATCAGCCGACATCCACGGAATGGAGACACCGTCCCCGTTGCCGACACCGGGATATTTGCCCCTGCTGTCCGAAGCCTCGACGCCGATGACGCCGGCGACGATGCAGGGAACGCCACTCTCAATATCACCAGGCCCCGCCAACAGTCCTAGAATAAGCTTCCGAAGTTTCACCCTGCCTCTGGACGTCGACGAGAACAATTGCGCCGCCATGAACGACGAGCAGAAAGTTCCGAGCGCCGGCTCGTCTTCCGACAAATTGTCACGGGATCCTAGTCACAGATTGTCCTCGAATCTGGACGATCGCAGTAGTGTTAATAACAAGTCTTGCGAGAGATTAGAGACTTACGAAAGCGGCAACGAGCAGAATTCCTCCGCCGTAGGGAAAGCCTCTTGCCCGGAGGAGCGAACGATCGGCAATGAGTACGACAACCTCGAGACCGCGAATTCCCAGGATCAAGAGATGATCGTCACCTGCGACGTGCCGTCCTCTTCCGCCCGCTGCCAAACGGACGAGGGAAAGAGTGCCGAAAAAGCCACCCCTTCCGGTAGAGCCAAAGTGCCGGAGGACGAAAAATCTCAGTGCCAAAGCGGCGAGTCCTGCGAAGCTCCGAGGGAGCAAAACGCCGACGTGTCGTCGAATTCGAAGAACGACGACGCAGTCGCCGGCGCATCTTCGATGCGAATAAACGAACCGTCGGTAATGCCGTCTTCCAGCAACACCGACCTCGATTCGCCGATGTCCTGCGAACAAACCATCGAGGATCTTCCAGACTCGGGTTTTGTAATATGCGACAGTTCCGAGAAGATGTTCACGAGCACGGAGACTCAGGCATTGGGGACGAACACGAACGACTCAGGCGAGTGGGTCATGATCGAGAGGACGACCGAGTCCGTCACGACGCCGACGAGCGAGGCGAGCAGCCCAAAGGATCCTCTCGAGGGCACGGTCAATCCGGCCCTGGCGACGGATCCGCCAAGGTTGCGCTCCACGTCCGACAACGTTTCGCGAACCTCCTTGGACCTGACGATGGGCTCGACTGTCGACACCGACACGTCGTGCATCGGCGCCAGCGACCTGACCGAGAGTCCCGTGCTCGTCCAAGAGACTACGGAGATGTCCTACGACATCACCGACTCGAAGCGACGCTCCAAGGAGGCGATCGACGATGACTCGAACGCGATTCTCGACGCCGAGGAGAGCTTCTCCATGGAGGATAGAAAGTACGGCAGCGACAGACGGAACGGCAACGACAGACCGCTCGAGACCGATCTCGACGCGAGGATGGAGCACGAGAACGACGAGTGCGGCAGTTACGGTATGAGGCTCGACAACGAGAACGTCTATCGTGGAAATCTCAACGAATCCAACGACGAGTCACAGGTTTCGACCGAGCAGGAGAATCTCAACGCCGACTCTATCAATAAGAGCTCCGAGCAGCAGAAGAGAAGATCCGGAAAGACTCAGCAGAGAGGACATTATATTCCCGGCATGGAGCAGCAGAGGCGAAACACGACCGAGACGAGGTCCGACAATCAGCAGCGCTTCGAGAGCCAGGAAAGCCATCACCGCGGCTTCTCGCCCAGGAAGCAGCAGAGTCTCGCTCATCATCATCATCATCATCACAAGTATCTTCCGAAGCACATACAGGAGAACGTCAAGCGCAACAACATGCAAAATTCGCAGATATGCGACAACGAGGAGGTCGTCATAGCCTCGGAGAGCGCAGCCGAACCCTGCGAGATCGCCCACGCCCCCGAGGGAGCCTCCGAGGCTACATCGTTAGATTCCTCGTGCACCTTCTCGAATGCCTCGTCGCCGATCGACGACTCCGTCGTTCTGCGCGACACCGCAGCTATACTGCAGGAACTCGCGCTGCAGAGACTCTCCGGCGGCGTCGGCAGCGAGCAACCGCTCCATCCGCGCAGACGATACGACTCCGAAGTTACCACCAGCGATCGTCGGAGCTTCGATTCGGAGATCGGCAGGGAAATCGTTCGCGAGAGAAAGATGAGGCAGGAGCTCGACAGCGCGAGGGGAAAATCCGAAGAACCGCCAAACAACGGAATGCAATATTTGCCACCGTGTCTGCGAGCGAGACACGCTCGCGCCACCAGGGCCGCTCTCAGCAGATCCCTCGATGAAGGGAAATTCAATCGCATGACCGGCGAATCTTCGCTGCCGTCGAAAAACGACTCCGAAGACTCGCAGCACAACTCGACGCCCAACGTCGGCACCGAATTATCGCTATCGTCGGCCAACAGCTCCGAGAAACTACAGTCTCGAAATCTCGTCGGCGGTTTGGATCTCGGCGATCCGCGGTGCCGCGAGAGAATCGAAAAGTACAAAGAGGAGAGACGCATGTTCCTCAGGGACAAGTACAGGTCCGAGAGCTTTCGCGGCAGCACGACGTCGAGGGCAGAGGACGACGGGGAACAGGCGCTGCTTGCGAGATTGAAACAGCGGGCTTCCAGACCTTCCCTACATTGACCAAGTGATTTATATTTTTAATAATTGTAACCTTTTTTATTTTGCGCTCTCTACGAATTTTTATTCGCGAAGATGTTGCACGACGAGGAGGAGAAAAAGATGCTGAGAGGAGGGAGAGGAAGCCTAACGCGATTGTAACGAATGACTCACGTATTTCCCTCTCGTGATAAGGGGACCGTAGATTAAGTTTCGTCGCCTAACGATACTGTCTAGAGTACTATTAATAACCTTTTCTTTTTGCGATGGAGACAACCGTGCTTGTTACTCTCATCGTGATCTTTAATCTTTCTTTCGACTGTCTCTTCATCTTTGTGTTCTTGTTTTTTTTAGCTCTTGAAAATTAACGAAAAATGTTCTAACATTCCTAATACGCATATGAATGAACTTTCTGATGTTAGGATTGAAAGTTGACGCCAGCGATCGATAGCTCGATGAAACTCACGATTTATGTACCAGAGATTAATGTTTTTGCTTTTGGCTCTATTAACGTTTGACTGTCGAACCCGAGAGGAAAAAAAGGGTTGTTCTTTAAGTTTGCGCTGATTGTTTTCTTTTTTTTGTAAATTGTTACGTTTTTTGGCGATATCGAGGGTGTGATTGTTTCCAAGTTGTCGCGACAAGTGCATTTATTAATGTAAGCTTCTTCGACTCGAATTCGCAAGGTGTAAGCGAATCGTCCATGTTTCGTCTGTGTTTCTATGTTGTTGCGCGGTTTGATATTATTATTTTTTCATGAATTACTTTTTTTCTTCGCAATAATTCGCGCCGCTTTGATGAAAGTTTTTGTTTTTTGTGAATAGCTATAATCGACTGTCAATTGTTTCGTCATTTTCGTTGGCCTAATACTCGTGACCCGGCTCTGGTACACGATTTTTTTCGTTCTTCGCGTTCCTACGCTCGTTTCTCTACTCTACTTCTTTCGTTCGCGATATCGCCGAATTAAAAAACGAAACTCGTTTGAATTGAACATAACTATCGAATTTTATAATTGAGAATAACGTATTGAATTAAGTATTTTATATATTATATGTGAACGACGTTATTTTCTCACCGTGGACTGGCTCTTGGTGTTATAAATATCTTTTGTATATGCTAGCTACTTTTTTTAAATTTTAATTCTCATATATATATTGATTAATATATTAAGTTGTCGCGCGGATTATATTTCATTCTTTTTTTTTTTGCGCTGCTGTCGTTGTATGAGATTCCGTAAGTCGAGATCACACGATTAAATCGATCTCGATCGTTCGCATTTATACGAGAATCTCTCTCGCACCGGTCTCGATTGTAAGACGATACGATATTTAACGTAGACGAACAAAAATAAAAAAAATAATAAACAGTTGAAAAATGTAATGGAGCGATTGGGAAGAGTGGGCGACATGAATAGTTTTATTTGTAATAAAAAGATGCTATCGAAGAAGAGTAGTAACGATTTTTCGTTAAATGTAATATAAGTCAATTTAATTTTTTTTTATTTTTCTAATATTTTTTTTTGCCAAAATAGCTCCCGCCGCTACGAATAATTTTCTCAGTCGATGAGCATTAAGATTTAAGTAAACTAGAAATTATACCGGGACTGTCGCGTTCGTCGTCTCGAGGAATAGACAAAGCTCGTTAAGTAAGGTAACGGTACGAATGCTCCGGCATGTCCCAATCGTCGGACACTCATATGCAAATTTCATTGAATGCGAACTCAAGTATTATAAAAAGAATTTAACAGTTGTAATCCCATCTACAAACATTATTTTTTTGCACACAAAAAAAATTATACACGCTTTAAGCCCTAAACTATTTTCTGTCATTGTTTCTAGTTAAAAGACCGACGTATAGTGTCCGGCAATTGGTACAAGCGTTACTACATACGCTACCCAATAATCGGACGGTTCAAAGAAGTTAGGTTGGCCAGCTTTCTACGTAGCTTATCTTCAGTTTCGACAATTCTCAAAAAAATGCATGGGAATTCTAAAAAATCGAGGAATTAATTAAACATAAAAAAATAAACGGTCTTCTGATTTACTTTAGACAATTCACTTTTCAATAAATTGTTTAAAGTAAATAAGTTAATAACTTTTTGCCATTACTGTTATGCAAAATCAAAAGTTTTGACATCCTTAATACGACTGATTTTTTAAAAGAATTTTATCATATCGCGAAGTCCTGAAATTTTTATCGAGTTAAACTATTGGTTGGGAATGTATGTGTGATGGATCCTTAACCGCCGGAGCATCGGTACCTTTACCTTAATAGCCAATCGCCAGCGTCGAGCTCACCAAAAACCCTCGGAGTTTTATGCGAGGCAGCGAGCTTAAGTTTAGTCACGCCTCCGTGCCACGCTGACGGCATAATTGTATTATTAATAGAGGAGAGACTGTGCCAATTTTCTTCGGGCTCGACCCCTCCGCACGTTTTCTTTGTGCCAGCTCGCTCTGTGTATCGCGTTGCTCGGGCGCCGAGACAAACATCGTAGCGACGGCTTTGAACTCTTCTCAAGGTCACCCGAGGGAAATGATTAAAACTCATCGAACAACAACGATAAATTGCCCGAAATATAATATTACACGATCGAGGAAACTTTGAAACCTCGTTGGAGCGGCGACGCGATCTTCGGAGATCGTGTTGACCAAGGACGCGAAAGTTTGTTCGCCATTTGTAGATTACTTATCCGCATTAATGTATTGTTGTATAGCGAATTTAATATAATTATTATTGAAATTTTTGACGAAGGCTGAGGGCAGGAAAAAATAAAATATACAGCGCCCGAAAATTTCTTCCATAGCGGTTCGTTCGTCAATTGTCAACGAGATCGTAAAAAAAGAAAGAAATCAAAAGTAAACGATTGTAAACGTGATGAATAGCTTGAAGCTTAATCGTTGAAAAAATATATATATAATGCATCAGCGGCAAACTTTGTCCGTGAATATTTTGAATTATAGATTTAAAGAAGAAAGCCTGTAACTCTCACCGATTATCGAATATTAGAACGATAGCCAAAAACAAGTAATAACGAAGTAACGCGAGATAACTAATAGCGAATGAAATAGTAACTCAGCACAATGTACGAATTCCATAAAAATAATTGAACATACGAAATGACAAAAAAATGAAAAATAAACAACGTAATTATTTTTCAATAATTGGACGACGATGAGATTATTCTTCCGCTGTTCAGAAGTTTCGAGAAAAAAAATAATGATAATCTCGTCTCCAACGAAATATCCTAGCTCTCGTTTAACACCAATAAAAAATGAACAAACTATTCGCCAATAATATATAACAGTTCGTCACAATTTTCATTTATTCAATGTTCAAACAATCTCCGCTTTGGATTTTTCTTTTTCCTTACAAAACACATTCTTTTTTCTCTATCAGTAGTTTATATAGTCTCTCGCCTAATGCATTTACTAAATGAAATTCATATATATATATATATAGACGAAAAAAAGCAAGAATATATATTAATAGATACATGAATTATATGTAAAACAAAATACAAATATTATCGAGTACGAACAAAGAAGGGCCTGCGAATTCAAATTTTTCATCCCTGCCGTATACGCCAAGCGAAGAAAAAACAAGAGCGTTAACGAAGCTTCGCCAATCGATGTCGGACGCTAACCTCGTGAATGTCTCCCAGTACATGTTTGTCGTGCGAGTCGAATTTAATACGCAACTATCGAGTATCCCCGAGCTCGATATGCTTCCCGTCGCCGGAGCTCGTCCGCGAAAGTCCCTTTCATCGTTCCATCCATCCCACGCGATATAAAGCTCGAAGGGGGTCACAGGGGGCGATTTGCAAGACTCGACCTCGCCGACTGCATGCTACACATTGTCACCGAGAATCGACTCTTCTTTTCACCGCCACCCTTATAAAAAAAAAAAAAACCATATTGCCGCGAGAAGTGCGAAGACGTCGGAGGAGGAGAAATAAAATTGAAAGAGCCTTCAGTCTTTACTTCTTTAACCGCTGTGATAGAGTGGTTGAAAGACGAGTACCCACTCGAGCGATGCCGGAAGAGAGGACGAGAGTAAAGGGGGCGCTGCTGAGCGGGCCAGGGCTTTATGCCGGGCGAACGAGGACCACTCGAGGAGTCCCGCGAGGAAGGGGAGGTGGCTTGTAACGTAGGTGAGGGCGACTCCGTGACTATCGTCGGATCTTCCACGGTAATTATTTTTAAACACGTCGTGTAGATACGGATCTCTTCTCGCTCAAATATGAGAGCGAAAAAAAAATGATCGTAGGTGCTGTGGTTCGCAGAGAGCGCGTTGAGAGGCGCGGAGCGGGGAGTTCGGGGCTTAAGCTCGTAGAGTCCGAGCAGAGGTGTGTACAGTATCTCGTCGTACGTAACTAAATAACAGGGTACTAATTGGAAGTTTCGCGTACACGTCCCAGACAACGGAGAGAGCTCCGGCAACATCAGCCGCATCGTCACGTTGAGGCACGTTTCTTTGCTAATTATCATTATTGTATATATGCGAGCTCTACACCTCTATCGGCTCTTTCATGCCCCCCACCCCTCCGCTCGTTCTCTACCGTTCGAGCCGAACAATGGAGGTACGAACAAAAAAATAACTTGAAAAATTAACAAAAAAAATTCATTAGATCAACTTAGAAGTCTTTAAAATTCTTATATGTGACACATGATTTTTCGCATTTTTTTCATATTCTCCAATTGTGGCGACAAATACATTTGTTTTTTGAATTATAAGTAATTATAAACAATTTGAATCAGTGATGCAATCTTTTACACTTTGCTGAAATGTTTTTTCTTTCATTTTAGAACATTTCAATGTAAGATTTATGAGTTGACAAAAGAATATCAAAATGTTTTTAAAACATTTCAAAAATACTTCGGGCTCTGTGGATATTTCCTGTTCGAGCCGAACAATGGAGGTGCGAATTTAAACGAAATTCATTAGATATTAGATAATCTTACTCTGACTTTGAAAGTCCATCGAGCGGCCTTTGATAATTTCTGTTCCGCACTCGGATAAAGTTTTCTCCATCGGCGAGGGTCAGCGTGAGGTGTTGGTCGCGTCTCCAGTTCCTGCGAGTGAAAATGACAGTTTTCTCGCAACGATGCCGCGTCCCCAGGAACGGCAGCGACACACACCGGCTGACTGGAAGCCCCGCGCGATGCCCCACACCATCTCCAACAGTCGCATTTCCACTTTCACGGTGTGCAAATCGAATCAGAACGGGCCCGCACGTCGCCCCGACAATGTTATTTGTTAGTGGAAGCGTTGAAGTAACCGAAGGTTGAAACGAGGCCAGATTGCCCGGTGATCAAGTTAAGCGGCACGTGAACCGAGCGACCACTCCTCCCCCTTGCCTCTCTCCCTCGTGCTCGTGCCTTTTCTCCAGCTACAGGAATATAGGCGTGCATGTAGCTACAGTGGCTCCCGTGTGTATCGCACGGACTGTGCAGGAGCGACGGGGTGGACGTCCGGACCGGCAGTCGAGGGCCCGCGGGACACGACGACGAGCCTCCGCAGGATAGCAAAACTAAAGGGAACCGAGGAGCTGTTGTCTGATGATCCCCTCGTATGGTGTGCACATCCGCACTCTCGACCTGTTGTGAGACCATACTCGACTTCGTGCGTAAGTTTTTCCTCCTTTCGTCGTATTTTTATTTTTATTTTTATTTATCCAATCACACGTTTGCGATGGTCATCGCACAGCTGATGCAGCCAATCCGGGTTATTCTATGTTCTTTCCGATGACCCGAGAATGCTTTGGATATTCCTCCGAGTCGAACGTAAGTCAGCGTGAACGGCGTGAACAAAGAACGTTTTCGATTTCACTCGGTGGGAAAATGGCGGATTTGGGCAGCCTTCGCGTGCCTTAAACTCCCATTTTCACACCTTGTGAAATAAAATTTCGTACGACACTGGTGTTAAAAACTTTTTCTGAACTCGTATGATTGCAACACTCTCCTTTGGCTCCTGCTGCACACTCACACTCGTCAGAAAAAGTTTTTTCACACTAGTATCGTAATGTACTATTTCTTGACTCGATGAAACAAAGATGGCGTCTTATGATCTCTACGCCGCGACCTGTGACCGTCTTCATTGTTCGTACATGTTTTTCCGATTGCATTTTTTTTGTGCGTTATCCTGTTGAATATTTAGGAATAAACGTTGGGCAAGTGATAAAGAAAAATAGCGCAGTGATTTGCAGCTGAACCGACGAAATTAAGAGACTCGGCGCGAGTCGGTACTCGCGCAATCGTAAACGTTCGTCCGCTCGAACACGAGACCTACGAGCTCTCCGTACGTGCGTAAGTCTGCGATACTTTCGGTACACGATCGAGTTTAATCACCCGTGTGAGAACACTTCCGACGCATGTATATACGTAAGTACGAGGTTATATCATACAACATTCGTCCGCGGCCGAGGGGGTCGCCGCTTGACGGGATTTATCGTAGTCCCGAACGGGAGAAGTCGAGTGACACGCGTCGACGTCTTGACAGCTTGTTAGGCTAACGGTCGTGCGGCGACGAGACCGAGCGCGGGGTCTCCATCCATCCGAGCCCTATTTACTCTTTAGCTCGACGTTGTTTCGCCTTTTTCCGATTCTACATAGTCCTCAAAACCGTGCGATTCTCTCCGACACGGTAATCTCGCGCGCATGCGCGCCTCGATTCGTACAGGATAAAGCCTAAATCTCAAAATAACTTACACACTATGGTATCTAAAACAGTCGGAGCTAGTGTGTTTAAAAATGACATTGTCATTGTGTGTTCCAATTACTTTACATTGTGCCGCTGTTAGTTTAATCGATGGACGGTTAACGGCCTGTACGTGAAAAAAAAACGACGTGAAGTGGTTTTGTTTGACCCTGAAAGAACAGTAGCGGACTGTAGGTAAACAAAAGCCATCGCCGCAAGCGTACCGTTAAAACACCGTCCATCCGTGCGTTTAGGTTACCGTCGTACTTCCGCATGTAAAAAAAATGTTATCCATTACGATTCCCACCATTGTTTTCACAATTTTCCAGTTATTAGCCGACAAGTTTGCGCTCGGCCTGTGCACATCGTTCCCCGGCTGGAATCCCCGCCGATAAGACGCCGTGGAATTTCGCTGATTCGATTACGCCATGGGTGACTGTACAAAGGTCCTATATATAGCATACCTTTTCGCGAATGCGAACAAGGAAGATACAAGTACCAGCCATTTTAGTTAATTAATACTTGCTTTAGTTAACTAAAACAAGTATTAGTTAATTAAGACTCTAAACGTTTCTGCAATACCAGTAATTCCAATACCTCCACTATCTTTAAAAATCTTTCATTTTTAATATCATGCGGAGCTTAGGTAGTCAGTAATTGGACCGATTACCTTACTATATAGCATTCTAAAAAAAAAAAAAAAAAAAATCTCTTCCATTACGATTCCCTCCATTGTTTTCGCAATTTTCCAGTTATTAGCCGACAAGTTTGCGATCGGCCTGTGCACATCGTTCCCCCGGCTGGAATCCCCGCCGATAAGACGCCGTGGAATTTCGCTGATTCGATTACGCCATGGGTGACTGTACAAAGGTCCTATATATAGGGTACCTGTTCGCGAGAGCGAACAAGATAAACGCACCGGCCGGGCCACCTACCGAGGGGATAGAATGCAAAGCGAGCGAGAAGCCTCTCGAGCAACCCCTTTGCTATCATCAACCTTCCGATCCCTGTGATCCCGAACACAGCGACTTTATTATACGAATAACCCACCCGTATCCCCCCCCCCCCCCTCGCCGCCCTCCTTCGTTGACGCTACCACGCGCGTACCGTGTCCTGCAACGCGACGGAACTCGCGCGCGTCGGTACATTATGTGAGTGCATATCGGTCGAACCCTCCTACTGGAAAATAATGAAAGTAATGGAACACGCCCACTGCATTTACTGCGAGCTCTCGCGCTATCGTACGAGACCCCCGCTCGTGCCGCTTTACCGTCGTCGCCCGGCGCGTACCCTTCACACTGGTTTGGATCCACATCGACCCAACCCCACGGATATTGGCCATTGTACCAGCCACTTCATTGTTCTTTATTTCATTATTTTCGCCGCATTCCGTACACCATACTGTATATCGCGGAACGGACCGGAGGGGGGCGAAATGAAACCTTCGACGGAAGCGACGAAATTCGGGTCGTGTGTCGTTACCCTTTGGTCTGGACCTGTTTTTGTATGTAGTGGATGTCTTTTTGGCTTATTCTTTTAATTTTTGTTTTTTATTTTATTATTTCAAGTAATTTTTTTATCTTGGATTCGGACTTTTAGATGAGATAAAATTAAGGTAGATTTTATTATTATTATTATTATTTTTGTTGTTGTTGTTGGTGTTGTTATTGTTATTATTATTTTGCTTCATTTCTTTAATGGTCCATTTTGACCCACTTGAGACTGTGTAGTCAGCGCAGCGGTGCGATGTCGTTGAACGAGGCAGAGCGCTTCAGCGAGCCTTCCTCTCCTCTATATTTACGAAGCGTATAATAATAGGCGTCTTAACGAAATCTAATAAACATCACAAACCGGCTGTGTGATCTCATTCATTTATGATTTTATGAGCAACCATCTCGTCCGTTGAAAAGCTCTCGCAGTCTCCGTTCCTTCCTCGCTCGCCCCCTCCCTCGACTATCTCTGCAACTCCCGGCCGATCGACTACAGCGATATATAACTCCACCACCTTATGTACTCACTTCAAAGGATACTTTGTACTCGCGCGCGTAATAACTAATAACGTCGACGCGGATAAAGTTTCCGGTATGTTAGGTATACGCGATCTAAAATTTCGCGGTAATCTCCGTAGGTATTCTTAATGAATTTGCAAAAGCAAACTTATATTTATTATTAGACATTGATGATCACTGCAAGAAATAATTTTCATTTGCTTCATCGTGGAGGAAGCTATGTTTACGTAGAATTTTTTTTTCTTTTACAGATGTTCATGATGGCGTACTGGAAATTGTCCAAAACGTCGAGAAATGCGATTTTTAGCTGGCATCCGGATGTGTATGTGAGACTACTCTAAACGATTTGCATCGTTTAGAACGACTGTAACTCCAAACCGGTTTGATATAGCGAGTTTAAACCCGGTTGACTAGCAGAGTGGTCACGTCTCTTCAGTCAGTGAAAGTTTCATGAATATTGACGCCCCATTGACGATTTAACGCGATTTTGAATCTTTTCAAATCGAGCCTCCCTATATGTTATTTTTTAGATTTTTTCCTTAACATAGATTTTTTTTTTTTAGGTGGGAATATCGATCATCTACCGATGTCTGAGAGAAGAGTCATCTGAACAATATCAAAGCTTCTATATAACTATATCAAAGCTGTTGCCCGATACACTGCGGCTCCAACGACAACAGCAATTTCATCGGGAAGAAGAATCGAATATTTTTCCATCGAGACATTGGTAGTCAGCTTGGAACGCTTCTGTTAGTACGTTCGTTCGCTACCCTGTTATTAGGTTATTACTATTGGTTTTTTTGTAACATTTTTTTTTTTTATCATTCGATGTTTCATGTACATGACCGAGCGAGCGGTGCGTTCAACCCCCTCCCGCCCGGACAAGCGATGTCTCGTATTTGAGAACGTGCCTCGTGATTTCGCTTCGATAACGTGATTATAGCATCCTCCCTTTCCGCGGGGATGGCAGCGACCCGCGCGGGGGAGGCTCGTAGGGGATTGCGCGCGCGTTTCCGAGGCCTCGTACACTCACCCTCCGGCGTCGACAGCGGTGTAGTAGTATCCCAGTAGAATATAGCCGTACATACACTGCACGGCCGTGAACCGACAGAGTAGCTACGGTCGCTCTGATCCCTCGCAATTACTCCCCATTATCTGGGTATTAGGATTCAACCCCCAACTGGAAGCACGACGTATTCTCCGAGGCCCCGCCTAGATAGTACGGTCGCGGCATTATGGGACTCCGCGATCGACCAACTTCCTCCGACATCCCTCCACTCTCCGCCAAACACTCGAACAATGATTTTTTTATTTTTAGTAAAAAAAAAAATCCGCCTTTCTCAAATTATGTTCAGCAACGATCGCGATCGTATTGCACAGTTTAAAAAATCCACTCTCTACCAAGACTCGAACAACGATGTTGTAATTTTTGTTAGAAAAACAAAAAGTCCACTTTTCTCAAATTATGTTCAGCGATGATCCGTCGTATTGCGTGCTTAAATAAAATCCCTGCGACTGGTTTCGAGGAGAATCGAAAGTTCGCGATTGTAAATCTCAATGTTTGATATAAAAATCCTCGCCAGAAGCTAGAATAATCTTACTTCTGGTTTATTATACGCTTTAATATAATTTTTGTTCTCGAATTGGAGATAGATCGAGAGATTCGGAACAGACGGGGTGCTCGAGGAACGCCAACGAATCGTGACCGGGCCGAGGGAGACACATTGTAAATGCCACTCGAGCAATTATCGTTGCCACGTATCCAAGATAATTATGCAATGCCGATCGGAGGGCCAGCGGGTAGGTTCGATCATCGTCATCCCTTTCGCGGCAGACGCGACACCGTTAAATGTCAATGGCTTGGCTTCTCGTTGTTAGAGACCGCTAACGTCGCCGTAACGCGCCGTGCCGAACAGCGGAGACACGCCGGCGGGGTTTGATAAACCCTCTCATAATCCGGCTCTCGCTACGATGACCGTAAAGCTCGAACACGCTCCGGATACTCGATTACATTCGACGGTCTAATTGCGTGAAAAAAAGGAAAAAGCATCCACCAGCTTAACTACGTGCTACTTGAGGACTTACGCCACAGTAAAATTTAGAAGTTTGTATTTTGTAATTATTTTCTAATAGTTTAGTGTCAAGAATATTCTGTTAGATTTTTATGTCGAAATTCAACGATTTACGAAAGTTGGACACCGTTATGTGGAAAGTGGCAGAGCGCTCAAGCTCCGTCTACAAAATTAGTCGATGGATTTTTATGAAAATTCGTACTGATATTCCTCAACAGATTTTTTAGTCCTTGACGCTCTCATATTTAAACAAAAATAGTATAAAAATACTTTTTAACAATGATTCAAGGTGTTGAAAAATTGGTAAAAATCGACTTTTCAAACGGCCGTAATTTTGCCAATTGCCTTTCTCCCCTCGGCAACGACCATGTGTAATATCAAAGAGAGTTTTGATACTCACGAATGGGAAGTTTTTATATAATTTGTTAAGAAACAATTAAGATTCTTAGTTTCTGATAAAATGACTAGTTAAAAGGGACATCGCGAAGAACTTTAAAGAAATCATTTACGCCGACCCATAAAAAAATACATAATAACAATAAAATTGAATGAAAAAATTCCGACATGTTCTTTAACAAATCCTTCGCCCACCGCAAAACAATTGAATCGATAAAGGGTATATATACTGAAAAAAAATCACGAAATATGCATGCGTTTTTACCTATTTACTGTGGCGTAAGCCCTCAAGCTCATTGCCGATTTCTTCCCACCTGTGCGCAACAAAATGAGGGGAGAAAAAAATAATTATAGCGTTTGTTAACTTTACAATTTTTGTTTATTCGCCGATAGATCACCAAGGGGGGGCGCGCGTCTTCTCAAGATGCCGCCCCGACGTATTTACATGTTTTGTGATCCAGTCTCGATAATTTTGCGTAAGAAATAACTATAGATTTTCACTGTTCTCGTGTATCATCATCGTTTTTTTTCTCGCTTATAATTCATCTAATAACTACATTTCGCGGGCTGCTTCGGACCGATTGGAGGAAAGCTCTCTCGACGGGCGTCCGGAATAAAAATTTAGTGGATCGCCAACGAAACATTTAACTCACCCGTCAATTTTGACAAAAAAAAACTAATTTTGTTTCAAGATTTCAACCAAAATGATGGCTCCGTAAAAAAAATATCAAACGTAAGATCAGAGAGAGTTTTGATACTCACGAATGGGGAGCTTTGCCCGAATAATGCGACTAGAGTTTCACGACGATATCTTCGCCCTCGTTCCGCTCGTCTATGTACAGCCCGTCCGCGTCGCGAGACACACGTTTCTATGAACAACCTAAATCACAGATTAAAACTACACTTTTCGAGTTCGTTAAACGGAGGAATTGCAGTGGAATTTTTGCTAACACTCCGATGCACTATAAAAAAAAAATCACCGCTGACCATTTTCATATCAACAGTGGGAAATTTATGACAAAAAAAATGTTTTTTTTTTTCGATGAAAATTGGTCTGCTCCGTCAAAGTACGTGTTTCATCTAACATTATTGAATTCACGCAGGTGGGCTTCGTCCGAGGATGTCCGTGGCTCCGAGTCGAATTGGGCAGCACGCTGGTGACCCGGGAGAATCGCATCGACGAAAAATTTTCACCACGCAAGATACGCAGATCAACCGTCGTCTCAGCGATGATGGCGTTGGATGGTCTGAGAGTGGTGCTGAAGCTGATGGGTCAGGGTGACCGAATGTGGATGCGAGGAACGATGAAAGGCCGTCGGCGATGAGGAGCGTCTTGGCAAGTGAAGAGTGGCAGTCTGAGGTGGCGAGGGTGCCTCGTCGCCGAGTACATCGATCTCGTCGGAATCCGAGTCCACCGGAGCGTCGCTGCTCGCGCGAGATTCTCTTCCGCCGCTCAGCGAAAAGTCCACGGGTCTCTCTGATGAAATCAAAGATGTTATCGAATTACTCTCATTAATTCTCGATTAATCATTCGGGCTGGGTAAGGTTACACAGAAATAGAAGCTCGACTACGAACCGTACAGAAGAGTATTACATTTTACAAAACAATCAAGGTTGACCGGGGAAATATTTGTCTGAATATTGGAAAATTTATCAGGGATTTCCACTGAATTTCACAAAGTTTTCGCACTTTTCAGAAAAAGTTGAAGATTTATCTGAATCCAAATGTTCCTGATTGTTCTGGAAATCACTGATCTTCTTCGATTTCTCTGCCTAATAATTTTATACATTCACGATACCGGATTTAATAAAATAAAAAAAAAAAAACATTTATCTGGAAAACTAAAGATTTCGCTGATTTACAGCGAGTAATAGAATGAGTACATCTTGGACAGAACTCGAAAGTTCTCCAAAATCCTCTGCATCAACATTATGTAGGAAAATCATAGCATTTCCGAAAAATAAAAGTTTTTTTTGGTCCACTCTTGGTACGAGTTACAGAATGAGTAGATCTTAGAGACAACTCGTATTTTCTCTTAACGTAATTTATCATAAATGACCGGAGTTTTCCATAATTTTTCGGAAAATACTGTGAATTTCTAATGATAAATTGTGACTACTGAAGGTTGTGCCGAGAAAATGGTAGAGATGTTTAGCAAATAGCAGAGAAACTCAGGGATCTCTGAAAATCACTGAAACGGTCCAGCCAGTTGTCAGACAAATTATTAGAGAAACATTTTTATCCGGGTTGAAGATTCGTTACTGGGAGATTGATAATAGTTATTTTTTAATTTCTCTTTTTTTGACAAATTCAATCATTTCAGAACCTCATAAAATTTGCAGTAAAATCAAAGAAATCCAGTGGGTGATAACGACATCGCAAGAGTCTCTAATGACACTGCAGCAGCAGAGCGAGGGAGTCTCCGGCATCGGGACAAGGCCGTTGCTTCATCATCGGCGCCACTCCGACGTAATGGTGCCCCGAGAATAACGAACATGCGCCTCTCTCTCTCCTGCAGTCGCCGCGCTAATGGCATTCAGTTTGAGCGTTTAGGGAAATGAGCGTGGCACATCGATCGAAATAACCGCCTCACGTGGGAACTGTTCGATTCTCTCGCTCGCGCTCCTCTCTGTCGCCTAATGCGAAATTGATTGTTACCGTGTAACGTACGCGATCCAGCAACTCCCTTGTTGTTCCTTACGTCGGGATTGGTCTTGACGATGCAACTTAACTTCGCCACCTTGACCTTGAATTACAAGAAAACCGGATTGAATGCGGGGTCCCTCATTCAATCCGGTTTTCTTGTAATTCTCGTAACACACATTCTACACCCCCGTGCTGGTCATTCAAGTCTCCGAGATTTATCGAGAGTAGCGAAAGAGCAGAGAGGCACGGCGAGAAAATGAAGCAAAAAATATATCTATAAAAAAGGACAGGATAAGAGAAACTGGCAGACATTAAGAAAAAAAAAATAAGTAAAAAATTGCACCAATAACTTCGGACATAGCATGAATCTTCCGTGAAAAAAGCTTCATCTTCCGGTGAATCGAGGAACCGAAAAAGTTATTGTATGACGAATCCGCGCATCAATTCGTCGAAGCTTCCCGTATCGCAAAACTTTGCCTCAAGCTTTGCCGTCAGGGTGGTTAGAAGTGCGAGCAGTAGTAGCATCCAGGCGAGTATATAGAATCTTGAACTACAGGAGAATTGGCTAATAGCAAGTAACAACTTGAGATGTAGGTCTGGCCGAGCACTTAGCCGATAATTGACTAAATTTGTCGAAGAGCCACGAATCGCGAAGAGAGTCGCGGCAGCCGCGCCACGAGTCTCTACCGTGAAAAGACCGTATATACCCAGTCGTACAACCGCTATAAGTATAGGAGGAGACCGCCAAGATCCTGCCAAGAGAGTGCAAGGGTGTGCACGGAGGGAAAAGGAAACGCGGTGGAGGCTGGGAAGATGCTGCGCACGGTGAGGAACTCCTTCATCGTCTTCAGCGCCTTCTCGTCCCCCAGGATGCTGCTCCTTTGCCCTCCGCGTTTTACCACCCTCCGGTGACTCGATCTCCTCCCGCCACCCCCTCCGCCCTCCCCCTTTCCCCCTCTTCCTCGCTTCTCCGCGAATCTCTGAAGACGGCCAAGACGCCGAGGCGAAGATGTCGAGGAAACATGTATATATATGTATGTGCCATGTATCGACGGCTGAGACTCAAAAGGGCGTAAGCTGTGGACTTTGAAATTTGAGTTACGCCCTTTTGGCTCTGCCCCATCAATATATCTATATACTTATACATACATATATATATGGATATCTTCCCTGTGGATGGTGCGCGCGCCAAACCCTCCCCTAACCCTTAGTCCTCAAGTTCTCCAGTTGCCCGAGCTTCTTGACTGCTACGGCAAGGAATATGTCTCGCGGTAACTTCGTTAGCCCTCCCCCACCTCCCCCCTTCCCCCCCTGGAGAACGTTGCCATCTTGTCTACGACGCAGTAAATGGGGTTACGTGGATGCGATGCGGTGACTCCGGATCGTGCAAGGTATTCTAAAGCGACGCAGTTATCTGCAATTACACGCGGTGTACATCCTTTCCGGAGTCCTGCCTTTCTGTGCCCGCTCGGTCTTCCTTGATCTATTACGCCCACAGAGACAGGACACATCTATGGAAAATAAATGTGTCTGTGTATCCACGGATGCTTGACAAATTTGTACAACGATACAGCTTCAGTTCCTTATTTGATATGATTATCCGGAACGTACGTTGAAGCGTGGAATAATTATGTCGGGATTTCGGGGGACTGGCAACCTTGGTCGTGAATTTGGTGAAAAAAATCCTATCGTGGGAAAAATCGGGGTTTTGCGCACGCTTCGCGTCTGCGTAAGACCCCATTTTCACACCTTGTGAAATAAAATTTTTTACGATAGTCTTGCGAAAAACGTTCTCTTAACTCGTGTCATTGCAACACTTGTCAGAAAAAGTTTTTCGTACTAGTATCGTAATATACTATTTTGTGACTCATGCATGAAAAGTGCCGCTTTATGTGGGGGCCGGGCGCCGTGTAAAGTAGTGTTTTTCAAGAAGGCGTTACATGAATACCGGAAGCGTTTCGTAAATACCGGAAGCGTGTCGTAATGAGTATTTATGCAACGCAAAAGCGTATCGTAAATACTGTGCGCGTGCGCACAGTATTACGATTACGACGCGCATGCGCCGTATTACTGTGCGCATGCGCCCGCTGTCTATTTTTCCTTTATTGTCGCGCCCGGCCAGCAACATAACTTTTCATGCATTCGTCACAAAAAGTAGTATGCGATACTGGTACGTAAAAGCGGACTCCCGACGGCGGTTGTGAAGTGGCCGCACTCGCCTTCTCTCGCGCTACAACAGCACTCGGCTTCGCCTCGTGCCGTTGTAACGCTCGATCCGGCTCGGGCAGCCACTTCCCAACCTTCGCCGAAAGTCCACTTTTACGTACTAGTATCGCAAAGTACTATTACTGTATTTTACTTCGATCTGATCGTCTCCGGGTTATATTAAACTATTGGAAACGGTCACTTTAATTTTATCTTCAGAACTTTCATGTTTAATTGCTGTTTAGAAAGAAAAAAAAAACTTAATCGCAAAAATGTTCAATTTTTAATTGAAATCTTCGACTGATTGCTGAATAAGCTTAAAAAAAAGCAATGATGCCGATAAAATGTACGAACGATTTTGTTTAATTTTTTTCGTACTGTTATCAATGCATAATTTTAACGCGCGCAAATGAACGTGACCTTTTTGGCGCTATATGTGTCACGGGGCTACCGTTGAAGAACGGAAGCTCGCTCACGCGCGCGAGGAAAGGATTATTGACGAAGGTGCAAAGTGGTTAACGACGTCGGAGAGGACCCGGCGGTCAGTTTGGTCAGAGAAACGCGTCGTCCACGCTGCGGCACACGAGCTTTCATATGGGCAACATTGTTCAACGTTGTTCGATATATCTATACATATATCGGGCTGTACCTAAAATAAACGCTACATCTACTGATGGACGCGGACTCACACATCGACCTACGTGTGCAATATATCGTTAGTGATAATAAAATTTACCTTGTTAAAATGCCATTGCATAGCGCATGTAGATAAAAAATAAAAAAGATCACAAACCTGCAGGTGAGGTGATTGTGCCAGATTGGCCGCCGCAATGCTGCTGACCATTGCCCTGTTGCGAACCAGTCCCGCTGCTACCGTTGTTCAATTTTCTCAACTGTTTTTTGTGCTTCATTCGACGGTTTTGGAACCACGTTTTAACCTGGGTCTCTGATAGGTGAAGCGCGGCGGCGAGCTCAACCCTTTCCGGTGTGCTGAGGTATCTTTGGGCCTCGAACCTTGCCTCGAGTCCCGCAAGCTGCTGGTCGCTGAAGACCTGTCGAGGATCAAAATATCTTCGTTAACTTGTATGCACCGGGCGCGGCAGCATTATTGAACAAATAGTGAATAAATAAGAGTAATTACCCCATCGTATAGCATACTTTGCAATCGAGAAAAAAAAAGTTTGTAGTCATAAAATTTCTACTGCAATCGGTAAACCTGCGTTCGAGACTATCGTTAAAAATTATGTGCATTCTAATGTAAAACAACCCATATAGCAATATTTTCAACCTTTTAAATCTTGCCAAATATTTATAAAATATATAAAAATAATATTTTGAAATGTTGTATAAAGATATTCCAATGAAACGTTTCTCGAATATTTCATAAATATACTTTACTTATATTAATACTTTAATTAATCTTTTGACACATCTAAAATGTTTCTGAAGAATAGTGATCAAAATTTTGAAGTTTTTTTCAATTTTATGATTCACCGAAACATTTTACGATTGCTTCCGTGTTTATGCGGGTGGCATATGCAAATTGGTCTGGTGATGCAATTTTTTACATTTCGCTGAAATGTAAAAAAAAAACATTTCAGAAACATTTCAATCTAAGATTTGTTAGCGGACAATAAAATATTGTCGAAATGTTCTTTAAACATTTCGCAAATATTTTTTAATATTGGTAAAATGTTTTCAATATTTCTAAAATATTTCCGTGCTATGTGAGAATATACTCGAAAATATTCGCAAATATTTGTATATTCAGATGAAATATATAAATAGTTAATAATACATTCACTGTATCGAATAAATTTGTTATAACAAATTATTGATTGATTAGATAAACACGCGAACGTAAATATAATAAATATGTTGTCGAACACTCGAGTCGCACGATCACCCAGATAGAACAACATATATTGATGATCAAAGAAAAAAATAATTCTATTAAAAAATGAGAAACATTAAATGCGCCTCAATGGTGTCTTCATGAGAGAATAAATATGTGCATGTAAGAGGCCCATCGAGGTTACGCAAACTAATTTTCGTTAATTTTCTTACAGTTCGGGCTTTTCGCCGACGGCAGTGTTTCAACGCCGCCAATTCGCTGACGCCGGGTACGACACCGACGCCCATGCCGGCGGTGCCGAAAAGGGGTCCGAGGAAGAACGCAGCAGCCGGCGGTCCGGACGGATAGCCGGGCAAGAGACTCGCGAATTGCTGATACTGTTGATGGTGTTGACTGTGAGCCGGTGCCATTTGATGATGGTGATGAAGATTGTGCTGCGCGTGCACGGCCGGATGAGCGCTTCCACGATTGAGAATATCCTCGATCAAAAACGACGTTCTGCTCGCCGATGTCACGTTCTGTTGCTGGGGCTGATGTTGCTGGCAGGTAGACTGCATTTTATTTTATTCTTTTTTTTATTGATGAAACTATTAAATCCAGTTTACATCGAATTATCGACGAAATATTGTTCCAGCACTAAGATCGAAAAAGGAACGGAAGATAATTGAACGAGCGCCGTCGCGACCGGATATTCGCATCCACCGAATTATTGTTCCATCACCGGCACATAATTCACCGTATTGAATTATCATCCCGCGCAAGAGGCCTGAATTCTTTCGGAAAATAATTATTTCCGGGAATGATAATCGAGTAAAATTTCACTCGATATTTTTATCTCATTTGGGAACGACGAATCGTCGCAGCTTCCATTTGTATATCGTATGTGGCTCGTCTATGTCGAACGAATCGTATATCAGGAGCCTTATAATAATTTTTTCAAGTAATCAAATAATCGCTCTTTTCTTCAATAGGCGAAAAATGTTGTTCCCCCTAAAGACGTTTCACTTTTTCGAAAATCGTTTTTTAAATAATCTCCCATCACACGTACGTCGGAACACGTGCACGGTAAATCTCGGTGATCGACGATAAGACACTGCAGTCCCGGTCCAGGTACATTCACGCTTCACACTCAAAATGTTAAATTTTTTATTTTATCTCTCTCTTCTTTTTTACGTAATTCAGTTAAAATGCATTAAAATCCCATTTGAAGCTTTTGAAGCCGCCCATTAACGAATGATTCAATTGACGTTAAACAATTTAAGGATTATCGGTTATCATCCGATAGTTAAAGTTTGATGATAAATATGACACGTGTTACAGGTTGTCCGTACCCGGTTAAGACACTGGCACCGTTTAAGCCCCTATCGGTCCGTCAACCTGCGATTGAGCCGCGCTGGCTACACCTCACACCCCCTTCTCGTCGCTCGTTCGTCGTCGTCGGTTTTGGGAAGCCGAGGTGAGCCGAGGCGACCCACACACAACTCCACATACATTCGGACGGCGCGGGGGGAAAAAGGGTTTGGGGTAGTTTCCCTCCGAGGGGGTTTCCCGCATCCGTTCGTCCGATTGGATGACGTACCGACGATCCGCACCCTTCCGGTTGGCTCGTATCGTTCACAGGGGCGTGAACCTTCCTCGACGTTGCCATGACGATGCACCCGAGAGTCGGTGAATTTACGGGAACGAAGAGATTCGCCTGCCGGGGATTCTCGGTGGTGCCCGCTCTCTCTCTCTCTCTCGCGAAACCCTCCCCGGGTTTGTACGTGCGAGTTAGCATCTTCCACCTGATCTGCGTGCTCTTTCCCTCTCTCTGCGCGGCACAAACATCCCTTCTCGGCCGGGGGGACACACTTGATTGAACGGGCGTAGTGTGTGCCCCGCCAAGTGTAGGTGAATTATAACGGGACTTCACGGTTTTACTGATCAACTGCTCGATTCAAGCCTATTAGATGTTTTTTTTCTTTTATACAGCAAAAAATTGACCGTTGTTCGATGCAGCTGAACGTCAAAGCCGAGCTGCAAGAAGTCGAAATTTAATAGCATCGACGCAGTCACCCTGCGGTGCCTACTTATATAGCGGGAAATGTTTTGAAATTTTTTATCAAAATATTTCAACGATTTCTTGAATGCTCCAGAAATGTATTTAATCTTTTAACACATCTAAAATTTTGTAACATAATGATGTAAAATATTTTTTAATATTTTTAATTTCATCTTTCACCGAAATATTTTTACGAATGTTTTGCATTGGTCATGCAATCGTTCTAATTTCTTTTTCCGCCGAAAGAAAAAAAAAAAATTCAATGTAAGATTTATGAGCAGGCAAAAGAATATTTTCAAAGTATTTTAAAAAGGTTTCACAATTATTTTTTAATATTGATAAAATACTTTCGATATTTCAAAAAAAAATATTATTGAAACCTTTTAAAAATATTTGTGTGCTATGTGGGCAATGGTACCGCATATCTGCAGCGTCGGTTACACACCGGCTTGTAAAGATATCTTATTAATCTCTGGTTTACCAAAATTATGGATAAATTTAATGAATCCTAAGTGGTCGATCGTGAAAATTTTTCAAACGAAAAATAGTACCGTTTTTTCGCCCAAATACGATCGAGCGCCACTTTATGAAACAATCGATGAGTAAATGATTTACACTGCTCCGTGGCGAGAGGAAATTTGAGAGGGTTGATAATTCGTTTAAATTTTCATATCGATATGATGTTAAACACCCGGTACGTCCATGTACCCTTGGATACGCATTCACACACATGTGAGCCGTACACGTACGGTGAACTTGTTCCACCCACAGAAACGGTGTAACGCGTAAACGTTTATGTATGGATAGGCGAAAGTTTCGAATTTCTATATACTAGCAACAACGCGCTCGCTTCGCTCGCGCTTATTTAATTTCTTTTAGGTTCGGCGTGCCGACCTTACTAACGAAACGGACGATCCTGATTTGCTACGAAAACTGGCTTCACGATTTCGATTATTTCGATATATTTATCTCGATCATTTGAGTGTGATGTCTTTTTAAGAGGGGATGGATCTATGTCGCTGACAAAAGAGACACGAAGGTTTTTACATCCGCATCACTAAAATACCTCGGCACGTTTCATGAGGCACTCACATAGGTGAACGCACATATGTGTAGAGCATAGAAATACAAGAGGTTGTTTGTGCGCGTATACGTGTAGGAATTCGCTTTGTTATCAGCAACAGCGAGAATCCGGTAAAATATTTTGGTTCCCCGGCGGGCGAAAGAGCATACAACTTTATCGAATATCGCTGCAAATAAGAGCATAGATTCGCCGATACAGACGGAGTTATATTATAAATAAAATACCGAAAACCTCTCAATGCTACATAAAAGATATTGAACATTTTCTCATTTCCTTCTAAACCAGATATTTTTTTAAATCTTTAAAGCCCTTTAAATTCGTAGGCGTCAATTACTGTGATAATGTATTATATTTCATCCATTAAGCGCCGTTACGCGAAGATTGCAAGGAATTTGAAAGATTTTGAAATCATTTTGAAACTTTAAATAAAATAATATGGAAATAATATTTTTAAGTATTCTATCACAATATTCCAATGAAAGGTTTCTTAAATAATTCGGAACCATACTTAATCTTTCAACAAATCTAGTATTTTTGAAACATAGTTATAAAATACTTTGAAACATTTTTACTTTCATGTTTCACCGAAATATTTCTATTAATGTTCCGTGTTTCCGATCTTTCCGCACGTCACTGAAACGTAAAAAAAAAAAAATCAGTGAAGGAGTTCTGAAACATTTCGACGTAAGATTTATATATGAGCGGACAAAACAAAGTGTTCAAAGTGTTTTTAAAACATTTCAAATATCAATATAAAAAATATATATTATTGAACCCTTTCAAAAATATTTCCGTGCTATGTGAGATAGCGACCCTAAACGACAGTAATTTTTTCTTTTTCTTCTAGGATATCTTCAGTCTTCGGATATCGCCGACTTCGTTTCTACGAGAGGAACCATATTCGTTGCGCCGTATATTCGTCGCTGCGATACCGCACGAAAACGCGATTCCTCGGGAAATATAAAGGCACTCAAGTTTCAACGAGATGTTTTCTGTGCCGGGAAGTCTGCTGAATGCGGACGTAGGCAGTACGGTGCCGTCTATGTATGCAGCAGTGATACGACGGGATGCAAGAACGAGGATGCTGATGCGCCGGAGACACGAGATTGGATTACTTATCGTGCCTCGGAGCTTGGATAGAGCGGCAGTGGAGCTGCACACAAAAAATTTCTCTGCTCTCTCCCTCCCGCACTGCGTCTCTTGATGCTGCTAATATACCGATGCTTCATCGTTCTCGTGCCATGGCTAGTCATGATCCGATCGCCTCCAGAGTGGATGTTGCTCATCCTTGTATCGTCGGTAGCCTGGCAGGAGCCCTATTATAGCATCGGGTTATCCATCCTGCGAAACACCGTAGGACGACAGTACGTATTACGTATATTATATCGTACACTCCCTCTGGTCCACCCTGCCCATCGTCCTCGTCCCAGGAACAGTACGGAAACCTCGGTACGGCCGCTGCGGTATTGCGAATTATCTACGTCACTCGAAGGTCGACCTACGGGCAAGACCGATAAATCGACCTCGCACGTGTTTCGTCGGTAAACACGGCAAAGCACCTCACCCGATCCTCGCAACGCTCCATATTACTCCCATCTCATTATCACTGCAATTACGTATTTCTCGAGGGTTTAATGATGAATGGCGAAGGTAAACAGAAAACGTATCCTTTTTCACCTTGAAAATCGTCGTGTGAGGAAAAAAGGATATTGTTTAGGAAAAAGAAAGTACGGTGCGAACATCTTTCAGAGGCGCTATACTGAGTATCCTGAATATGTAGAGTGCAATTACGCGAGGGACAAGGCGATTAAAGAAATGTTAATTATTTAAACCATTAAATAGATTCGATTCTCTCGCATAACTTAACGCATTTTTTAAATTGTTTTGAAACTTGGAGAATTGTTATACTTGAGTATCCTGAATGGGTACGATGTAATTTGTGAATAGGTAACCTATCGCCCAAGTATAGAAACCCGTGAATACAATTACGAGAGTCGTATAATACACATTTGCGCATAGTTTGAAGAAAGAAATAAGGAGTGAAAGTCGCCAAGAATTCTAGATAATCGAAGATAGAGCTGCTATACAATAAAATTTCTAAAGAATAAATACAAGACTAACAGATCGTAGTGTCAAATGTGGGCGAAGGTGAATCGTAGTAGCGTACAAAACGTAAACGACTCCGTGACAAATCCAGCTTTTTCGGAACTTATGCGAGGGTAGTTGTTCAAGACAATAGTTAGACAACAGTTAAGTAGACGGTAGTACAATTATTTAGACAAGGAACAGCTTCGATCGTTTCGCATAAACTCCATGCGTGTTTTAAAAAATATATATTTTTCGGAGATGTTATACAGAGGATCATATATTACGTGAAATGATACCAATAAGATCGTTCCAATGATCTGCTCGAGAGCAATGATTCGAAAGAGTGAAAAAGTTTGATCGATGCCAAAAGAACTTTGGGGTAATTTTTTTAGTGCGCTCGGACAGTGACGCAGCTCTTACAATTACGAGAATGTATTTGTTTATTATTTATTTGGTACATAGACGGACAATGCCCATTCACAGACTAACCGGAGATCCCGGCGGTCAAACAGCCCTCTGCCGTCGTGGAGAATCACTTTTACAAATGAGAGATAGATTAGAAATTAAAAATGGACGCTTATTACAAAGATAAAAAAAATAATGCAGCTTAGGAATTTGAGAAGAAGTAACAGCAGTTTATACACTTTTGTACCAATTTACTGTACCAATTGATAATCTCCGTGCGTATTTACTCACTTCGATCACGATTTAACTTTGTTTTCGCGTTGATTTCCTGTTGTGGCCAGTGCGCCCCATTAGCTAAACGCACAAGCGTATTAGGATCTGTCAGCCGTCCCTATTGTATCGCCCGGTTATACACGAGAGACTATAGACTGTAGAGTGCATACAACCGAGAACGGCATTGACGTTAGAGCTCGGCAGGAGCGACGGGGCATGGGAGGAGCGGCGCGTGCCGGCATTTAGACGAGAGCTTGCCTCCGCGATTATTGAGTAAATTAGCGACGGGGTAATTGTGTTACCAACGCGTGTCCGTCGGTCGGCTCTCCGTACCGTCGTCGTTGCACCCTCTCGCTGCCCTTCCTGTCCCCTGGTTATCTCCCTTTCTCTTCTATACATCTCACCCCTTTCGCCTTCTCAATTGCGCTACTGTATTCCTCTCTAACGTCCAACCCCGTTCATCCTCTTGCGGACACGCTATCCTCTCCACTACTATCTGACGTCTTGCATTGTTTACACCTTAACGCGGCACTCGAGGGTGAATGTTTTTATAATTTAATTTATGTCAAGTGCCTAGCGATCCACCTGGATTTTAAAACCACATTCTTCTTAATGGCCAATGGTGAAATTATATGAAAATTTTTATGTTCAACTGTTATGAGAAAGCAATATGAAGATTTCAATTTACAATCTTTTTTTGTTCGCGTTCGGTTTTTTCATCGGCAGCGTTCGTTCGATGGTTCGAGAGCGAAAAGTATCGCGAACGCAAGGGTATCGTTTAATTCTAGTAATTACCGTTAAATATTTATGGTTTTTTTTAGTATAATATTTAATACGATATCTTTTGCTTTTTTTTGTAAGGGAAGCTGCGCTCAATACAGCCCTCGGAAGTCTCGACAGAGTTCAGTTACGTTGGCAAAGCGCTTTCCGCCGCCGTCCGAGATTCACGAAGAGCAAAAGCCTTCTCGAGTTTCGAGTTCGTGACAGCGAAGCTGGATCGGGGAGATGGAAGCCCCCCTCGAGACTCGTTAACGAAACCAGCCGCGGCCTCGTGCCGGGCTCGCCTCAGCTTCATCCGAACTTCCCCCCGCACTTCCGTCCCTCTCCCTTTACGCTAAAACTTTGAGCTTTCCTGGATATACAGTTATACGCTTATTGTATGTATTATATACACTCGTCGCTGCAGTGTACATGCAGTAAATTTGTTCTTCAACGATATAATTCGACGAATAGCCGACGCTAAGTATCGCTAATGCCGAGTCTATCCCACCGCTGCGATCATCAATTGTCCTCCCTCGCGCTTCGGCGGACAATTTGTGTAGAAAGTTGAGTCTCCGGTGTTGAGGTGCATTACCAACGGCAGCAGCCGTGTAAGGGATATAACTTTTTTTCCGTACAAACGTCTGAGAGAAAGAACCTCAGACCTCGGTGAAATATCGGAATTGAAAAAAAAGAACAAGATACAGGACAATTATATTTTCTTAAACACGTTTTTGTATTTATATCAACACATTCTTATTTTTATAATACATTTATTTTACTTACATCCAGCACTATTACGGATTCACGTTTTATTCAACGATGGAGAAATCGCGAGTATAAAGTCTACTTTAAATTCCTAACATTCGTATAACTGGGCACTCAGGTACATTAAAAAAATCGTAGAGAGTAGTATAAAAAAAAAAGCTTTTCGAACTCGGATGTATACAAGATGTATGCAAATGGTAATCGTATCGTTGATGGAACGTCGGAATTTTATTCTCAAACCATTTTATACGTTCCTATGATGCTGAGCCATTGATGGGTAATTGTCTGTCTATATTATCGGCTCGCAAGTTTGTGAAAATGAATTTTTTTTTTCATAACTTTTTTTTTCAGCGCACAATTAAAGTACATGAAACACGATATACTTCTCCGCCTCGACCCTTAAATATCGTCGTCGTCGGGAGCGGCACGCTTGTAGAACGCTCGAGAGAAGGTCGCGGGTCCTTGGCTGCCGCAGAAGAAGAAGCCTCTTCGCCAGAAGACGAAGAGCGTCAGAGCGACGGGAATAGCCAGCAGAAGACCGATCATTATGCCGACCAGTATCGCTGCGTCGCGCTCCGGACGAGCGCCGTAGAGATCCGGACAACGCAACTTCCGGTTCGCCAGTGACGTCAGATTTTTTCCAGCGTGTTCCGGTGGCGCCGAACACTTTAGTTTGTCGACTTCGCTGCCCATGAGGCTCTTTCCCAGGCTCGGCAAAAGACTTCCAACCTTCGTGAGTCATGTACAATTGATATAGTAAAAAATCACATGCAAGAAAAAAAAATCAGCCACCGAATGCGCTGATTTTAGTTTCATGGCTCTTTAATTCGTCGATAGGATTTATGATCGAAAAGAAGAAGAGTGAGATATATATTTCGTGCTCTGGAACCAAAGTTCCCCATAAATTCTCCATAACACCGTGCGTGAACGCAGAGTATACAATCATTAATACAAAATCAAGGAACCTAAAAGTAATAGAATATGAAATAGAATATGTTATATTATGGTATTAGATATATAATAGAACAATATAATATAGAAAATATATTATATAGGAAATATAATAGAAAATAATAATGGAATAGAATACGAGTGCAACGAAAAAAAAAAGAAAGCAGAAGTAAAGCGTAAGCAAAAAGCGAAAAAACGAAAAATAAGAAGTAACCGAAAAGTACTTGAAAAACCTATGCAAAAACCGTCCCGGCGAGCAACGCAGCAAGCAAGGTCGGAACGGAAGGTCAAAAAGATACGATTGCAGTGAGATTGAACTAACCAGATATTGATTGTCGCAATCACAGCTCCATTTGTTGTTGATTATGTCCAATTTCTCGAGACGGTCCCAACGTCCCACGAGACCAGCGGGCAGATAACGCAGAGAGTTGTCGGACAGCTTGAGGGTCTTCAGCGGTGGCCAAATAGCGCCCAGGTCAGTCTAGGGGGAGAAAGAAGAAAAGCCACCGGAAATGTAATTAAATCGCAAAAATGTTGTTACAGAATGTGGCTCATACCTGCTTCACCAGAGCATTCTCGTTGATCTCCTTCAATATCGGACAGTTCTGGAGGGTGAGTCGTTCCAGTGCGGTCAGGTTGGAGAAAACGTTGGGACCGACAAAGGTCAGATGAGGCATACAGCACAGACTTAACTCTTTGAGAGACGGCATGATGGGAAAGGCGCTGCTGCTGTCCAGTATCGCGAACGGGTTCTCGTCCAGGCTAAGATACTCGAGAGATTTGCAATGCTGCAGGCTACCCGGCGGCGTAACGAATCGATTACCGCTCAAGTTGAGTCTCTTCAAGTGGCTGGATGAAACGTGAAAAAAGTAAAATAAAAATCTTGCTAGACGCTTATACTGACAATGAGTCTGTAAGCTGCATTTGGTTGTTGTTTAAATTGTAATTAATTTTTCTTCCTCATGGAGGAAGCTTTGTGTTGGGAAAAAAATATTTTTAGAGATTTTAATGAAAATGTGTTCAGAATGTTCAAAATCGTCGAAAAATCACATTTAGAAAGAATGTCCGTATGTGTGTGTGTGTATGTATGTATGTATGTATGTATGTATGTATGTATGTATGTATGTATGTATGTGTGTATGTATGTATGTATGAATGAATGAACGTATGTATGTATGTATGTATGACACAATGCAAAGAATTCAAACTGGTTAATACATTAACCACAGCGGTTTGAACTATAATTAAAGTTTCTTTAAAATTTAATTAAAAAATATTCAATTATTCTTTTGTGCAAGATTTTTAATTTATTCACGAATGTCTATGCGCACTTTAGCTCCTCCAATTTTCTAGCTGTCGGGGCAAAAAGTTGTACAAAGATGGAGTATGATCGCACGATGGTCCTTATTAAATTTGGGGACAATCGATCCAACCGTTTAAATTTTACGTCATTTTCAGTTTTTTGAATTTCATGAAAAACTTACTACTTTATTGTAGACGCAATTTTTCGTATTAAATATTCTTCTATGAATAAAATAAGTGGTGGATTCGTGATCAGCGTGGGAAAATGTATAGAAAAACTTTTATAAGAAATTTCGATTTTCAACTTTTATGAGAAAGGGATATAAAAATTTCAATTTTCAACTTTTTCTTTTTACCACGTACCTTGGTGCGTGGAACAGGTGTTCCGGCAACGACGTCAAATCGCAGTAGCTCAAATCGAGCTCCTCGAGAAGAAGAAGCTCGCTGATGGCGTCTGTCATACCGTCATCGATAACGCCTAGCGGATTGCCACTCAGTATCAAAACCCTCAAGCCGGTCACGTGCTCAAAGACATCCTGTTTCAGTGTGTGAAGAATGTTTGACGCCAGATTCAGGACTCTCAAATAAGCCAGTGGTTCGTATCCATCGGGCGAAAATCTTCCCTTCAAATTTTAAGTGGATGAGATACACTTTGTTATTGAGAATGCATTATTTTTTTTTACAATAATACTATGAAGAGTAATGAAAAGCAAACGATGGCTCATCATTGGTCACGATACCGATGAGTTGCAGGCAGTTAACTCGTACCTTAAAGATATGCGGCAGTAGCAGCTCGGAGGTAAGCTGATTGTGACTCAGATCGAGCTCGGTCAGATTCCTAATCTCCTTGAACGCGTTATCGTCTATCTTAGTTATACTGTTGTTGCCAAGAATTAACCGATTTATAGTAACGTTTGGGAAAGGCTTGATGTGTATCAAATTATTTCCACCGAAATTTACTTCCGCCAGAGGGTTCGATGGCCATTGAGAGTCTTGGAAATGATTTTCCAAGCCCAGCTTCGTGCAATTCACCGAGTCATCTGTGAATCCCAAATCAGCTTGTAAAATCACTCAATTACAAAATTACAGTGACATACAGTAAAGTCCATTGAACGCCTTTTGATCGTCTTCGATAATTCGGCTCGTTAAAAAAATAAATAAAATTACAAAAAAAAACAATTTCTTTCATTACAAACGTAGCAAAATAGTTATTATCGTTTATAGATTAGTAACGCGTTGCTCCGCAGTTGCACTGTCGAATTGAGCACGAAAAATCAACGAAAACTTTATTTCTTTGACTTGCTGAGACTCTTAATTAAAAACCAAAAATAGAGGATTGCAAATAAATTTAAAAAAAAATTCTCATCGGTCACAATTCTACAACTATATTAACAAAAAGATTTGCGATTTATCGAAATTATGAGATTACCGGTGCAAGAGCAGATTTTGCACAAACTGGGCGCCGATTCTAACGGCTTTTCTGTAGTTTCAGATTTCTCGACCGGAGCACTCCTTGAGGTGGTACCCGGCGTAGTAGCGTTGTCGGACGCAGAACATCGCGAACACGTCGCGAATAGAAGAATCGCGATCGAGACGAGTAGACGCGGTCCCGGCATGTTCGACTGTCTTGTAAACGCTGTTCAGCTCTCGGACTCTTTCGACAATGAAATCGTCCCGGTATCAGAGAGTTGGGTCCCCCCTGATAACGCCTAGATGAGTTGATAAGATACGCGAGGCATATACGCCGAAGCGTTACTCATCGAACGTACAAGTACCGCTTGTAACTCGCTTTCGCAGGTGAACGCGCCGCCGAGCGTTCACACATTTTCTTCTATAACTGTTTTAAGCAGCTATGGCGTCACCTTCCGTGTTGTTATCGAGGCTATACCCTCGATAATATAGCGTCGATATCGGAGTAGTTAATTGTCTCGCATTTAATCTTTTGACTCATCTCTTACATTTTATTCTATTTTATTTTTTTTACCGTACAAAGCTATATTTCTGCAAGAGCTCCGTACGATGGGTTCAACTTTTGCGGGTTATTATTATAACGGTAAATAGATTATCAACAAGGCAATTGTTAAATTCTAATTGGTAGGATTAACTAACGTACACTGAAAAAAAAATATCAATGACTCAAGTAACATTCGGGTGCGGGCTACCAAAGAAAAAAAAATTGTTATTTTAATTCTTACGATTCCATACGGGGTTGAAACGATAACATGTCACCTTGACAGTCTTGCCATCGTTGTTTCAATATCATATGCAATTGTAAGAATTAAAAAAAGAATTAAAACAATTTTTTCATTGGCAGCCCGCAAGCGAATTTTTTTCCGTGTATGTACGAAATTACTAATTCTCACAAGTATTGAATTTATCGGACTTTGATAGGAAGATATTGATTCAAATTTTTACGATTAAAAAATCAATGAGCAATCGATACTAATCAATTTTAATTAGACAATAATCAGTGTACTATCGTCGAATGACAATGTATCGCAGTCGTAAAAAAGTTTCATTTATCCGCGAGCCCACGATAGCACGCGCTCGATCCAATCAGTCGAAAATATGTCGATAATTATACCTAAATCTTGGAACATTCACATCTCCACCACTCACAACTTTCCCAGAAAACATCTTATTACTTTTATTCCAGTAGAATATTATTTCAATTCCGGTAGAGTTGCATTTTGATTCCGGTAGAGTTTTCTTCTCGAGATTTTATTGGACGCCTATATTCCGGTAGAGTTATGTGGTAGAGTTGTTACCGACTGGTTCGCCCTGGTACAGTTTTTTTTTCGTACAGTGGTAGAAATTTTGGTAGAGTGCTAATACGGTAGACTTGTGTAACATGGTAGAGATATTTTCTGGTAGAGTTGCGAGTATCAGAGATGTAAATGCGCCGAAATATTTCATAAAAGCAGAGATCGCGCGCGATTGAAATTCAAATATTCCCGCCTGTTCTTCCACTCCCGATCGATCGGTAAATTGTCTCTCCGGCACCGTGTAGCTTGCGCCACCTGTACCGTCCGTGCGGTAAAATAATCGCGCTCGGCCACGGCGAAAAGTATTGAATCGATGACGTCACAAAAGACGGGAGACAGTGGAAGGAGGTGGACGGGTATAGAGTGGACGGGTTCTCGCGGCGCGTTGAAAAATGTTCAATTACATTTAATTTATCGTCGGCGTAAATAGTAGTGACGGGTTACGCGGTGCCGCGACAGTGTCGAGAGTGTCTCGTCGGTTTTCTCTCGTCGGTCGGGATACAATTTTTTTCCCCTCGTCGGAGGCACGTGGAGGAGATAGTTGAATACAAACCGCGAAAGGGAACAGTAGAGTGGACACAGTTGAGAGGAGATTATTCGGTGAAGGACGAAAGAGTGCGAGGTGCTCACGCGGTTTGTTTTTTTATTTATTTTTTTATTTATTGTTTTTGGCAAATCCTTCGACGAATATAACAAGCGAGAAGAAGGGAGAGAAGGAAAGAGCGTTGCGAAACGAGTTCAAAGGTCGTAACGAAGATCGAAGCTCGGATAAGGGTAAGAATGTGTGCGAAGACAAAAAAAAAAGAACATCGATCGAGGGACTAAACGTGACGATCAAGCAAAGTTCGTCGGCGACGGTGCGATTGTC